>CM038112.1:18969030-19084328 GCA_001642375.2 Mentha longifolia | reverse complement strand
TTCTATCCATTTTTCTTCTAAGAAAAATCTCCGTGGATAAAACGTTTCAAAATTAAATGCGAAATTCGACAAATTTTAATTAATCAGATCGCCACCGCCGCCAGAATCGAATCATCTGACAGGTTTCCGGAGGTTTGAGAATTCTTCCCGCCGGATTATCTATATTTTCTCCTTGGCAAGTCGAAAAGTACGTAAGAAAAGTGTATTAATTATTCATATCTTGATCTTTAGGTAAATTTATTTTAATAATAAAATATTGTACCATTCTTTTCTCCGGAGCAATGCTAGTTAATGAATAAAAGACAACGCTTTCACCCGATTTGGATCCTCTAATTTACTTTCTATTGCACCATCGAATGTAAGCAATCAACATTAAATATAGAATTCCATAAATAAAAATGTTGATTTTAAAAATATTTTTAACACGTGACAAACATCTAACTGTACAACATGGATGCAATACGAAAACCCAATAGAGGATCCAGATTGGTTTTCTCCAACGAGAGTACAAAACTATCCCAAGATTCACCTTGATCGAAATCATTACTATTCACACAAATCAACATCATAAAACGATTGAAACAACGTTCGCTCTCACACTCTTGTTCTTGAAATGAAAACAGGGTTTTAAGCACGTTTGAAGGATTGGTATATTAAATAAACATAGTACAGTATATGCATAAATGCAACAGAATCTGCTGAATTTCAAACTAAAACGCCTCGTGAATCTCACCATTTTTACCTCTGAAAACCTCAATTATAACACAAGCGCTGATCCAAGAAGAAACCTAGAGGAAAACATTACCTTATCACAACAAGCATTTGTTTTTATATCCTCTAAAAGATCTTTACTGGTTGCGTCGTTCCGCTTCTCATCATGGCACAGAATTCCTCGTAGTTGATTTTTCCATCCTGTAAATATCAATACGAAGCCTCGATATGTAAGGTGAAGAGAAAGAAGAATGAAACGTACCATACACTTTAAGCTAACTTACATTATCTGTATCCACCTCCGAAATTATTTCTTTGATGGTGGATTCATCCCCCATACCGTAGTCTTTCATGGCAGTTTCCAATTCATCCATTGTGATATAACTGAGGTGAGTTAAATAGTACGGTAAAGCTAGTTGACAATAACGCAAGGTCTAGATCAATTATTGAGATAAGAACATAGAAAACAGTAAGAGTATGAAGAAGAAGAAGAGAAGAAGAAGAAGAAGAAGAAGAAGAAGAAGATGGGATCAACTAAGCAAAACATGTTTATTTTGGGGAGGTGGAAAGAATATGAAACTTGATCTTAAGGCATCGAAAGAAGTGCAAGGAGAAAAACAACCAGATCTTACCCACTGTTATCCTTGTCAAAAAACTGAAACGCTTTAAAGAGATGTTCATCTCGTTCCAGCTTGTGTCTGTGCATTGTAGCAGTGATAAATTCTATGTAATCAATAGTCCCATTACCATCCACATCAGCCTGAGTATTAGCAGTAACAGTTGTTACTCAATGTAACAAAAAGTACCCCACAATGTTGATTGAAAGTGTATTCCGAGTGAAATTGGCTATACTTACAGCTTCCATGAGTTGTTGCACTTCCGCTTCTGAGAGTTTAGACCCAAGACGAGCCAAGCCAATTTTAAGTTCTTCATAAGTGATTGTGCCACTATTGTCCGTGTCCATATTTGCAAACATTGCTTTCAGACCTTTAATTTCTTCTTCTGATAAACTTTGTGCAATGACCTGAAGGAGTTGTTAGATCCAGTAAACGAGGGTAAGAACTAAGAACGTGCCATCAAGAAAGTTTTAAATGCGATTATATTAAAGATACGAGAATCTCATCAAAATATTTCATAGTTGGAAATAAAATACAGAATGTTTACAGTCCGAGTTTCAAAAATAGCTCCGTGACAAAATCTGCAGCTAGCCAGCTAAGCTCGAACATGAATAGCTTATCTTTAATAAATGCCATTTACAGAATTGTCAAATGTATGCTTTATACAAAATATTAAGAGATAAATAGAATTACCTTGAGTGCAAGTTTCTTCAGCTTATTCATGGCTCTGAACTGCTTCATCCTAGAGAGTACGGCACTATCTATTGGCTTGTCAGATGCTTGTCCCTTAATCCAAGGGTGCTCTTTAACACAAACAGCAAAAGATAACAGCGTTCAGTTACGAAATGAAAAGGCGAAGATCATTATACTGTAAAATTGGCAATAAGAAACAATGAAACTCAGATTAATTTTTATCTGCGAAATCTTAAAAATCAAAATTGATTAAAACTAAGACGAAACATGGAATAACATCAGTAATGAGTCATTTGAGATCGACGATTCTGTGTTATATAGGTTTAACCATAACACGAGGGTAACCTGACGTTTTGAAGGGTAATATAGCAATTAGGATAACCAAACATGAAAAGACATTGTGAAAGTTAATTATGAAACTGTTTAAAACATATAAGATTTTGAGAAAACAAAGGAATTCACATCAACAGCTAGAAAAAGACGAAGATTACCAAGTACTTCTGTAGAAGTTATTCTTTTCTTCGGGTCCTTGTTCAGCATTTTTCGAACAAGATCCTTCGCACTGTTTGAAATAGAAGGCCAAGGTTGGCTTTCAAAATCAATTTCTTCATTTAGTATAGCGTCAAATATGCCCTTTTCAGTCTCTGCAGCATATCATCAGAAAACTAAGAAAATTTGTATGGTAAAACAGTCACATGTCTAGTAACGCCCAAACTATTTCTTCTGTATCTCATCTTTCAATTGTTCAACCATTTCATTTTTAAAAGCTCAATGTTAGCCAGATTATTACGTGCAGAAAGTAAATTAGCCTTACCAGCCCAAAATGGAGGTACACCACTCAGGAGGATGTACAAAATTACGCCAGCACTCCATACATCTATCTCCTTTCCATAACTTCGCCTCAGAACCTCTGGGGCCACATAGTATGCACTACCAACAATATCACGATATACCCTGCCTGACATCCAGCCATCAAGTTAAACATAATTACTTTTCAAGATACAAGATAATTACACGTGAAAACAAAATACTCAATCTGGAAATACTTAAATCCATGCAGATACATTTGACAAAAAATAATAATGAATCATATGCACGTATGACATGATACATAAACAAAAGAAATGCTCAAATGATTGCTGATATATTTTACTTTTCCATAGATTGTACATGAGAAAAGGGAATATCCTAGAATTATAGTAAATTAATACATCTTCTATATAAGATGCGGTTGCGAAAACTGATATTTTCTGACTCCCTTCTCCATATGCACACGTTGAACTGGTAATTCATTGCCCCTCATACTCGTTATTTGTCCTTCATCACAATACAACATGTCGAGTATCTAGGGTTCAGTTGAGAATCAGTTTTTGGCAAAACATATCGCATATTATGTTGGGAATCTGTTCAGAGTTAATATTTGGTTATTATTAGTGTCTTTTGGAGTCTCTTTTAGGCTGAAAAATTAATAACTAAGGTAGTTCTTCTATTCCTACTTTATAATCATTCCATTAATGTGTGGACCAGCTGAATCCTATTTGGTGTCTCACTTGTTTTATATTTTACTGAATTTAGATTCAAGTCAAATTGAAATACTTAAAGTTTGCAAAAAAGTCCCCCAAAAGTTTATGTTTTCAAAAGTGACCCTATGTGCGCACCTTCGTGAGTCCCCCGTACCAGATTCGCGAATCCAATATTTTCTATTTTTATAATTTGAGGATTCCTCAGATGATGAATGGGGTGTGCATCGCTCCCACTCCACCCCCCTTACAAGAATTCAATACTGCAATATGCTATTTTTAGAAGAATCTGTGCATCAGATGGTGGTGGGGGGGGGGGGGCAATGAAGGTAAGTTTGGATATATTTTGGGTTTCGCAAATCTTGATTTGTTCCGAGATTTTTTTCTTTCTTCTCCGCCATTTCTTTTAGGAAAGAAACAAAATCTTCCAGAAGATCTACTCTTGACAAATTAAGGTATCTATAACCCAAAACATCTGGAGAATATTACTCTTCCAGCCTTTAAAGTCTGGCGATTATCTCTCGCTCCCAGCTAGAAACCGTTTTCCACCTCAAGAAATCTGGAATCTATAATAGATCAATCTCTGTCGAGCCTACTAAAAAATAATCAGCCTCTAACAAACTTCAGAAAATCTTGAAACAACCACTTTGATCTTACCTATTCATGGAGGAAACACTTTCAAAGTACTACAGTCTACGGATCAGGATACTACTTGGCTGCCAAACCCCGACTCTATTGGAATCTTGAATCAAGTGACCTTGATCGCCGATTGTAGTAAGGAAAGGGGTAAGAAGATTCATCAATGATCATATATCTGATTATGCTGTTTGTGATCGTCTTTTGAAGCTGATATGGTCCGTTGTTGTGAATTTAACGAGTGCAGAGACTACTAGAAGTGCTGAGGAGATTATTAGGAAAAAGGATAATAAACCAGAGTGGAGGAAGGGATTCATGGAAGAGATGACGTCCTGGAGAAACGGGGATCTTGGGAAGTTGTAGAGAAACAAACAAGAAGACAAGAAGCATCCTCTTGATTGTAAGTGGCTGTTTATGAAACCTACCAAGCTTAGTTGGTTGCAAGGAGGTACACAAAATTATCAAAACCTCTGCCTCCACTAGTCCACTGTGAACAGAATTCCAACTATTAGATGTAAAAATTTCTTTCTGAATGATGATTTAGACAATGAAGTATATGCATTCTCATACAGCGAACATCTAGAAGTATCTGAGAGAAAATCCATGGAGAGGGTCATTTTTTTCTGGAAAACTTGAGGAAAGGAAAACAGGAGTTTAATTCAAATTGGGCTAATGGTGTAGGTCCACTTCAGGCTATTGCACATATTTATAAGGAAATAGAACAAGTTGGTGAAGAAAGAAGCATGCTATGGTGGCTCAGAGTCGTGCAGAAGCCAAACTGAGGTTACTAGCTCATGGAGTGTGTGAGGTTATATGGTTGAAGCTGTCAATAGAAGGATTACAGGTCAACCTAAAGTTTCTGTTCAAGGTGTATAGTGTTGTGATGATAAAGATGCTATTACACAGTTATGAGTAATTTTAAATAAGACGTACATATTATTTGTTAAGAATTTATTTTTCATTATTTGTTTCTTTTGGGCTGAAAACTTATACAGTGATGCAGTTGTATTATTACTGCTCGTGTAAGGACTCATAGCAACTATTATGAATTATGTATCTTCAAGGTAACTTCTTCAAGAACTTTTTAAATGCTTCCACAATATATAATCTAATCATTCGCATTAGTTTAGCGTATTGAACAGAACAACTTTGCCTGAGACCAAAAGTTAGTTATCTGATTCACTTGCACAGACTAAATTTGTATTCTTATGCTACACTGGAAGCTCTATGACTTGTGTAATGACCTCAATAACTAAAAGATCTACCTTAAGCTTCAATTGAGGTCAATTTTGCTAGGATGCAACAGCAAAAAGGTTCCTACAATGACACCACTCATTCAAAAGGTGTCAACAATCACCCACACGAGATGTAACTCTCTACAACAGACTAAAACCTGACATAACATGTTTCATAAAGCAAATAATGTAGAACATCAACCTCATTATTTACCACTAAAGACGAAAGGGGAAACTTTACGATTTTGAGAACCACATACTATCAATAAGATCACCAGCTAAATGCCTCTTTTCCATTGAGTTCCTACCATCAACATATCTTAGACTACAAACATAATACCATGAGGCATTTAATTTGAGCAATAGATTAGATTGACAATATATAAAATTGAGTAGTTGCAAGATTAAATGATCAAACAAGCTCAAAAACGTCCAATCCATCAAAACATCGAGTAGATTAACCTATATTATTTTTATGTACGCAAGCAATCACTCAAAGTAAGCACCTAGGGCATGAACATAATAACCGAAGATTCATATTATCAATTTGATAACCAGTTAAACACCTTGTTTCCATTGCGTTTCTACCATCAACATCTGAGGCTACATACAAGATACATGGGGTGTTTATGTTGGGCAATAGATAAGATTGACAATACATGATCAAAGAACAAGCTCAAAGTAGTTCAACCCATCAAAGCATGAGGATATTATTTTAATCTATCTAAGCTATCACCCAAAGTAAACCCCCCCCCCCCCCCCATATGAACATAACGACCCCTTCATACTAAAAGCCATCATCAAGAAACTGATATATAAACTTCAATGCTCAAACACTAAAAGCAGGTTAATAACTCACCTTCCTCAATGAAGACAGAGAGTCCAAAATCAGTAGCCTTAAGCGTAGCCTTGTCATCCTTACTCGAAAGCAAGAAATTCTCCGGCTTGAGATCCCTATGCATCACCCCCATAAAATGGCAATGGTGAACCACATTCACAATCTGCCTACAAAGATCCGAAGCAGCCTTCTCAGAATAGTGCCCCTGCGCAATAATGCTGTCGAAAAGCTCTCCGCCTCTGCACACTTCCATAATCAGATGCACAGTCTGTCTATCCTCAAAAGCACCCTTGAATTCAACAATGTTATGCTGCCCGCTCAAATGCTGCATAATATGCACCTCCCTCTTCATATCCTCCTTATCGTTCTTGCTCACCAACTTTCTCTTGAGAATCGATTTGCAAGCGTAATTCTGCCCAGTTGAGATTTCGGTGCACATATAAGTCACCCCAAATTGGCCCCTTCCCAATTCTTTCCCCATCGAGTACATGGACTTCAAATCCTCAAAGGGCTTTCCAAGAATGTTGTTGGGCTCCAATCGTTGAACTGCTTCCTGGGGCTTCGGAGCTGAAGGCGGCGGCGGCGGTGGCGCGTGATGAGTTTGCGTCGGCGGGTCGTAGCGAGCAGCCGGTTTTTGATAGTTTTGGTTGATTTGTTGGTACCCAGCAGTGCCGCCCCCTGCTGATCCGTAGCCATTGGCGTCTGAGTACTTTTTCTTGCTGAAACAACCACCCATTTTGTTTTTGTTTGATATTGGGTAAGTGGATTGATAAAGACTGCAACTTTATTAGTTGGGTTTCTGGGGAAATACCGAAATCTGGTTTATTCGTTAGGAATTGTTCCAAATTCGATAATAAAGTGATACAAGAGGATGAAATCTGCGGAGGATTCCTGCGTGCTAAAAGTAGAGCGATTTGTTTGTACAAAAAAGTTGGGCAGAGTATGTGTTAAATGGTGTTTTCAGATGAGATGAGAAAATTCACAGACCACTGTCTGTTGACTTCTTGCAAGCTGTTGGCGAAGTGTTTTATACACGGTTTAGCTTTTGTGTCAATGGTTAAATATACCCATTTTGAATAATTATATAAGTTTTATACTCAAGCAAATAAAATTATAAGTTTTATACCCAAAAGTTATTGAAAAGATAAAAATAATCTCAATTTTATCTCACACTCAAAACAAAACAAAAATGAATATGGGCTCCACTTTTCAATTTATTCAAAAAAATAAAAAACAAATCATACCCCACCCCATTCTCTCTCTCTCGGCCGTCACTCTCCCTCACGATTTCTCTCCCTCACAATTTCTCTCTCTCTCTCCCCCAAACAACCGTGAGCCCTAAACCCCCAAACCGTATTTTTTTTTTATTTGTTTGCCGGCGCCGGAGTGAAAAAATCATGGCCAACGATTCAAACGACGACCACGATTCGGGTGCCGAATCCGAAAGAGTTCCACAACGTCGCCCAATTCCGACGAGGGCCGAACGGGAGAATATTCCGGAGCCGCCGGCGCCGGTGAGTTTTCTAACCTTCGTTAGTTTTTAAATAAAATTATTCAATTTACGGTTTAAATTGTAAGCATGTTTTTCAGTTTTTTGGATGGAATAGTTTGGATTTGTATGCGATTTATATGAAAATGACACAAATATGTGTGTGCTTGAACTGCGATTTATGTGTGTGTGCTGCGTTTGAACTTGAAGTTGAATCTGTACAGTATAAGTTTGGGCATAATTCACGGTTTAAAAGCAAAAAAATCGTGAGCTCACGGTTAAACTAAGCTTAAACCGTGAGAAAAGGAATCCTCACGGTTTGACTTAAGCAAACCGTGAACTCACGGTTTGAATTAAGTTCAAACCGTGAGGAAGCCCTTTTCTCACGGTTTAAGCTTAGTTAAACCGTGAGATCACGGTTTTTTTGTTTTTAAACCGTGAATTATGCAACATACAGATTAGATATACACTATATTCGATATATTTAATTTTAATTTAATTAATTAATTCACTTCATTTGCATTTTTTGGGTGATTACAGCCTAGGTACCAATGGTACAGGCCTCTCATGCAAGGATTTCCGGGTGAAATCAATGCCTATTATAGAGACTCCGCAGCTGTGTCAATCGTAAACCATTTACTGCGCATTGGCGGACGTGATCTGTTGGCCCGATTTAGCGACGAATCTCCATTCGCAGTCATCTGCACAATTAAGAAGATTGGGAACGCGAAGCGTGCCTTGCACGAGCTTTTGTCCCGGGAGCTATGGAGGGGCAACGACCATGATTTTGAGAGGTTGTTTCACGTGAATGGCCAGGATATTCGGTTTGGGCCGTAAGAATTTTGCCTCGTGACCGGATTGAGATTCGGTTCCTCAACCTTTAATCCTCACGGCAAGAACCACGTCATCCTAAGGACGAGCCTCTTCTATACTTACTATGAGGGGCGTAAGGTGCTAGTGAAACAGTTGTTTAACGATTTCACGAATGCCGACGTAATTCTAGGGACGAAGGATCAATACATGGCTGCCGCTAACCTCCTCGCCTACTACTACTTGCTATTGTGTCGGGACTACAATAGAAGCATTGATGATTGGGCATGGACTTTAGTAGAGGATCTGGAACGATGGGCTACATTTTCGTGGGGCTCATGGTCGTTCCAAATACTGCGCCACCAGCCAGGAGTGGCAAAGAAGGACTCGAGAGAAATTGGAGGCTCTGACACTAATGCTGCCTACCATCTGTATGGCCCCGTCTGGGCATTGTATTTTTGGGTCTTCGAGGCCCTTCCGGATTTAGGAGAGCAGTGTGCCAACAAGTTGAACCAGCACGCGTTCCCTCGACTAAGGAGATGGGAAATGGGACACAACTATAGAGATTTCCATGATTTTTTTAACGATCCAACGGTATGTCATCATTCTCTTAATCTCCAATTATATATCATTTGAATTATTAATTAAATTCAATTAATATTGGCTTAGTTTATAGTTTATAGTATATGGTGATTGAAATTGAATTAATTCGAGCGTTTTATATAGATTATCAGTTAATTGTTTGAACTATAATTAATTTAGTTAAATTTATTTATTTATTTATTATGATTATTTATTTATTTAGAATTAAACCGTGAAAGCTGTTGTCTCACGCTTTGGGACTACATCAAACTGTCAGCTCACGGTTTGATTTAAGTCACAAACCGTGAGGCATCTGCTTTCACGGTTTCATTTCACGGTTTGAATACTAATTTTGATTTGATTTTAATTTTTGATTTTTTGTGCCTTTGTCTTTTGCAGCTCCAAGTAAACCCGACGCTCGAACCTTCGATGGAAGAAATGGCTCAGTTATACTATCTTAGCCTTTTCGAAGAGCAAGACCCCTTGATGGTTCGATTTAATCCGAATACGCGTCATGCTTGGAAGAAAGCGCCTATATTGCAGAGACAGACGAAGGAAGAGAGAACTATGGCGAAAGTTCTCGACAAATTGAGGTGTCGGGATGCCGGGACTGCAGCCCAGCCCTGTGGTCGCCAGCCACGTGCCACCAGGGCAAATTCTGAGGGTCGAGGGCCTCTCCCAATCCCCAGAGCTCGTGCGAGTACGTCGAAGAGGCCGAGGGTGGAGAGTTCACATCCCGAGAGGTCCTCGGGCCTTGTTTGCTGCGTGCATGGGCATCCGTGCCCCCGAGGATGTGATAACGATGCGTGGGCCGACAAGATATTGGAGAGAATGGCCCAAGACGAGTCGGACACCGGGGTGATGGCTCGTATCGCCAAGTTCATGGCAGGGCACCTGAAGGGGATCTTCAGCAGGTTGGGGAGTTCGTCGGGTCATGGTGTTCATTCTCATCGTCGAGCACCGTCACATGCTAGCCATGTTGGCTCTGCTGGACGACATTTCGTTGACCGGGCCCATGAAGATCGAGACGATCGAGAGGCTCCCTACATTGAGCACAGATCACCTACCCCTGTGGGCGCTCCGGGTTTCGAGCACATGGTGAGGTTTGTTACCGAGCCGGTAGCACGGGAGAGATCAAGGACGCCTCCAGTTCGAGAGGCTGAGGTCGAGGATGCAGAGTCGTCACACTCATCTTTTTATAGGGACTTGGAAACGATGCCCCCATATGATTGGGTGCATCCCGTACTACAGCCTGTCGTTCCTCATCCGCAGATGATTCCCGTTCCCGAGAGTCAACAGGGAAACGGGGGTGAGTACAGTGATGCAGACTCTGACGTGGCAGGACAGACGCCTGTGCGTCGGGTTCGTATTGGGGGACGGAATGTGAGGCCGTCGGCTGCCTTACAGAGCCCATTTGTTCCGATTATCCCCACACCGTATACTGGCTCGACGATCAAGGAGATGTTTATGGCATTCAAACGAAGCGGGCCGGATTCCTACGCAATGAACATGCAGGACCCGCCATATAGGATGACGCAGTCGTTGTTCGATGATATCGAACACCCCGCGATACAGTTCAACGCTGAGGTTAGACCGGACTTTATTTTGTGTTGTTATTATTTTTGATACTTTGTCGAGTATTATGTTTTCATAATAATCTGTGTTTATTTTAAGTAATGGAGCTGTATGTGTTTTACTGGTGGAGTCGACTCCAAGATGGACTTTCTTTGTGTCCGTCTCTGCAGGAGAGAGGCACCGTTCTGCTTGGATTGGGCGTATACGTGAGTTTTTATTGACATATTTAATGAATAATTATTTTATTTATTTTATTTTGTGTATAATCTCTAAACGAATATATTATTTGACAGTACGACTTGAGAACAACTCTGATGGCTTTTCACGATGGAGATCAAACGGCAATGGCAAAGTCGAAGCTAAAGTATCGTGATTACAAGCTGTCAAAGGATCTCGAGAATTAGTTTCACGGCGTGGGCTCGTATGATGTTTGGATGAACGCAACTTGTGTAAGTTCCTTCAATTTAACTTTTTCGTTTGAGAACGTTTATTATTAGTGCTTGAAGAATAAGTTGAGTCCTCGACCCTTCTATGCAGTTTGTGTTTGTCATGTCTCCTCCGACCACTGGGTTATCTGTCGGGTATTGACTGACGAGTGGACGATGGAGGTATATGACTCACTTCTACATACGCTCCTTAATGCAGCCGACAGAATGCATCGGAAGGTCCAGCTCTATCCGATCCTAAAACTGTGGCCCAGAGTCTTGCAGCAAGTTGGGTATTGGGATCAACATCCACGGCTGGCGAAGAAAAATGATTTCTTGCAGATTGTCTGGGCCCCCTTGACGCAACAATACATACAGAAAGATGATTATTCATGCGGCCCATTCGCTTGTATGTATATCGATCGTATCTTCGCCTCGAAGAAGCCGCGCATTGAGAGGGTTGGTTTGAGGTATCTCTCCGGGTTTCGGTTAGAGGTGGCGAAACGGATATTTTCACTTTCACAACGTTATGTCGAGTTGTAAACATTATATTTCATTATCTTTGACGTTGTGTATATAATATTATCACTTATATATTTAAACAACAATTCATAGACAACAATTAGTTAAAATCATAGTTTCGGCATTAATTTTAGCCTAATCATGAAATTAACGGTTAGGGTTCACGGTTAATTTAAAATTCTTACGGTTTAAACGTCTATTAAACCGTGTGGTTACACTATTAACGGTTATAGGGTTAACGGTTGTTATATAATTTTACGGTTTTATTTGCATTTAAACCGTGTTTGCTCTCTTTAAAATAAATAAATATAAAAAAAAAATTAATAAATAAATAAATTTATTAAATTTAAAAAAAATATATTATCACACTTCTCTCACGGTTAGATTAGCAGTTAAACCGTGATCTCACGGTAAGCTTGCTAATATAACCGTGAGAGTCACATTTTTTATGGTTTAATTGGGGTTCAAACCGTGAGCTCGCGGTTTGTACTCCAGTTAAACCGTTAGGTCGTGTTTTTGTGAATTAAATTTATATATATATTTTTAATTTAATTGTTAAATAAGAGCTCATGGTTTGTTTGGCATATAAACCGTGATCTCATGGTCAACAAACCATAAACCGTGAATCTGTATTTTTAATCTAACAGAATACTACTATAACTATAACTATAACTATAACAGAAGATACAGAAGCTAAACCTCCAAAAACAAGAGAATTGTGATTCGGGCATCTAATTAGAACCGATTCGAATCTAATCAACAACTCTCATCGGGCATCTACGCCTAGTATGCCCCTGTACGTGACAAATGCTACAAGTTTTTGGCCTTCGTCGTTGCCTACCATCCTCGTTCGGGACTCTATTGAGATCGGCGTCGCCGATCTGTGAAGGAGCCGTGCATGTGCGTCTCTTGTGACCGTATCCACCGCACCGCCCGCATCTCTGTGGATTTCCCGGAAGATCTTCCACCGTTGATCTCGCTCGGCTGTTTCGCGGTCTACCCGCTTGTCTTTCGACAACAGGCGACAAAACCACTTGAACAGCAACGTGCTCGGGCACAGTCCAAGACCGTGGATCAGGAACCGGATGCATGTTGGGCGAGTAGGTTGCCACGAGGGTCGATTGTTTGAAATAATGGCTCACATAGTCCGTAGCACGGCCTCCGGCAAAACTGCGAACATAGTAATGAAATATGAAAGAATTAAACCAAATATTTTCAAACTGATCGTAGCATAAAAAATGAGTATAAGGCATGCATACCTAATGGCAGCACAAGCGTGTCGACACGGCACCATGTCCCCCTCCCACTCACGGCAATCGCACGTTGCGTTCTGCATGTCCACTAGGTAAGTCCCATTGTCACCCTCGACCCTGTACACATGGGGAATTGTTATCCCACGACTTCTGTAGTGACGGGCCCATTCAGAAGATACGGCCATCTTCTGGTATGTTGTCTCAGTCACCTCGTGGGTCCCACGTTGAGCGGCATTCCGATGCTCCTCGAACCATCTGTCGACAATAATCCTGTACGCCTCAATCATGGCGCAGATAGGCAATCGACGTGCCCATAGGAGTCTGGCGTTCATCGTCTCAGCGGCATTCGAAGTCATGAAACTCGTACGCAGAACAAGGCACTTGTTACGTGACCACCGATGCATGCCGATCTCACACAACCTCTGATATATTCCAGAACCCATCAAGTTTTCCATGTATTCTTCGAATTTAGAATTTGAATATGAGTATGCCGCAGCTTCGAATATGCCGACTGCGTGCTTCCCAAATGTGACCATATTTTTGGCCAGATGATGCCAGCAAAGACCGTGATGCGAATATCAACAGGTCCTGAGGATGTCCTAAGCAGTTATGCAAATTCGTCAGAAACCAAGTCCAGGAATCATCGTCCTCGATCGGGCCAAATCCAATGGCAAGTGGAAACACTTGCTCATTCCCATCCTTCATGCAAGCGACGAATAACGTCCCCTTGTTCTTGCCCTTGAGGTGTGCCCCGTCGACTACGATAACGGAACGTAGTAAATTGTTCTGAAATGCATGCAAAGACTGTCCTAGAGCGAGGAACATATAACACAGTCGATCGTCGAGGGGGGATGCCGAGATACTATACACGGTACCCAGATTCTTTTGCTGCAGTAAGTACAGATAAGATCGGAGCCTCTTGTACGACTCCACAAATCCTCCATACATCATCTCGATAGCATGTTCCTCGCTCGCAGGGCGAAGCTGTAATCGATCTTAATGCCGTACTCAGCTCGTATTTCGTTAACCATCTCTTTTGGCTTGAGCACGACACCATCAGTGATCAACCTCTTTGTGTAGAATGCTCCAAGAACATTCGCGGGGTACTGCCGCGGTGTAGTCCCGTCTAAATCGACGGAGCACGTATGGCTGCCATTGTATGTTCTGATGCGCCACATAGTCCCCACGTTCTTTGCCCGCACAAGGTACTTGCACCCTCCGTCCTGCATTTGAACCCGACACGGCCCTTGTCCGAATTCTCAACTTTATACTGCTGCCGGTTCTCCATTTGATGCAATCCAACTGCTACCGACACATCTAACTTCCTCTTGAACAGGCCGCCCTCTCGCAATGCACCAGCTACAGGCGTGTAATAATCTGGATCCAGAACCCCTAAAGGCAACGCAGTGTCTAGGTGAACGTGAGGAATCAACCAATCTCGGATAACCTCAAGATCGGCCCTGGCATCGTCGTCTTGGGTAGGTTGGGACACTGAATGAATGTTGCGATGCCCAACGATCCTATCAAGCCGACTCGGCTCTCGGATCCATGCACCGAACTCCTTCGTAAGTGACTCAAATAAGTCGGTGCGATCCGCTGCGTCCATTGCTTCCTCAACCATATCTTCCGCGACCTCTTCATCCTCATCCCTCTCCTCGTCGTATTCCTCGCTCCTTTCTTCTTCAGAATATGGAGCCTCCGAGCTCGGCTCCTCAATATTCACACTCGTAAAAATCCTAGAACCTTGTGTCGTCGGAGTGCTGCGGGCGATTCCCTTATCTTTGCTGACAACGTAAACTGTTGCCTTCTTCATCTGTTCCACAATCAATCGCAACAAATCGATGTCGCTCCTCAAAGCGACCTTATCTTGGCCACCATCGGCATTACTCACGTAGTAGAGCAAAAAATTGGATTCTTCGCCCACTTGATCACGAATCTCTTGTAGTAGATTTGCATAACTTGGGTCATAGCCAAATGCACCAAAACACGATCGCCCCCTACGTAATGAGTTTCCTCCTCAAAATACCCACCGTGACGAATATATACTTTGACCGTAGACATATCTGCATAAAAACGATCAAGAAATTCAAAATCTGAAGAAAATACACTAAAAATGTAATAAATCGTGTTTACACGGTTTAAAATATATAGCTCACGGTTCTTTAATTGAAGTTAACGGTTTAAACTTTGATTAAACCGTGAAAGATGGACATTTCACGATTTAATCACAGTTTAAACTGTGAAAATATTATAGATCGTGAGCTTAATATTTTAATTGAAAAAGGATATCTCATGGTTTTCCCTATAAATAACCGTGACATGTCAAATATAAACCGTGAATTTTAATTAAACCGTTAAAAATAAAAATTCATTTTTTTCAAGCTTAATATCGAATCTAACAGTTTATAAACCTATTACATGGAAGTAATTACTTTAATTCTCGATAAATAGGTTACCAAACATGTAATCTAATCACTCTTCGTATCAAAAAAGTAAATAAACCATGATTTTCTAAAAAAAATAAATCAATAATTACTAAATTCCAAATTCATATGATTTTCCCCAAATTTACACAATAATAACAACTAAATATGAAAAAATAAACGGTGCGTACCTTCAATATGATCAAAATATCTTCGACAGCGGACCAAATGCGGTGAATATCTTCGAGAATCAACCAAATTCGAGGGGAAATTTCAACAAAATTGAGAGAGCTTAACTCAATTTGCGTTCACGATTTTAATTTTTTGTTGCAGTTGAAGAGTTTTTGTTCAATTTCACTGTTAATTCAATTAATGAAATGTACCTTCATCTGATTTGGTTGTTGGTGAATAAATGCATTTTCGAATTTTACATTTTTTTCCTCTCAAAATCAAATTGAAAAGTGACTTGATAGAGGCAAAACCGTGAGCTCACGGTTTTATACTTTACTCACGGTTTTTGGACCTTATAAACCGTGAGGATACATGCAAAACCGTGAGCTCACGGTTTAACAATGATATCACGGTTTGATATGTTGTAACCGTGGAAAGCAGTAACTTTTTAAGGGTAAGTTTGTCTTTTCATTTGATTTTGGGTATAAAACTTATACTTTTATATGCTTGGGTATAAAACTTACATACTTATCCGTTTTGGGTATATATAAAGTTCACCCTTAGCTTTTTCCCCCCTCCGTCCACCATTTATTGATGCGCTTAAATGCACAATTTTTAATTTTTGTAATGATTGGTGGAAAAAATGATAATTTGAGTCTTACCTTTTGGTTGATTGAATAAAGTGATATTTTTGTTAAATAAAGTGATGTAGGTCCACATACAAAAATAGATAAGCACATATTAGACGAATGCTTTATTAAGTGCGACGGGAGGAGTATTTGCCAATTTTGTTTGAAATTGAGATCGTTTCTCCACTATGACACTAGCAATAAACAACAATAAACAATACACTATACTGAAGTTGAGACCTAATTTCCACTATTAATACTGGTCAATTACATCATTTTAAAAAGTCGTATTGGTTGGGTTAAAGTGGGACAAAATTTTTGGATACAGAAGAGCTATTATACTAAAATTTTTGGTTTTAATGGACATCTAGATTTAAACTCATTCAATCATGTAGACCCTTTTTAGATTAATCAAAAAATTAGTTTAAATCTATTTTCGTAGAGCCTAAATCATGAATTGCATGCAAGAATTGTTGTGCCCATTTGATTTTTTTTTAAAAAACATGTAACTCTTAAAAGTCCGATTAGATTAAAAACTCTCACACGATTTTCAAGATCTTCCGACTTTATTAAAGGTGTGTCATATGTTCCAATTAAAGTATTAATCATCATTTTTTCGAATCTCAAATTAACACAATAAATTATGCGAAATTGGTAATTAATAAATGGAGCAAACAATAAGCACAAGAATATAGAACTGAAGAAAATTTAGTAATCAATTGATAAGAATTAATTCAAATTCACATAATACATCTACTTCCTAACTTTAAAATAAAAGAAAACTAGTCACTCATGTTCATGGTAAACTGCAATCTAAGATTAAAAGAAAACATAATCAAAATAAACAAAATCTAGAAACAAAGCTCTTGTGTCTTGAATGGCAGCAGATCTGACGAGGTTTGCGATTGGCGTTGCTCTTGTGCCTTCAACTTCAGCTTGGTTCGGCCTTCCTTTGGGTAGCCAGCTTGGTGTTTACACCAGCGTGTGCATGCAAGGTCAAATTTGATGCGTATCTTACTAGCATGCACATTTGCTCATCTGCCAACATGTGGGAGCAAATGTCTTAAGCTTTTCCCTACCAATACCAATGCTCATGTTGGCAGGAGAGCTGATCTTGAGAGGTTTGAGCGTTGTCTCTCGGACCCACTGATTTTCATGTGCTTCTAATAACGGATGTGACATCCTTCGGAACGCAAGGCACAGGAAATTGTGGACAAGCTTCCTCCAAAATCGGCCATAAGATCAGTGCATGAGATGTGGACTGCAGCAGTCTTTGATCCTAGTTCCTTCAATTCTCGCCTTTAGAAATCTAGCTACCAATGTTCAGCTCATTCCTCGTTGAGCTGGTTGTGTAGATTTCACCACCATATTATCCTCTGATGTCCTTGACTTTGCTACTGGCATGCTGATTTGAGTTCCTCACTAATATGCTGCATATGTTCATGCATGTTCTCACGCTGAGCGTGTTTCGAGAAATCCATTTTTACACCGCGTGTTGTTGGATCAGCATATGGCAATGCGCCCGATAGATTCAGCATAAATTTGCTCAGTAGGGACCCTTTGTTGACATTAAGATTTACGTCGCTGAGAAGGACAGCTTGCATGGGATAGCGTCCACTTCTAGAGGGGGTGGGAGCTCGAATAGAAATCATTCCTCCAAAGTAAAAGAATGAACGAAACTGTGTTTATGTGCTAATACCTTCTCACATGGAGGTAATACCCCTGCTCTCGCGTGGGTAATTAATATTAAAATATCCCACTTTACCCCATGTGAGAGTGATGACATTGTCTCATGGGATAGAGTATAGATTACCCGCCAAGAACTTATGTTCCTATTGATATTCCCCAAAATGTTCTTAATTTTAATAGTGTATATATACTTGTTCCTATTAGAATTACCCCAATATCAATATCGTTTTAGAAAGTGATAATGGTTAAGACTAACCACTAAATTTAAGAAAAATTAAAAATTAGCCACCAACTTAAAAACATATAAATTCTAGCAACTTCGATGTAATGAGACAAAATTGCCCTTAATGAAATATTAATAAAAATATATAAAATGAAAGTGGATGGAATTTATATATTTTTATGTTAATGACTAGTTTTTAATTTTCACTAAGTTATATGGCTATTCTAGATTTTGCCTCTTTTAGAAAATGTTTTCATTCCTACTAAAGGCCGTTGTTGGTCTCGTAGAGGTTAGTCTTGAATGATGTTTATTCAGATTTTCAGATATTCTTTAATCTATAGGAATATGTACCATCTTACGGTGGTTGAAGCCTAACTCTCAGTGGCTCATGGTATAATACACGCTAGAAAAAAAGGGATTATAAACAAGTGAAAGAGCTTATTTAAATTCCTTAGTAGTCAATGCTCTGTAATAGTGACTTACTACCTCCATCCCATGGCATGAGTCCCATTGTGATTGGGCACAGAAATCAAGAAAATATAAGATATGTGGCTATAATTAATTTTGAGGAGAGAGAGAATTAATTGTAGCCACAAATTTTAACTTTGACATTTTAGGAAATGAGACTAATAAGTGGGACGGACGAAAATAGCAAATGAGACTAATATAATGGGATGAAGGTAGTATTTTCCATGATATATTGCTGGCCATGTTCACAAAAATGTTCAAGAATATGAGTTTGATATGATTATGCAAAACTTTAGATAGATATATAGATTGGGTGGTAATATTAATTTATGTATTGATGATTTAAAGCATTTGTTGTCAGCTATAATGCACAGATTCTTCTAAAATATAACATTGTAGTATCGGATACGCGGGGGATACGGGTGCGGGTGCGATTCGCGTGGGATACGTATCGGATTCGCCACCTGGCGAATTCTTAAAAAAAAAAAAAAAAAAAATCGGATACGCGTATCCGGTGGGTAGGATATGCATATCCGGTAAGAATTCGGTGCGTTTAGGATATTTTTGGGTTTTTTTTTTAAAAATAATTTTATATTTTGAGTTTTTATTAATACTTTTTTATATGTATTGTCCTAAATTTTAAATTCACTACAAAATCAATATAGTATTTAATTTATGAATTTTATTTTTATAAAATGGGTGATATATATATAATAAAATATAAATATATAGATGTATCCTCGATAAATCGCACCCTAAAATTTTTAAAAATCCGTATCCGCGTATCCGAATCGTATCGCCCCCGCACCCGCACTCCCGCATCCATGTAACATAGGTTGTCAGTAGGGATGGACAAATTTACCGAAACGAAGGTATACCGGATATACAGTACCGAAAAAAACTAAAAATACCGTAATTAACGGTATATACCGAATTTTTCGGTACGGTATAATACCGTACCGAAGGTTTTCGGTAAGGAAACGGTATGAGTTTTTTGATACTGCGGTATACCGGTCAATACTGAAGATTCGGTATACCGAAAAAATTCGGTATATACTGAACATTCTGTATGTACCATACATTCGGTATACCGAAATTTCAGTACATACCGATCATACCGAGATACCAAATGTTCGGTATGTATCGATTTTCAGCATATACCGTAAATTACCGAAAAATTATACTCCCTCCGTCTCTGATATTAGTGTGTATATTTCCCGTTTGGGACGTCCCTGATATTAGTGTGCAATCCAAAAATGGAAAGATTCCCTAAGCAAAAATACATATTTACCCTTCCACTTTACACTATTTTCGTCTAAAACTGTATGTCGTTTCTCTCAGCACACTAATATCAGGGACGGAGGGAGTATATTTTTTTTAATATTAATTATGTACTAATTTTATTTATATTTTGAGAATATTTTAAATTTAAATACAATCTTAATAAATCTTTAATTTTTAACTAATTTTCAATATGTTATATTATTTAAAAAATATTTAAAATATAATATACTTAATTTATCTTTTAATCTTTAGCGATTAAATATTAGAATACATATACTAATAAAGAATCTTTAACGATCAAATATTTTGGAACATGTTAGATTTTTTTTTTCTATTCTTTGTTGTTTTGGAGTTTGATGAGATGTGGACAATATTTATTTGTTTGTGTTTGACTTTATTTATTTGGTGTTATTATATTATTTATATTGTATGAAAAAAACTAAATAGAATTTTTTTTTTTGGTATAATATTCGATTTTTCGGTATACCGAAATACCGAACTTTGGTACGGTATACCGAAAAATTAGTACGGTATTGGTATGGACTTTGTTCCATACCGAATTTACGGTATACCGAAAATCGGTATATCGAAATGTTCGGTACGATAACGGTATGAAAAAGTACATACCGAAAATTTTCGGTACGGTATCGGTACGGCGAAAAATGTTCAATATACCGTACCGGTCCACCCCTAGTTGTCAGTAGAACTATAACAGATTTACCGAACTGATTTTTGTATGTTGAATACAGTCTACAAAGCATAAATTATGCTATAAACATTCTAACTTGCCACTCATAATTATTTCTTGGTTGAAGAGGTAGATCTGTCTACTTTGGTAGTCTTTTTAGAAGAATCAGAACTGCGGATCCAAGTATACCCACTCGGAATCATAAAGGGATCCATCTCCTCCTCCATTTTACCTCTATTGCTCTCTTTCTGAACACTGCCGCTCTTCAATGATGAGGAAGATGAGAATGACGAGTAATTATCATCACTATTCCCCTCATCTTCATCGGTGTCTAAATGCCTTGGACTTGATGGTGGGGTGTGGAAATCTTCTTCAACTGGTTGCAGCTCTACAAATTTTGTGAATGTTATCACAACTCTCACCGTAGGAACTACAGGGATCGAAATCTGATACAATTAAGAAAACCAAACCAATAAATTAATTTTTACATGTTTACTTTGGGTAGTATTGGATTATAGTGACAATAAAATGCATATGATTGGTACCTAATCTATCAAAAATTATGGTGCATGAGTAATACTCTGTCCCATTGATAAAGGGTCAGTTGACTCAATAACCCTTTATTAATATGAGACGGAAGACGGAGGGAGTATCTCACAAAAAGGTGGTCAACTCAACTGACCATTTATCAATGAGACGGAAGACAAAAAGGTGGTCGACTGACCCTTTATCAATGACACGGAAGGAGTACAAGTGAGCTATCTATCTATGAGAGTTTATTATTTGATCTATTGATAAAGGGTTAGTTGACCACCTTTTTATAAGATACTCCATCTTTATCAATATAAAGGGGTCAGTTACAAGTGAGCTGTCTCTCATATCTATGAGAGTTTATTACCTTGACCGGAAATGTCCCAGGTGGGAAGGTGGTCTGGAGCACCTCCCTCATTCTTTTAACGGCCTTAAGCTTTTTTGACAAAATATCTAATAGTCGGTGCAACTCCTCCGTCTCCAACGGGAATTGCTCCGTCAGCCAAAGCATAGGCCGCAGATTCTTCTTGAACTCAGCTTCCTCCGCCGTCTGCGCCGCGGCCGGATGCGCTGATTCTGAATCTGGCTGCAGCTTGCATTCGCGGAAGGTGAGGACCACGTTGTGCATTTCGTAAACCCTGGATTTCCATTTCCCGACATGCTCACTTCTATCTTGGCGCCTCCAGTTCTTGCAGCTGACAAGCTGAGCCTTCGAAACGTCGACGCCGGGCCGATGAACGCTCGTCTGGTTGCAGTCTTTCGCGATCTGGGCTTCCGACAAAGTTCCTCCCTTTTGGTATTCGGCGAAGTGGACTTGCTTTTTGTCGTGTTTAACTACGAGGAGGGAGCCTTGAGGCACGTCGACTTCGCCGGAGTCGACGTCGTTGAGGAAGAGGAAGCTCTGGTTGCGGCGTTTGAAGTTGAGGCCGTCGAATCCGGCGAGGGTGGTGTCGGCGCGTAGGTTTCCGGCGCGCTTCCAGATCTTGTAGGTGTCGGAGGGGGCGACCCTACCGATGAATGGAACGATGGAGCTCTCGAAGTGGAACGAGATCTCCATGTAGAAGTCCCGCATGCGGCGGAGGGCGGCGACGAGGCGGGGGAGGCGGCGCCGCCACTTGGACCAAGTGTTTACGTGCCCGTGCTGGACGAGGATGGGGGCGATCTCCTTGCGGCGGCGGAGGAGGGCCTCCTGCAGGGAGTCCCAGCCGGCGGCGTTCTGGAGGTAGATGTTGGCGCCGGCGCCGGCGAGGATGCGGGCTGCTTCGACGTCGTTGAGGCGGACGGCGACATGGAGTGGAGTTTCCTTGAAGGGGTTGTCGCGGCCGTCGAGGGCGGCGGAGATCTGTTCGGCACGACGCTCTTCGGCGAGAGATTCGGATTCTATGCGGATGGAATTGGCATCGGAGAGTTTGGGTAAGGAGGAGACAATCTTGGTGAGGGTGGCGCGGTCGCGGGTTGCCACCGCGTAGTGTACGGGGCTATGGGCGTAGTCTTCTGGCTGCACGGCAGCGATCACCAGCGACGAGGGCTTGGTTGATGGCTTAGACATTTTGAAATGTCGAATATATTGTGTATTAGCTTCTTCAGAAATAAGATGAGAGAGGGAAAAACAAAAAAGAAAAAAAATGGAACTTTCATGTGAGAAAAGAGATATCACTTGTAACGATAAGACAGTAAAAACAGGAGAGCCGGTGATATTCCTAATGAACATAGGAGTATATGTTTCCAACTTATAGTTATACCCACATAACATATATACTATGTTACTATGTTATAGGATTATGCAATAGAGAATCCAAATTTCTAAAAATAGAGTTAACATGTTAAATACCCATTTTGAACTTTACAAGAAATTTTTAAGAAAGTTACAATTTCCATGAATTTTCATAGAGGCAAATGTCAAAATAATTGTTTTGCTATTTAAAGATAAAATGTAACAACCCAATTTTTGTTTTACTTGCAAAATTATTTTTAAATGTGTCCTTAAACTCATAAAATGTCACACATAAATACTTTTATTTTTTCATAGTCTGTGTCGCGCCTTTAGATGCGTGATTTAATTTATGGAACTAAATTTTATTTTATTAGTAGATTTTATTAAGAGATATATACATTCATATACATTCATGCATGAAGTATAATTTTCATGGATTTATGAATTATTAAATTTTTGTTCTATTCTTTATTCAGTTTTTCTTAAAAAATAGGAGTTTAGTTTGTTGTAAAGTAATTTTGTAGAACACATAAAAAAATACAAGTAGATGAAAAGTATAAGAATGGCGATAGAGAATAGATTTTTCTTATTTCCACAGTGTGCGTATTTTCTGAATAGGATATACAAGAGATGTATATACAAGAGCGAAAAACTTTAATTAATAAATGATATTCATAACGCTCCCTCTTGGACATTATGATGCAATGTTTGTGGCCTCGATAAAAATCTATCTGCAAAAATCTTCTCAGAAAAATTCGGCAGTGGAAAAGAGTACATAGCATACACTTACTCATGTGTTGCATTAATTGACTCGTTAAAAATATTAACTAAGAAAACTCAATGGAAAAAACAGAGTAAGAGATATAATTTATGAGATGCTAACTTGTACACTTCAAAATAATTTTAAAATTTTCAAGTGATGATATGAGATGCTGACTTGTACTTCTGGTACTCAAAATAATTAATTTCTGGTTCATAATTTATTTGTTATCTTGTACACTTTAAGTGATGATATAAAATGCTAAATGGATGCAACTTATCAAAACAAAAATAAATAATTTTACATT
Source organism: Mentha longifolia (assembly GCA_001642375.2). Taxonomy (NCBI): domain Eukaryota; kingdom Viridiplantae; phylum Streptophyta; class Magnoliopsida; order Lamiales; family Lamiaceae; genus Mentha; species Mentha longifolia. The sequence continues at coordinate 19,060,535 of CM038112.1, read as the reverse complement.
TAAGCAACACGACTGGTAAAATAGTCCTTCAGGAAAATATTCAGTCTGCGGGCCGATATCACGAGTTAATTTTCTCAAATTTTATGCGTGTACCAATTTATATATCTTTTGATGAACAAGCAAGAAAATATATCAGTTATATATATTTTGATAAACACGTAAAAAAAATACTATATCATTATTAACATATTATCCTTATTTCAGGGATAGTCTTACTAGTACATATTGTAATTTCAATTTCCTTTATATCACGAAAATTCAGTTTGGGAAACTTATATAGATATCGGCAGCTAATGAGTTGTAGAAATGCAACCATAGCGATCAACCATATAATATTTATATATATCAATTGCTGACATATCTATTATACTATTATAAAAGAGCCTATTCTTACAAATTTTGGTTTGTCTATTTTATCCCTATTAAAAATCTATATTTAAGGGTATTGTTGTAATTTAAATACTATTATTTAATAATTCCTTTTAATCATTATGCATGCGATTTCACTGGCCACGTCAATTAATTAGGCATATTATCTCTTACCTTTAAAATTAGCTTAGTATTATTGTCCTATTATAACTCTTCATCATTATCCATAAGATTTTAAAAAATTAAAATTATGAAAGTAGTCTTTTACAAAGTACATTCGTATTTTAATTACAAAATAATGTTTATTATGGCTTTTATGCTCATCAAAAACATACATCTATTAATTTATAATTGAGAGTATATGTGCCTAAGAAACAACTTTTTTAAACAAAGTGTTCAGCTTTAATTTCGGAAAAAAGAAAACAAAGGAAGTTGCAATACTTAATTTTACTAATATTAGAACAAACCTATGCTAGAAAACACGATTCGGATTATTATTTGGCAATGTTTTGAAACCCGGACCGGACCGGCCGGTCGGACCGGTTTAACCGCCAACCGCCGTTCAGTCCGGTCCGGGTATGCTCATAAACGGGTTGACAGCTGACCCGTGTCGAACCGGCTAGAACCGGTCAAAACCGCCCAAAACGGGATGACCCGGCGACCATAGAAATTTCTAAGTTTTCTTTTCCTTTTCTCCACCCGCATTGTAGGAGGCAAACAGATCTGTATTAGCAAGTTAGCTAGAGAGATATGGGCAGAATATTGCAGGGAAAGAGAGTGAGAGAGGTGGAGGAGAGTCGCTAGCTAGTAGGAAGAAGATGAAATGAGAAAAAAATTGCAGAGAGAGAGAGAGATGGAGATGGAGGTAGAGAGAGAGAGAGTGAAGGGTTTTTGCGTGTTGGGGAAAGGAAATTGGAGAGGGAATATGTTGGAAATAGAGAACGTGGGTCCTATTAATATTAGGTTTAAAAGTGGAGTTGAAAAGGTTAAAGATAATTAAAATATAAATTTATGATATACATATCCATTTAAGAAAAGAAAATATGACAATATAAATTAATCTTGTTTGTTTAGTTAAACTTTTTATTACAGAATTCTAAAATTAATGAATATTTTTCGTACGCAATTTAAAATGAGCTTTCTAATTTCAAACTTCAAAGTAAATTTAAAATGTAATTATTTTATATCAGTATATTAGATTTTTTTATTTGATGAACATCTAAAAAAATATGAAAATTGTCAATTGGTACATTAGATTTCTCAAATTTAATTTTTATTGATAATATCACTAATTTATTTTTATCATCCATATTATATATATATATATATATATATATATAATATACATAATATTAGTATTTACGGGTTTCCCGGTTTTTTCAAAACGGTTCAACCGGTTGACCCGGTGACCCAGTTTAGAGTCCGGTTCGTTGTCCGGTCCGGGTTTTAAAACATTATTATTTGGGGCACACTCCTGTCAGCCCGGCCCCATGGTGGGGGTTCGAGTCACCCTGGGTGCGTATGTGTGTGAGTGTGTTGTATTTGTCTGATCTAATTGACACTTTTATTCACAAGAATTGACACTGGATCTAATTGGCACTTTTATTTATAACAACTGATACTTTTAAAACATCATAGAGATTGTCACTTTTATTCAGAATGATTGACACTTTTACTTACGAGAATTGTCACTTTTACGAAAAAATACGAGTAATGAATATTTTATCTTGTGAATGGTAGAATATATTTTTATTACTCATACATAAGATCTATATAAATAACTGTTGGTCCCGAAAGGCACTTACACACGTAGAGGGGGGGGGGGTGAATACGTGTGTAGAGAAGTGTTTAACTTCTCTTGCGATTTTCAGCCTTTTAGACGAGTAGACGCTTTGAAGCTAAGTGAAGCGTTCAAAGCTTCTCGCTCGTGTGATACTATGCGGAAAGAGGTGAGACTTGAGTTTTTCTTGTAATTAAAACCAGTTGGTTATTTAAAGCAAGTGTGTGTGTATGCAAATAATCAAAGCAATAAATAACTTAAAAGTAGTGAGACAAACAATTTATAGTGGTTCGGAGCACCTCTCCTACGTCCACTCTATCCTTGATGGGATGAATACCTTCACTCGGTACTCCTTGTTTTATACTTCCAAGGGGAACTGATTCAAGACAAATAACAAACTTGCACTTGAATCCTCAGAGATTTTACTGGCTCTCGAGAAACCTTACAACAACACACTCTTTCACAAAAAGCTCGGCAACCTTACAACTCAATCTATTCACTCTAGACTTGGGTTTTTGGGTTTTGGATTTTCGTAAGTATGAGAATCCTTTACAATGAAATCACAAGTAAGGGATAAGGATTCTCAAGAGTCTAGGCTATGGATATAAGAGATTGAACCTAGAAAGTGAGGTAGTTGCAATACTTAAGAATCGAGTTCTTAAGGACACACTAAAGTGAAGCGCTTTGAAAGAACTAAGAACTTGAAAGAAATTTGCTTGAGTTCTTGCAAATGTGAATGCTTGAATCGTTTGTACGTGCGTTCCTTTTAGTGTGTGTGCAACTCCTTCTATTTATAGTAAGGAACCCTACTTCCCGTTGAGAGAGAAGAGGTTGCATGTTCCTTAATTTTCGGATAATTCGGCGTGTCAGCCTGCAAGAATCAGGAAGGGATGTCCGCCTTCACCTAACTTTAACTTCTTGGACTGTAGCCGTTTCCGTTGTGCAATAGTGTGATGACACGTAGGCTTCATTCTGTGAGATGTCAGACATCCGAGAGTTTGAAATTCAAACTTGGATTCTGTGTCAACCTTGTCACACTTGCACTGATTGACGCTTTGATTACAGCTCAATACAGAGACGCTTTGGATGAGTTGACTTGAAAGCGCTTCGCTTCCACTGATCGGAAGCTCGCTCTTAGCATCTTTATCTGAAGCGTCCCCATGACGCTTTGTCTGAGCTTCACTGCTGACGCTTTCACTGCTGGAGCCGCTTCGCTTCCTAACGCTTCGCGAACTCTGACTGCTTCATCTTTGGCGCTTCTAGAGTAAAAGAAAAGTTTCCTAACATGTAAGCTTTTCTAAGAGTAACTTGTTTAGTTCATCAAAAATAATAAGGGAAATATTCTAAAGAGGGTTTTGGAATCGAATCAAAATAAATTATTTATTACTTGATTCAAGTTCCCCCTTAACATAATATCCCAACAATAACCATAAATATTGATTCAATACAATCCAAGTTGATGAAATTGAATATTTCGACCATAAGAGGATTGCCACTTTTATTCATGTGAATTGTCACTTTTATTCATGACAAATGACACTTTTAAGGAAAATGAGTAACGTATATTTTAAATCGTAAAAAATAGAATATGCTCTAATCACTCGTAAGATGTATAAACTAATATTTATATAAATAAGCCACAATATGAAATCAATTTAATATCAAGCTATTAAAAAAAAAAGAATATTTCGATCATCACATATGTTGACACTTTTATTCAAAACAAATAACTCTTTGATTAACAAGAATTGTCACTTTTGCTGAAGATTTTTTTTCTTCATAAATAAGGATTTGGATAAGAACACAACCGCATGGTGCGACCGGGGAGGAGTTTTTGCCTTATTGTTTTATTTATAAAAGAAAAAACATGAGTGGATTTATGTGCAACCAATACTTGATCGATTATAGAGACTAACATCTAGAATAAGGTTGACGAAAATATATACATGAAATTTATTAAGTAAACACCGAAATAATTATTATTGCATGATTTGCATCACCAATTAAATTGTGAAATGCGTAAAAAAAAAATTAAATTATCAAATCAAGTAAAATTAGAGCAAAGATATAATATCCATTAAATGCTTAAGATATAAAATGAAATGAAGTAAAAACTATAATTATCTATGTTACTGTATTCCTTAAAAAGGGGGAAAAGAAACTATATGAATCTATATTCACATTAAATAATTTTTTTGTTTGACTTTGATGGATGTCAAAGTTTTATTCTTTTTGCTTTTATAGATAAATTTGACATAATTGTGAAAATATGCAAACGTTGGGACAATAAGTAATATTTATCCTTCATTTTATGTCATTCGGGCTAAGTTAGTATCTATTTAGAATTTTATTTTTACTTTTAGCAAATTAATTAATTCATTGCATATTTAAATATAAAATTACACTATCTTTATTCTATTTTTATAAAATACGTTTAAAAAATAATGTATCCACGTGCAACGCACGTGTCATTTGCTAGTCTTCAATAATGGACATAACATGTAACAGGAGAATCAAATTCATTTTGGTTCTTTTTTTTTTCTTCAAGTTTCTCAATGTTACTATTATAGTGATTTTTTTATATATATAACTATTCAACTCTAATAATTAAAAAAGTTAAATTTAAAGGACACACTTTGTGTGAGTAGTAAGCTGCATTACATATTTCGTTTGAAACAATGAACTTTAGTAATAGCTAAAAAGGTTATGCAATTATAAACAAGAATCTAATATAAAATGTAGGCAAACAAAAAGCAGGGGCCAAAAAAAAAGCATTTCCACTGTAAACCAAGCTTAATTACAGAAAAATCAGTCTATACAACCGTAGAAGGAAACATTGCGTGCCTCATCCTGATGCTAATGAACCCTATTGCGTAATAATAACAACCATACATAAACATGGAAAACTCGTCAAGGGAAGCAGCAACACAACACTCCGGACAAAAATTTGGTTGGGCGAGGGGGGTTGGGGTTGGGAATTACTCCATGTGTCCCATCCTACTTGACACGTTTCTGTTATTTTATACTCATATATGTTCAAGAAACGTGTCAAGTTGAATGGGACGGAGGGAGTATCATTTTGAGCACATTTTCCTCTGTAACAAAGCGGTTTAGTAGCTCATTATCTAACCTCGTCAGCTAACTGTAATGAGCCTTCCCTCATCAGCTTCAAGCTAAGACTGTTAAATCTCTCACGAGAATACTGCCTTGATGCCTTTCTCCAATCTGTACCTGCCTTCATCATTGCTGCAAATTCCTCGTAACTTATTCGCCCATCCTGCACATCCACAAAGTTCGACAGATTAAAGCATGCTTCTTTCTCCTTCGTTGCCATCTTACCATTAGGTTTTACTTCCAAATATTCCTTTTTTTCAGCAGCACAAAAGATAAGAAAATGAATAACACAATATTAGAAATTACAGAAACAATGGCATGCAGATATTACTGACCTTATCCGTATCCACATCATGCATGATAGCATTGATTACTTCCTTATTGTTGGCATCATCATCATCGCGTAGAGCGTCTTGGAGCTCTTCAATCTCTATATATCCACTCCCGTTGCGATCGAAAAAGGTAAAAGCTTTGTGCAGGTGCTCATCATTGGCCATCTTTCTAAGATGCACAGTAACAGCTACAAACTCACCATAATCTAGTGCTCCATCTCCATCAACATCAGCCTAATACCCAGAAATTGAACATCAGCATTCATTCCTAGTAGATGATCAGATTACTAGATCCACACTAGCTAGAGTCATATAATCATGCAAGGCAGACGACTCCAGAAAATCCTCATTGAGTCTAGCTTTCTGCAGTTGCTTGCACATATATAAAAGCACTGTTAATGATAATAAGGTTGGGGTTGGGGTTTGGTTTTCCATATTGTTTAATTATGAAACAATTTCAGGATATGAAAGAAAGTGATAATCATAGTAGTGGAAGGCTGCAGCAGATCATCTAATGATATTCTATAGTACTCCCTCCATTTCGTTTAACTTGGCTCATTTGAATAGTGGCTTTTCTGGCATGTTTTTCCACGCTTCTTGATGATGGGTTTTAAAATGGATTTTTGAAGAATTATTTTTTTTACGGGATACTATGACTGTCGTAGTATCCCGTAAAAAAAATAATTCTTCAAAAATCCATTTTAAAACTCATCATCAAGAAGCGTGGAAAACCGTGTCAGCACAAGCCAAAAAGTTTTGAGCCAAGTTAAGTGAAATGGAGGGAGTATATAAGAAGAGAGGAGACTCCATAACAAGTACTGTGGATTTTTTTATTTATTTATAGAAGACAACATAACAAATATTCCTTACAGCTTCCATTAGAATCTGAACATCAGCATCAGGGATCTGATGACCAAGCTTGTGCAGACCAATTCTGAATTCTTCAAGGTGAATTTTGCCCCTTTTCTCAGAGTCCATCGTCTCGAATGCTTCCTTAATTCCAGCCACTTCCTCCACAGACAAGTGCTCAGCCACCACCTGCATCATATGCAACAAGGCCAGGGCATCAGAACGGTTCTAGGACGTGTTTCATTTACTTTCAATTCTTAATTAAATCTTTGTTCCACCCCCCGATTACCCAACCTCAAATCCTTTTCCATTGAATTATCTTTTCTTTTCTTCGGCATTGTTGTTTTGAGGGAGTAATAAAGTATGAACTAGTATTAGAGTACCCTTAGTGCCCTTTTCTTGAGCTTATTCATCACAGAGAACTGTTTGAGCCTCGCTTTCACAGTCTCGCCCAGGGAGACATTTGGTGCTTTCTTTGCATTTTGCAACCAAGGATGCTCTGCATTCAAAGGTATATAATATTTATAATACTATACACTATTCCCTCGCCCCATTTTTTGTGGGAACAAATTAATATGAGAATGTGCTTGAAATTAGCATTACCAAGGACTTGTTGAGCAGTAAGACGTCGACTGGGATCAGGGTCGAGCATTTTCTTTACAAGATCTTTGGCACTATCCGAAACTTTAGGCCACGGGTCTCGCCTAAAATCAATTACAGATCTAATAATTGCTTGAGCCACTCCTTGCTCAGTCTCTGCACGTAGCGTATGCATGTGAGAAGCTTATGTAGAAATAAAGAAAGATGAGATATATGTCTTACACAAGCTAACATGACCATAACAGAGTAACAACCAAATAATAAGCTAACTTATGCTCCGTACCAGATTCAAATAGACACTTTCTCAACACCTCATCTCGAAGCAAAAACCCCTTAGTAGATACTCCCTCCGTCCCATCTTAGAAGTTACATTTCTTTTTGGGCATGAGAATCATAGTGTTTACTTGTGTATTCTTTTACCCAATAAGGAAATGTAACATCTTTCGCGGGACATCCCAAAAAGGAAAACGTAACATCTTAGATGGGACTGAGGGAATATATCCTACCAGGGGAGCTAATTAAAATTTCAAATAACCCTATTTGTGCTTAAAGATCCATCTTTGCAAATGATGGTACTATTTCAAAGCCAGGACTAAAAATTCAATCACATGGTTGGAAATACGGAGCCTGGAGCCATATCATGGGTAGAATACAGCATATACTATTAACCTGTAAGGTTTATTGCCTAGGCTGCTTTCGCTCTTCCCTCAGGGGAATCTTCAGTTTGTTGCATTCATGCATTCAAGACAGTTCTATCTGAACCGATATGTGTCCCATTCGGGGCCTTCGGATCACCCCCACTACATTATTTCTCTTGAATAAGTGAATAACCCTCTCACTAAATTTAACGAAATTTAATGAGCAAAGGCGAGTTAATAACTCTCCTGCTTCTAAAGATGAGGATTCTGGGCAATAAAAAGAGATCTGGATCTGGTCCACTTCCTTGGGACAGCTGGGTCACAAACGAGCCAGTAGCAGAAGCAGTATAAGGAAGTTACATGGCAGCTAAGGATGAGAAAACAGCCACTTCAAAGCACTTGTGTATTTACAGATTTGTGATGTTGCACATACAAACCATGAACCAACTGATCTAAAGGAACTACAGCAAATTGTAGATGGCTTTAGTTATGGGAAATGTCACAGTTCCGAATGTTAATAATAATTATGATAATTGTATAAATTTAAATCACAGTGATTTACCATAATCAAGACGGCATACACCTTTATTGCAGTCTAGGACCATATTAACGAAATTGCTATTGATGTAGGTCAGAATTCTATGTATAGGTCTCTTCGTTCTGCTTGAGAGTTTTATCTAGTTCCACTGCCACTAGAGAATACTATCATATTTCCTGCTAATCTCTAAAATTCTAATACTTCATTCCTATTCCTTAGTGGAACAAAGAACTTTATATGAACTTCATTCAGTTTTTTAACCACTGTCACTAAGACAAGCACACCCATATTTATTTGTGTAGACAAGCTCAGGATTTTCGAAGCAACCACGGTGACAACATGAAATGAGATCGATAGTTCATGAGATTGTCTAATACTACACTTGCACGCCCTGGTCATACAATACAACAATCCTCAAGGCACCCTTCTAAACAACTATTAAACCATTCCCAAATCGCAACTAGGCCTAAGTAGATTTCTCTCACTTAACACTAGACAAAGAAAAAGTTCAGACCAGAGCAAATATAACAAACCTGCCCAGAAAGGAGGAACGCCACAAAGCAGTATATAAAGGATGACTCCAGCGCTCCAAACATCAATTTCCTGACCATAGTTGCGTTTCAGAACCTCAGGTGCCATGTAGTACGGGCTCCCAACAATTTCATTGAAACGTTCACCTGAGAAACACATAAAGACAATACCTTTAAACAGACTCCATTAGCTAGACATAGGAAAACACTTAAAATGAGTGTATACCAGGTCTGAAGAAAATTGACAGCCCAAAGTCAATTGCTTTTACGGGAGATGTTTCTTTCTTATTTGCAAAGAGGAAATTTTCTGGTTTGAGATCACGATGCATGACTCCATGTTGGTGGCACACCTAAAACACAATATAGAAGGGCAGCAATAGGAAATTACTAAGTAGGACAAATCACATAATGAAATGAAATGATGCTCCAGAGACAGCAATACAAGTGACTGAAGGAAATATAGAATTTAACAGAACCAATTTAACTTTTGCAAAGTCATTAAGGAGACCACGAAAAGCAACAAATAGTTTTTCTAACTCTAATTTTTTGCTTGCATTATTGCATATCATAGTTCAGAACCCAAAGCGCAAAAGATATGAATTTCACAAGGATTACTAACTCCAGCCAATAACACAATTACTTGAGGCGTTTCTTGAATATATTTGAGGTGAATAATAATAAAACGACTCAAGTTAACCTGGACAACTTCGACGATGGTCTTCATGACAACTGCTGCTGCTCTCTCTGTATAATGTCCCCTAGCTACAATACGGTCAAACAATTCGCCACCTTCACACAGTTCCATCACAATATGAACGGCTTTATCATCTTCATAAGTATCCTTCAAGCTAACAATATTCGGGTGCTTAGGCATATGCTTCATGATCTCCACCTCCCTCCTAACGTCCTCAATATCTACTGCAGTCTTGAGCTTCTTCTTGGATATTGATTTGCAGGCGAATTTCTCCCCCGTCTCCAAATCAGTGCACAAATAGGTAATCCCAAATTCACCTCTTCCAAGCTCACGCCCTAGATTATATCTCTCTTTGATGTTATGCCCTCCTGGGGCCTTCAATACAACCAGCTTGTTTGTTCCTCCACCTCCATTATTTACACCGTAATCCGCGGAATATGGGTTTGGCTTATTCTTGTGTTTCTTCCTTTTCTTCTTTTCGGAGGAAATAGAAGGTGTCACACAGCAGTTTCCCATGATATGATGCAGAGAGGAAGATCAACGAACCTAAAATTCAAGAAAGTGAGAACCCAATTCACATCTTACCTTCATAATACATTCTCTCTCAGATTTCAAAGAATGATACAAAAAAAAAAAAAAAAAAAAACAATGATAGAGAGAGAGGCCATTTGTGGATAACATTGTTTCTAAAAAACAATAAACGGAACGTGAAAGATTAAAGGAGGAAGGAGAAATAATAGGAGGGCAAGGGTAGCTCGCCTTAAACAATTTTGATGCTGCAAAATGTGGTTAAAAGCAAGCCTTCGTTAGCCAGAAAAATTGTGAAAGGATTGAGACATGAAGGATAATATCATCAGCCATGGGAACAGAGAAAGAGAGAGAGAGAGACAAAAAGCTCTTTTTGCAGAGACTTTTCTGAGTTTCTCTCTCTTGAATTTCTCCTTCCCCTTTCTGTCTCTCTCTTTATGTTTCTTGATTGATTATATATGCTTGGTTTCCATTTGCCACTTTGATGTGTTTGGCTGTTAGGCAAAGGGAAGGCAAATGTTCATCAAATAAGACATTGTTACCTTCTTCTTTTTTTCCTTTTTTTTTATTTTTAATATATACTATTTTTTGCCTCATTGATTCTCATTTAATATATCCAACAAACTTTTGACTGGGCCTCAATTTTCCAATTTCATTTTCTCACCTTTAGATCATAACAAAATTTGTGTATACTTTTATCAAGACTACTTTATGTTTTTTTAGACTTCACACATCATTTATATTTTCTACTTCTATTATCCATCAATATGTACTAAAAACACATCCGTGACCCTACAAATCGGTCCGTCGTGATTGCTGCCAATTTCTGTGTTTATGTGTCGTCTTCGTTGTATCCGACAGTAGATTTGCACTTTTTAAGTGAATCAGTTCACCTTGTTCATTCTTTTCTTTTACTGTACGTCGAGAAATGGAGAAGTTCGTTGCAGCTTCACTGATTGCGCCATGGAGCAGCTTGTTGTTGAAGTTATGTTGAAGAAGAAACTTCACCACCAAATTTCTTTAAGTTGTAGTTAGATATTTTCTTCTCGTGGTGTATTTTGTTTTTTGAAATATGTTGTGGTCTTTTTTTTGTGTTGAAACTGCTTCTCTACTTATAGGCAGTGTGTTTTGCCTTTGGTAAGAAAATTTAAATTTTGGTAGATTTTTGAACTTTTGGCTGTATTTGAAACTTATGGCAGATTATGAAAAATTAGAAGAAGTTTAAAATTTTGGCAGATTCACTTGTGTTATTGTTAGGCAGATTCTGAGTTTTATGGCGTTTGTTTCTGTATTTTTGGTGAATTTTTTTAATTCTGGGCGCTTTTTTTGAATTCTAGTGCATTTTCTGAATTGAAATGAAAATATAAGCAAAAAAAATGTTAAGAAAAATGCAGCTACTGTATATATGCTTCCTAATTTGGGTAATTAAGTGTGTTTGCCCACCATCTTTTATTACAAAATTATCACTCCTTAATTTTTATAAATGAGACAGGCTTAAAGGAGACAAGAGTATAAAATTATTATAATAATATAAGTTCATTTGGGTAATTCACATTAATTGTTAACAATCGGGTTATCTAGTTACTGAGATTATCATTTGGCAATTTGAAGTGCAAAATAAAATCTATAGTCACGCATTTCTTATTCAAATCTAGAAATACTACATCTGTCCAATTTATAATGAGCTCTTTTATTATTATAATAAACTCATTTTAAATAAAATAGCTCATTATAAAGTGGACAAAAGGGTAGCGCAGTCGATTTTGCTGTGATAGGAAACAAACTTAAACACTAGCCCCATTTTTCAACAATAATAGCTCTGTTGACTACTAAAGTGAATTTGCCCTCTCTTCTACCAAAACTTGTAAATTCTTGATTCTGTTATAAGAGGGAGGGTTCAAAGTCTGAAGAACTCATAGAATGGAAAATTTGTGAGTGCTGCACCTGCACCTCATCAACAGGTCTACCACAAGCCTATGGCCTTCCACCAGAGGCCTCCAACTCCAAGCCAAATTACAAGATTGACTATTGAGATTACGAACCCATAGCCCCACCATTTAGCGAGTGGAACGTAGCCAGCACCATAGAATACGGGTGCTGATCCTATGCCGTAGTGAGTAATGCCACCCATAAGATTGGAAAGGAAGGCAAGCACAACAGCACCGAGATAGGGTGGAGTACCGAGAGCGCTGGCTACAGATAAGAATGCCGTAAACATGGCCCCAATATGAGCAGCCCCACTGGCAAAGAAATAGTGGGAATAGAAGTATAGTAGAACAAGAATGCCAAAAGATAGCTGCCACGAAAGACCCAATCCACCAACAAACTGCATTCAGAATGAAATAAAGTTAGTCGCCGATTTGTAATAAAATTACTCTTTTAAGTATGAAGAAGCACCACTACAAATAGAAGTATCTAGTAATAAAAAAATTCTCAGCCTAGAACAAAGAAAAAAAAAAAAAAACAGACTCTCACAAACAAACCGCACATAGATATTAGAGATGAGATGTAAATTCTTAAAGACGAACAAAAGTATACCAATGAATTCTTAGGCATAAAAGCATACCAAATATTTGAGAAAATCAATAGACTATAATTCTTGTTGGCACATAGAGGTTAGGTCATATGAATTCCATTCCATTAGAGAGATGGACTACCAACATCACTGATCACTCTAAGAAGTTAGGGTTCAAATATAAGTATAGAACATCTCAAATGGCACAAGAAATGAACCTGAATTAATTCCTACTACCCAAAGAATGACAACAAGAAACATTTCTCATTTACAAAACATTTTACCTTTTAACCAACGAAACAATGATTGACCCACAAATTGATGAGCTATGACCCGCAAAAACACATAAATTCTATACAAATTATGTTAAACAATTTACTCGGCCACATTAATGTAAAACTCAACTGAATAAGTCATCTACACATTCAGATGCCATATCAAGGGCAAGACCAAGTTAACAATTTAATCCTGAAAGGTATAGGTAAAATTTGTCCCTGCTTTTACAGTTTTAGTTACTGCTAGGTTCCACTCATTGCAGTCAGACCAAAATCAATATAAATGCCAGATGTGCTCATTATCTATCAATAAGCGTGCTATGTGTAGGTAAACAAACCTTGACAACAGTTTGGCTGAACCAGGTAATAAGACCATATTTGTTTAGGTACCCAGCCATTGCAATGAGTGCAGCAAACCATGTAAGTGTATCCCAAGCAACTGATTCAGCTAGGCATTCCTTCCATGTGACGACACCAGTAATAAGAAGGACTGATAAACCAAGAATTGCAGCAGTGACTGCATCCACATTCAAGACACTTCCAAAAATCCAGAGGCCCACCTGATATTTGCAGTTTAGAAATAAGAGCACATGTCATTTTGCATGGGGGATCAATGAATAAGCAGCTCATTTGTTTATGCTATGTATAAGAACACAAAAAGAGGGTAACTAATTCCGAAAGAGTTCGATAAAAATACAAGAGGGTCACTAAGCAAGACATTGGTTGATCCACGAATTCTCTCTTTAACCGAGTAAAGTAGAAACTTGTCAGCCAAATACAGGATACAAATATTGGCAGAAGTCTTCCACTTTCTATAATTGCCCAAAGTTCCTAGGATTTAAATATATTTTTCTTGAATGAACCATTTTTTTCTAGCCATAAATCAGTGTTTCAGCATGAAAAGTGTGCTTAGAGATCAAAACCGCTAACAAATAGTAACCGAAAACCTCAATTGGCTAGATGTGTGAACCACCAAACATACTCGAGAAGCTATTTAAGTATCAAACGATAAAGAATAATCCCAGCTGCTAAGAACACAATCCATTTATACCCAGAGCTAACAAAGTCGCATTAGAATATATAAGCATGTGCACCGCCAGTAACCATAAGCAATAAGAGCATGGTAAAGGAATTACAGAATATTCAAGATTTATGCCAGTTCACATAAGAACATAAAATCCGTAGTTTTAGGTGAGGGTGGGTTTCTATACCGTGAGAAGCAGAGTTCCAGCCATGATGATCTCGTTCTTGGACATTGGCCCCATCTTCTCCAAGTTCTCCCGTGCAAGCTTAGGAGCATCAGGACTACTCTTCACCGTAGGTGGATAGATTATATACAGCAGAAACGGAACCACAATCAAGGACACCAATCCCGGTACAATGGCAGCCTTAGCCCAATCCATCCATCCAATCTGCATATTTATAGTACTTGCAGTAAGGTTAGCAGCCAAGGGATTTGCAGCCATTGCTGTCAAAAACATAGACGACGAAATCACAGACGTCTGAAAGCATGTAAGCATCAACCAAGAACCCAACTTGTGCTCCGTTCCATCGCCTACATTACTACCACAAGCCACGCAAAGCGACTTCACCAACGGCAAGAAAATGCCGCCCGCTCTCGCGGAGACGGACGGAATCGCCGGCGCCAAAAGCGCTTCGCTGAACACCAAACTGTACCCCAATCCAAGAGACGAGCTACCGAACAAAGAAACAAACTGATAGGCGATTCTATTCCCCAATCCAGTTTTGATAAACCCTCGAGCGAAAAAGAAGGCTAGCGCGATCAACCACGGAATAGGGTCGCCAAAGGCCGAGAACGCGGCGGCGAAGGTCAGCGTCTTTGTTAAAACACATGCTCCGAGGCCCATCAACGCAACGGCCCCCAACGGCAGCGGCTGAGTGATGATTCCAACTATGGTGGACAAGAAAATGGAGAGCAATTGCCAGGCGATCCGGGAGACCCCGTCGGGGGCGGGTAAGAACCATAGAATGACACCCGTTGCGATGGAGGCGACGAGCGGCTTGATGGCTGCACCTTGCCACGGCTGCGGCGGAGGGACGGGCGGGACGGCAACCACTGAAGCAGAGGCAACTGTTAGCAGTCCGCGCTTTGGGGCAGGGAGAAAAAGGGATGATTTTTGGCTGAATGATTGAATTTGATCTTGAGAAACAGGGCTGCTGCTACTCCTTTTGATGGAAGATTTAAGGCTTGGGATAAAGCGGAGGGATTTGGGGGCAGCGGGGGAGCGGGAGGAAGGGGTGGAGAGAGGGCGGAGGCGGATGTTGAGAGAGGAGGTGAGGACTACAGACGCCATCTTTACGGTGGCGTTTGTAGATCAGAGGTAAGTGAGAGAAAGAATTTGGAAATACTAGTAAAGAGGGTGGAAGAAGTGAGAGTGGAGTCTCTGTAATTTGAATCTGACGGCGGGGGAGGAGGAATCTACGAGGGGTAAAGCATGGAAAAATCCGCCTTATGTTTTGCAGACTCCGCCTGGCTTATGTGCTGTCAAAATATGGACTTTTTCAGCGCGAGGGTTTATACAATACTCTTTATGTTCCGTCGAAAGCCGAAAAACCCTTATTTTTTATTTTAGGCCATTAAAAAAAAACTTTATTTTCTAAAATAGAAATAATTAGTTAAAATAAGCACACAATTAGTTAAAAGCTAGAAAGCCTTAATTATCGAACTTCTCAGAGTACACTCATTAGACTCATTTCCAAGTTTTATGTAATTTAGAAAAATTAAAAAAAATAAATATTCACTCCTTAAATCTAATACCGAAGAGAAATAAGACTCTTTTGATGGGATGTGACCACGGAGGGAGTACTAATGTAAAATGTCCAAATTAAAGTAATCTAATTAGTGTTTTTGGTCAAATTATTGTTAAAGGCGAAATATTTATTTTCATATCCTTTTGCCACTTCCAATCGCCACCCACTTATTTCTTCTGAAAATTAGTTGATTTGATTGGCTCTGAATACATAAATAAAAATAACAACTTGGCTAGGGAGATAAATTAATTATTTACGTGATTAGTTGATTCATCATGTAAGAGCTTGAATAGAAAATCTTTTAGAAGCTTTTTTATTTGATTATTTCATTCTCAATTTGATGAATTTAAAATTATACTCTCTGTCTTAGTTAACAAGTCCAATATATTTTATAGGGCGTCTCACACTACTAGTCATGTTTACAAAAAAAGAAATAATTAGCCCATTAAATGGATCATCATATTATCATCCATTCACCTCTCAACACATATCTCAATATAATTTAAATTATAAAATTTTAAATTATAATAACTTGTTCATTTGTTCTTTGATTTTTATAATTTTTATACCAAGTTAAAGGTCTTGATACAGTATTTTATTTAAGATTAAATATCTCAAGTGCTGTAGTATCCCGTAAAAGAAAAAATTCTTTAAAAAATTATTTTAAAACTCATCATCAAGATGCTTGAAAATGTTTGGCACAAATGATGAAAAGAAACGACTCAACTTGAAAAGATCAGGGGGAGTATTAAACAATACACTTTATCTCTAAACACCCATACCAAAAAAAAATCAAACTACGAAAATGAGATAGAGAGAACATTTTATAGGGTTTTGATTAATTGATAATATTAATTTAGAATTCAATTATTTTATTCTTAGTTACATTGTTTTAGAAATTTAAATAGAGCTCTAACATTTATAAATAAAAAAAAGAAGAAAAAAAAGTGACATATATAGTCTTTCTTTAAAATCAAAATAATCAACTTAACTTAGCACCTTTTCCAATCATAAACATGCATTTAGTATGATTCGTAAGATGGATATGTATGTTGCAGATACAAACGCAATTATTAATGAAGTTTAGAAATATAGACTCAGTTATTAATTAACTTTATGTACTGAAATCTCGTAGACCACAAATATTCCAAAATTATAACACGCATAAGGTAAATTTTCAGCCCACCTCACAATCGAATCTTGAGTCCGCCCCTGATGTGACCTAATTTAATATCGCATAAGTGGACTTGAATTTTAATTTATTCTTGTGCGACCTTCATATCTATTTGCATAAAATGCTAAGGTAGGCGGTTTTGTTCTACGGTGCAAACTAACCTACTCATGTATCTATACTTATATAAAAATAGTTTTAAATTGCCTATTATATCCTTAACACATATTATTAAATAATTAATTCCGGTAATACAAACTACATATTAAATGTAAAGGGTTATTAAAGTAATACAACCTGCACTAAATTTTATATGATTTTATTAAATTAGTAGCAAATTTTATATGTAGCAATATGCAAATGTAGTCAAGCCAAAATATGATCGATTTTATTCGATTTTCAATGGAACTCTCATTTATTCTTTCCAAACTCCTATTTGTATTTATTTTAGGATAGTTATTAATGTAATTTAAATTTTGGGATGGGCATTAGATTACTAAAAATGTATGTGCCAAATATATTTGTGATGGAAAATTTGTAAACCTTTTTTTTCCCCCTCTAACGTGGGCGAACTAATGTTGATTGAGTCCAAATTTAAATATTATTGTCTAAAACCATCCGTTAATAATAATAATAATAATAATAATAATAATAATAATAATAATAATAATAATAATAATAATGTTCTTATATATATTGTCTATATTAGTAATAACAAGGTGATAATTCCACATAAAGAAGGAGATCTCTAAAATATTTGAAATAGACAAATTAAACTGAGTAAATTTTGTTGGATGGTAGGATGATTAGAACGAACAACCTACAATCATACTTTTGCAAGATTATAAATACGAAGTATATAGCATGTTGGGAACCCTTTAAAATCGAGTTTTGATAATGTTATTAGAAATCACACTTAGATATAAGTTTTTAAGAGGAACATGCTGATCTCCGTGTTCAGGATCAGTCAAGCTTTACTCGGACAGGTTGTTCATGTAAAGGTCAAGGTTGGAAGTGCAACCTGTACCTAATCTACTCAAACCTGCCATATTGTTCCATTATGTAATCTGTCTATGTAACCTGCTCTTACAATACTCGGAAGATTTCACGCGAAGGTTACAGAAGACTGAAGACAGTTCGAGGTATAGGAAGCTCAACCTGTGAAGGCCAACCTGAGCTATGGTTATGAAACCTGCTCTCACTCAACGACAAGAATTGTGTCAGTGTACGGAACCTGCAAATCCTGACACACTTCCAACGGCTCTATTTCAAATGCTTCTCTATAAATACCTCAACTCATTCCAGATTGAAGTACGGGAAAATCAATACACGAGCTAAAACGCTGCAGAAATCTCAAGCTGAAAATCATTCAATCAACACTCGAAATTACTAGAGTTTTCCCAAGTGTTGATCATTGTAGATTTCTGATCTATCTGGAAACTGTCTTACTAGAACACATCACACACACTCTCACTACCATCAAAGTTGAAAAACTAGTGTAGTTGATTGAGTTGTATTCCTTACAACGAGAGCTATTCACAGCTTTCAAGTTTGGATAGTAGCACTAGTCATTTAGTGTTAGTAAGTCTGTAAGATTATATGTAAGTAAGAAGAGACACGACTCTAGAAACGTGCTAGATTCAGTCTAAGAGAAAGACTTAAATTTGGACTGGACCTCCACCAGTGTTAAAAGGAGTGAAAATCTCAAGTTAAGGGATTACAGATTCGACGGGATCTGGCGTGGACGTAGGAGCTGTTTACTCCGAACCACGATAAAAACTCCTCGTGTTTCTCTCTCTTATTATTTATCTTTACATCTTTATTCACACAGTTTGCATGCTCACAACCTGCACTATCGTAACCTGTCTTGCATGTGCACTGTCTTTGAAAACTGTCTTTGTAAACTGTCTTTGTAAACTGTCTTTGAAAACTGTGTTGGGGTTGTTGTATATAGCTAAAGCAAAAACGTGTTTTAGTATATATGACATGTATTCCACTGGTAACAATCACCTATCTGAATAAATATATTAATAAGAATAAGCCCTATATCTCATGTTTTAGAACACGTGGACGGCTCGGGTGTCAGGGAGATCACGCAGCGTTCGACAATAATTATGAGATATAAACAGTGTCACAATCGAGATAGCTTGGGAAAACTATCGGTTTAGACTGCAACATAACGGTAGTGGCGGGTCTCAGTCGCTAGTTATGTTGGTACGGTGGAACGTATTGACAGGATCGAGTGAGATAAGGTTCTTCTGATACTGACCCTAGCAATAGGTGAAGAACTAGAGATCTCGGGATTTAGAGATATGATCTTAATCTCGATATGCTATTAGAGATATATGTGTTGTTCACTGTTACTTTGACTTGTATAGCTAATTAGGGTCTATCGCAGCATCCCTGATGACTTGCATCTTGGGTAACATGAGGGCACATAGTATGTCTAATTAGTTATATCGAGACACCGTGTCCATATTAGGTTGAGAGATATCCCCTCAGGGAGTTCACAAGGTTTATTATACCAAGTCATGCATGCTGATTAAGTTCAGGTATAATAATAAGGGGTGAACGGGTACTACTTGAGGAAAATAAGATGTTAATTAATTATGAGCAGTCAGAGGAGCTCTAATTAATTAATGGATATCGGAGTCATTAAACACGGGGATAGCTCTAAATAAAGTATCAGCCCCAATCTACAAATTGGGACAGAGCGGTGATTCAGTTGTGATTCTTTAGTGGAATGCATCACAACTCTAATGAAATTAATGTTCTGGGTTGATCATGGTTATTTCATTAGGTAAGGCTAAACTCTGTCTGGTACATAGATCCCTGGGGTGGCCCAAGAGCTCTTCAGGAAAGGAATTCAAGGTATTATTGAGGGATATCAGTTTTGGACTGAAAAGAGGCATTATGGGCTTGAGCCCATTAATGTGGCGCCTACTGTAGTGTAGGGGACGCCAGTTTCCTCTTTTAGTGTCCATCTGATCTCAATAATTGTACTCTGGTTAATTATATAATTATGGAATAAATTAATATCTAATTAATTAAGATTTATTCTTAATTAAGGAATTAGATAATTAATTTAATAATTATATATTATTTTCCTTATAATAATTAGGATTAATTCTAATTATATTTAATTAGAATTTGTTCCAGTAATTATTAACTAAACCGGGTTTTAATTAATTAAAGCCCGTGACTTAGTGGACAAGGAATAGGGGCGGCACTTCTCCTTATAAATAAGGAGGAGGAGATTCTCAAAACCTAAGTTTTGAGTGTAGAGATCGGCGCCTGTCATCAGAGGGTGAGTTCCTGGTTCCAAAGTTCCTAGACGCCCACACAGTCGAAGAACTTCGAGGAAAGGGATCACACCTCAGTAATCTAGACCTGTAGATTACTCCGTCGGCACAGATCTGAGGTATAACATTCTAAACTCAATTATATGATTTAGTTGCATTTAAATTATCACATCCAATTCGAAGATCCTGTGGGAAAAAGGAATGCTTTCAAGCAGCAGTTCCAACAAACTGTTAGCCACTTTCACAGTTTGCATGAACACTTGTCTGAACTAAAGTTTTCTTTGAAAACTGTTTTGAAACCTGTTAGCCAACTTTTCCACCAAACTTCCGCACGCAGGTTAGTTTTGCAAGCTCAGCAGTTTACTGTCTGAGCTGGAAAAACTAAACTGCTCTGATAAACTGGAGTGACGACTCAGTTAGATCAAATCATTTTGAAAAGTCAAAACTGTTGGCTAATTGGTGTATTCCCCCCCCCCCCATACACCAATAACTACTTATCGGGACCTACATAGCAGCATGTGCACTTTAATATACTAACATAATATATGATGGGTGAACTTTAGATATACTCAAAACAAATAAGTATATAAGTTTTATACCCACAAGTTTAAGAGTATAAGTTTTATACCCAAAATCAAATGAAAAGACAGAAATAACCTCCACCTTTACTCACATTTCAAATAAAACAAAAGGGAAAGTGGGAAGCTTTTTTTATTAGAATTTGTGATTTTTTGAATGTTAATTAATTAATTAATTCGCGCTTTTTGTTTATTTCTTTTGCAGCCTAGGTTTAATTGGTATAGGCCACGTATGCAAGGATTCTCGGGTGAAATAAATTGTTACCATCGGGACTATGCTATTCCGTCGATCATAGATCAAATTATGCGTATTGGCGGAGAAGAATTGGTTAGGCAATTCAGCGAGGTTTCTCCTTTCGCCCGGTTGTGCACGATGAGGAAGACTGGCAATGCGAAACGTGCCTTGCACGAGCTGTTATCCCGAGAGCTATGGAGGGGCGACAAACATGAATTCGAAAGACTGTTTCATGTGGGTGGCCAGGATATTCGGTTTGGGCCTGAAGAATTCTGCCTTGTCACCGGATTAATATTCGGTGAGTCGTCCTTTAATCCTCACGGCAACAACCACATCATCCCAACTACGAGCCTCTACCATACTTACTATGGCGGCAATGGAGTTAAGGTGAAAGTGAAACAATTGTGGAAGGATTTTACTGATGCGTCTCGAGTTATAGGGACGTCGGATCAATACTTGAAGGCCGCCAACATCCTTTGCTTCTACTACTTGATATTGTGTAGAGACTACGATAGAAACGTTGATGATTGGGTGTGGACGTTGGCCGAGGACCTACAGCAATGGGGGACTTTTCCGTGGGGATCATGGGGGTTCCAAATAATGTGCCACCAGCTCGGAGTGGCAAAGAAGGACCCCAAAGAAATTAGAGGCAAAGGTACTTCTGTTACCTACCATTTATATGGTCCCGTCTGGGCGTTGTATTTTTGGGCATTCGAGGCCATTCCAAGTTTAGGGGAGAAGTGTGGTAGACGCTTGAAAACCACCAATATCCCCGACTAAAGCGATGGGAAATGGATGGCTCGACCGATGATTTTGTTGATTTTTTCAACAATCCAAGGGTACGTCATTAATTTTAAATCAATAATATTATTCGTGAGGTTTAATTTCTTTCTTTAATCAATATGGGTGAATTTATTGAAGTTGTTTTTTTTTTTGTATTTAATTTGATTAATTCTCGCATATATTCTGAAATTAAGTCACACGGTTGAATTTTAAAAAAACCGTGAGATCCACGGTTAAAAATCAAAGAAACCGTAAGATCTCACGGTTAGTAGAGTTAATAGAGAAACCCACGGTTTGATTAAGGATTTGACCGTGAGATCCACGGTTAAAAATCAAAGAAACCGTGAGATCTCACGGTTAGTAGAGTTAATAGAGAAACCTCACGGTTTGATTAAGGATTTGACCGTGAGATCCACGGTTAAAAATCAAAGAAACCGTGAGATCTCACGGTTAGTAGAGTTAATAGAAAACCTCACAGTTTGATTAAGGATTTGACCGTGAGGTCACGGTTAAATTTGAGTTCGACCCGTGAGATGCACTTTGCACAGTTCGAACTCAAATTTAACTGTGAGCTCACACGGTCAAATACTTAATCAAACCGTGATAAACCGGAGTATATGTTTTTTAATTGTTATGTTTTTTTTTGCAGCTCCTAGTAAACCCCACGCTCGAACCCAATGCTGAGAAAATGACGTCGTTTTATTTTCTAAGCATTTTCGAGAATCCAGACCCATTGATGGTTCGATTTCAGACGATTACGCGCCACTCGTGGAAGAAAGCGCCTCCAGCCCAGAGACAATTGAGGGAAGCCAGAGGTATGGCAAGAGTGATCGATCGGCTGAGGTGTCGAGATGTTAGGGATGTAGTCCCCGGTCATGGTCGCCAACCTCATGCCACCAGGGCAAATTCTGATGGTGGACGTCCTCTCCAAGCCCAAAGGGCTCGTCCTAGCACGTCGAAGAGGCCGCGTGTCGATACTTCTGTCCTCGATCGGTCCCCGGGCCTCGTCTGTTGCGTGCATGGGCATCCGTGCCCCCGAGGATGTGATAACGACGCGTGGGCCGATAAGTTCAAGGAGAAATTGGCCCAAGACCAGTCGGAGACCAGGGTGATGGCTCGTATCGCCAAGTCCATAGCCGAGCACCTCAAGGGGATCTTCAGGAAGTCGAGGAGTTCCTCGAGCCGTGGCTCTCAATCTCATCGTCGAGCACCGTCACATGCCAGCAACGTGCCCTCTGGAGGCCGGGCCTAGGGAGATCAAGACGATCAGGAAGCTCCCTACATTGACCAGAGGCCACCTACCTGTAATACCCTGACTTTTATTTAACAAGAATAAGAGAAAATTTTAAATATTTTCTAGCAATAGCTTGTCAAATTGAATTTAGATAGAAATATTTATATCTCGTGATTTATATCGCGTTAAGAAAATCGAACATCGTATTATAGTCCAGTATAATACCTTATAAGATAATCAAGTTGATTTCTAAAAAGATAAATAACCTCTAAAGAGCTTTCATCTATTCATAAGAAGACAAGGTATCAAACAATGTATATATATATATATATATATATACGCATATACGAGAATGCATACACCAACCTACTAGACACTATGCAAAATAAAAGTACAATCAAATATCATCATCAAGATTTTAGCTACCAAAATCTTGCAACTTGTCTGCAAATCCAAGAGTACACAAAAGGGAAAGATGGCAGTTGTAGCTTTGGCCTTTAACCTATCCATCGACATTGTTGAAATCTACTACTAGTATCATAGCCTCATAGCAGAGCCTAAAGCCTTTAATTAAATAAAAGATATACATCAACATCAATCTACACCCAAAATCAAAGTAAATTTCGACACCTCTCCTAGACTTATACAAGGTCACTCTTTTAACTTTCATGTAAAGTCAAAAGGGGTACACTACATCAAATCCCACAAAATCACCTTGCTATTAAAGGAAATGCTACAGAGCTGCAGTAACTTGAAGCCACCCACCAACACTTCTTTGTGAAACATCTCTTTTCACCATCTTATCACCAAATCTGCAGAGTATCCCTTCCAACAACAGCACGCAACCCTCGTACCACACACCCTCATAGACACTCACAGCCTGCCCTATATTACCATCTCATTCCTCTTATTCCCAATCTGCACACACAAATACTAGAATTACAATCTCAAAGAAAATAATGCTAAGGTAGAGAAGAAAGGTGCAGAACACCTTAAGGAAAAGAAACAAAGAAAGGAGGCAGAAAAGTGCAGAGGAAGGAGAAGAGGATAGGAGGCATATCACAAAGCCACACCCTCATCCAAAACCAAGTAGTAAGAATTCTTATCCTTCTTTCAAGTGCTTTAAACTAGATCAAGAATATGTCAAACCCTTCAATGAATTATGTGAAGCCATTGCTACCCTTCAATAACAAAATCTATTCAACACGCAAAGGATTTGGAGCAAAACTAAGCTTTTTTTTCTAAGACACTACCTCTATGTTTCTTGTCAAAACAAAGCACGAACCTAGAAACCATAAGCTGAGAATAAAAATTTTCATTTATGAGCTATCTACTGCTATACCAAATGCTGAACCGGAAACAAGAATCTTCCAACAAAATCAACAACTGAAATCTCTCTCTCTCTCTCTGTATATATATATATATATATACACACACACACACACATATACATCTATATTCTTCAAGAAAACTAGAGACTAAAAGCTAAACTTAAAGACTAGAAACCAAGAAAACAAGAACGTATACACAAGGTGTTTCTATAGCAAAGCTACAATTTAAGTAAAATAAATAAAGAAAATAGGGGAACGGTTGAGAGAGAACATCCCCTTGCTGCTGTTCTGGCAGCGGCGACCATGGTGGAGAAATCGGGGGCATGGCTACTGAGGCGACGCTGGAGGAGACTCAACGGCGAGGCGGGCGCGGTGACGCTGTAGTCGGCGCAAACGTAGAATGAAAGAGAAGAGGATCAGGCACCGGCAGCCGTGAGCTCGCCGGAATGGCGATTTAGAGAAGAGGGGGAACAACAGCTTCAGGGTTCGCTATGTTTAGGAAATTAGATTTCGAAATTAAGGAAAATAATGGGAGGGAGATGGCTACCATGCGGCGGCGGCGCCGGTAGTGTCACACTGGTGAGATTGCCGCCGGCGATTCGAGGAGAGAGGAGGAAGTGCGGCGAGAGAAAGTCAAGGGAGAAGAAAGAGAGTTCTCTGTGTGTTGTTTTGTGTCGGCCAAAGAGGAGAAGTTATAACAATTAATGGATAATGGGCCTTTTTGAACTTGGGCCGGGATTTTATTTGGGGCTCGAATCAATTACGTTTGGGCTCGATTAATGAAACTATTAAATTGGGATGAGATTATTTAAGTCATGCATTTTTTTTAATTACCAAGACTTAATTAATTATTAAGCTTTGTATTAATTCAAAATAAGTTCCGGAATTTATCCTACTTCCGGACGAAAATTAACAAATACTTTGACCCAGCTGATTAAAAAAATTGGACTTCTAAGTGATAATTAATTATGATCAAGTTACAATACTTGTTATAAAATAGCTAATTATTAATTAGCGTAATGTATGTAAGGGTAAATCTAGTAAAGCTAGACTATAAGATTTTAGTTGAGCAATAAAATCAAGGAGAAAAACAAGTTAAGATAAGGAAATTTCTTTGAATTATCCCTTAGTACATTATTAGTTTTCTCGCACTTATTTTTAGCCTCGATACTAAATTAGGATCGAGCGGGAGCGCGAAGTGAAGAGGAAGAATTTACTAGAAGTTAGAACGTGACATCCACGGTGACAGGTGGGCTTTCGAACTAAAGAAATGATGATTATGCTTTTGATAAAATATTTCTTGAAAGCAAAATAGTATGTTTTGTTTTGAAATATTTCTTGAAAATAATTGACTTGCCATGTTTGATATGAGCTTGTATGATTATCATCTATGGAAATTATATAACCTTGAGAAGGTCAAGGTAGGGGTGTACACTCATGGTTGATCGGGTCACCCTAAATAGGGTGGACGATCATCGTCGTGTTTGAGAAGGAGGCCTCATTCTCAACACATTCTGTTTATGCTTAGATGATACATACATGGAATTTGGATGCATCCACTTATATGATTTTAATGAGATGAATTTTTCAAAGCATGCTCAGTTTCTCCAATTAAAATCCTGTGCATGGCTAAAAGAGGCAAGTTCAATTTATAGCTGTATTGTAGCAAGTTTCAAATGTTTTGGCATGTGTTCACTGGGTATGTTGTACTCAGCCCTGCATATATTTCTAAATGTGCAGGTTAGCTCGGATGAAGATGGAGTGTGCCGAAGGAGTTTTTGTTGTTCTCCAAGTATGTAGTTGATAGTAGTTCAAGCACGAGTTATGTGTCTTCATACATATAACCCATTCATGCTTTCCGCTGCAACGCTCATTATCATCTAGCTTTATTAATTTGAGTTCTAAACTTATGTAACCCTTTTGAAATTCTAAGTTACCCAACTCCAGATAACTTACTTTATGATCCATTCGAAGTTATCTTTCAGGTTTATGTTTCAATGTTATAAACTTATGCCTTGACTTATGAGATATGTTATATTCATGGGAAATTAGACTATTTTTTGTTATTACATCCATGCTTTCCATCCATATTACCACCCTATCTTACCAAGTCGCAGTCTCCGGCTTAGACGTCTTATTCCCTAAGTTGGGCTGTGACAGAGTGGTATCAGAGCAGTTCGACTGCTCGGAGCTTGAACTTCATTAGTTTGAACATCTTTTATGTCGAACTTCTTTCAGATTTCATTCTTTATTGAATTTGAAAATTTGAGATGAACATCTTTTTGAGTCTCGTCTAGTTTGAACTCCTAGACTAGTCAGATCTTAACAACAAAAATTCGGCGCCCCATCTCATCCAGCTAATCAGGTACGCTTTTACAAGCTTTGAAGATATTATAAAAGGAAATTTTCACGCCTAGATTATGAGAATGAGATCATGAGCTGCTTATGAGATATGTGACATGTCATGAAGCTTTGTTGAAAGTATGTGAATTATTCTTGGTTATGTGACATACTGAGATTTAGAGATAAGACATTCATAACTTAAATGCGAATTATGCGTGTTAGAATTACGTTGCAACTTAGGTAAATTTTGTTATCAATCGACAAGCTACATAAGGGCAAGCTCAATAATCTAGATGATAGAGGATGCCAGAGCACACGAGCATGAATCATCAGGAAGAGCCATGAGATATTTCGATAAGTTGCTTAATTAGAAGTATTTGAACTTAGAATGAACTAGCTAGCTGAACATTAGGAAACTAATATGAGTGTGTTCGCGCTAGTGAGGAATGGTAACGAGAGTGTTCATAATTTCCAAATTTTGGGGATAAGTCCTTAACCTCAACCATATTTTGATTCCACTACTGACAATCGAGTGGCAGTAGCAACTAATCTATGTAACACCTTCATACTTTCGATCAAGTGAGATAGCTTTTGTGGCAATTGCCAAAGACTCAATACAACAATGATGTTGTTATTACCCTTCTTAATGAGCCTTAGTTCCAACCATAACCAGCTTGCCAATTGGCCTAGACTTCATTATTCTACAGCTTTTCCTACGAGACATAGATCTAGAGCTTGAGGAGCCACAATCGATTCTAGTGGACCCTAATTCGATTTTTCTCATACTTTTGATTGGATCTCAATCTAAGGGAGATTGAGTTGAATCTCGTATGGCACCTTTCGAGGTTGCCCATTTTTTTTTTATTTTTTTATTTTTTTTCATTCATATGAGCCCCAATTATTCATGATGATTTTAAATATTTGATTCTTGAGCTCGACTAAGTAATGGCGCCTTACGAGGCAGCTCCTTTTGATATATGCCCATCTAATCCTTATATGTAAGATTATCTCTCTTTTCTATCTCAGACATTATTCTTGGGCAATATGATTTATGTACCTATTTCTTCCAACCTTCTTTAAAGGTTATTATCGATACATTTGATATCTTCCTTTTTAAAACCCTTACCTAGTCTGAGTTTAGGGAATTCCTATTCCATATTTGAAATAATATGAGGATAGAAGGTTTTGAGTATTGAAAATTCTAGCGGCGATAAAATTTATGGGAAATATATATATATATACCCCCCCCCTTCAGTGGAAAGTCTTGTACTAGAAATTTTTCTAGATATATATATATGTGATGACCAAAGTGGTCACTTGATTAATACAAAGTCTAGAGACATACTATTAGCTAAAATGTGAGCTTTAGATTGAGAATCAGATTAGAGGACAATGTTGAATTCCAAGGACGAGCCTTGATATATGAGGTGACAAAACCTTAGCGAAATTATAAGGTTCGAGTTATTCAAGGATTGCATTTAAGCTAATATGAATTGCACAATATGAGACGCCTTTAAGAGAGTATATTTTTCTCCTTTAGTATGCCGCCAAGGAGAGAAGGAAACCGCAATAGGGATCAAGCTCTGCCTGAAAGGAGAATTGAAGAACTTTTTCTTCGCCAGAATCCACCAACGTTCGATGGAGCTGGAAAACCAACTGAAGCTGAAGAATGGATTCGTGCCTTGGAACGAATCTTTAAATTCCTACGCTGTAATGATCAAGAACGAATGCAATGCATGTCGTTTCAACTGAAGGGATCAGCTGATTATTGGTGGGAAGCACGACAAAAGACTTATACCCCCGAGCAGCTAGAGAATCTAACATGGGAACAGTTTAAGAGTGCCCTTACTGATAAGTATATTCCTAGAAGTTATCGTAAGCAGAGAGAGATAGAATTCACCAATCTCAAGCAAGGGAAGAAAACGGTAGCAGAGTACGACCGCGAGTTTTGCGATCTAGCTCGTTTTGCTCCGCTAAAGGTAGACACTGATGAAAAGATGTCTGAACTCTTCTGTGCTGGATTAAGGCAAGACATTAGGGTAATTCTTGCAAGCCAAAATTCGTTAACCTATGCAGAAGCTTTGAACAGAGCACTAGACATGGAAATGGCAATGCAGCCTGAGATACCAACCCTAGTGTCTGCACCTCTCCCATCCCAAACTCAAGCACCAACAAATCTACCCCCCTCTGGATGCAGTTTTGATCACAAAGGAAAGAGAAAGTGGGAAGGCAAGAATCAACCTAATAAGAAGCCATGGCAAGGGCACGGCCAACAACAATCTATTCCTAACAAATTTAAGCCACAATGGAATGGACAAGCAGCTTTACCTCAAAGTTTTCAGGGAAATTCCCCATGCCAAAGGTGTAAGAAATCGCACTCAGGAATTTGCCAAGCTGGTACTAATTCTTGCTTCACATGTGGTCAAGTCGGCCATTACTCCAGTCAATGCCCACAAAAGCAACGCCAGCGTCAGGCCCAACAGGAGACACATCAACAACAAGACCAAAGGATCCTCGCACTTGACCAAAAGTCGCAGGACAAAAACAAGGGCATCGTAGGTATGGGTCAATTGACAGACATACCTATTATTACCTTGTTTGATACCATGCATCACTTCCTTTTATATCGAGTGCGTGTATATAATCTAGAATGAATTAGTCGAGAACTACGAGTAACTGCATAGTAAGAAAAAAAAAAAAAATTGCTTCAATCACATCTCTTGGCTTTAACTTAGAATTTGAGCTAGAATCTCATAAGATGTTAGCTACAGAACTTGAATCTATTACGAATGAAGGATGTAGATATCGTTTGAGAATGAAATGATTGATGGAGAATCACACCACGATTCGATGCGAACAGAGATAAATATCTTATCAACCGTCAGGAAAAGAACAAACTTATGCTCTTATGGAACCAATAGAAAATGAGGAAGACGTCGATCATTTCAATGGACGACGTGAAGGACGAGAAAAGATTTGATGACTTGCCGATTATACGAGAATTCGAGGATGTAATTCCATAAGCCTTGCTAGGATTTACGCCCAATAAGCAATTAGAGTTTATCATCTAGCTCGAACCAAGTACAACCCCAACCCTGGAAGTGCCACGCCAAATGGCTCCAAAAGAACAACAAGATTTGAAGATCCATCAATAGAAATGGCTCGATTCAAGTTTCATGAGACCCAGTGTTTTCTCGTGGGAAGCACTAACATGGTTGCTAAGAATAATGTGTGTAATTATCGCGAGCTGAACAAGATGATGATAAAGAATAAATTTCCTTTGCCAATGTTAGATAATTTATTCGATCAACCCAGAGGAGTTCGCGTCTTTTCGAAGATCAATTTGAGACCTAGTTATCTCTAAGCTGAAGAATTGGCAAGAAGATATACCAAGACCTAGTTTTGAGCAAGATATGGTCATTATAAGCT
The DNA here is from genome assembly GCA_001642375.2 of Mentha longifolia. Classification (NCBI taxonomy): domain Eukaryota; kingdom Viridiplantae; phylum Streptophyta; class Magnoliopsida; order Lamiales; family Lamiaceae; genus Mentha; species Mentha longifolia. Next base: position 19,030,595 of record CM038112.1, on the reverse strand, counting down.
CGTAGTGATGTCTTTTAAATAAGCAATCACCCCGTCAGTTTCCATAGACCTTGCAAACAACATTTTCATGAATACTCGGACAAGTTTATTCTTGTGTTCATCATCGATATCCTTGAAAAGACAATGAGCCGCACCTTAGAATAGTTTCAGAATAACTTAGAACTGAGAGACTTTATGCCAAAGTTAGTAGATTTGAGTTTTGGCTGAAGGAAGAAGTAACCTTCCATGGACATATCATCTACTCCGAAAGAATCAAAGTTGATACTGAGGGAGAGGGTAGATGTTATGCAAGGTTAGAGATCACCGACCGTACCACACGAGATTAGAAGCTTCACGATATTATCTAACATTCATCAAAGGATTTTCCAAGATAGCGAAACCATTGACCTATTGCTTAAGAAGGGAGTTGAGTTCCACTAGATGGAAGATTATGAAAGGAATTTCCAAGAGCTTAAAGGGGATTAATCACCACGCTAGTTTTAACGATTAAAGAAGCTGACAAGGATTTCATAGTTTTATAGATGCGTCCAATAATAAATTATAGTATGTGTTAATGCAAGATCGGAAGGTTACTGCATTCACATCGCGACAATTTAGGCCGCACGAGGTCATTATCTTACTCACGACGTAGATCTAGCAGCTGCCATTCGGCACTGAAGATTTGGAGACACCATCTCTACGGAGGAAAGTAAGAGATATTAACTGATCATGAGAGCCTCAAATACATCTTTGAGCAGAAATAGTGGAATATGAGGCATAGGAGATTGCTCAAATTAGTCGAAAATTTGAATCGCAAGATTATCATCCAGGAAAGGCTAACGTAGTAGTTGACGCGTTAAGCAAGGAAAGAAAAAAATCATAGTTGGAATTTTCTCTTGACCCATGAGAAAGTACTTATTAAAGATTGTGAGAAGTTTCAGATAGAAGTGGTTTCACATCCCCAATCCACTTAGCGCAAAATCTCAACCTTAGTAGTTACCTCATAAATTGAGAACGTTAGTGATCGGAGAGAGGAAGAGAAGTTGGAGATGTTACAGATGAAAATCCAAATAGAACAGTTGAAGATTATTAAAAAACAAGTGTTGAGGCCATAATTTTAAAGGAAGACTCAACATACCAGTTCCGATTACACGCCGCTCCGACAAGTTAGCCCCGTTGTACGTACGTAAGATCGTTTGTTCGCACGAAGTTCTAATATCGATTGTATCAAATCAAGATACTAGATTTACCTTCAAGTTTTGATAAGTTAGTAAGTAGAATTAGATACGAAGTTGAAATTTAGTGCAAGTTTTCCCTCCAGACTAGTGAACGGTCCGAGAGGACTATCCTAACCTTAAGAGGTATTATTTTCACTGTTGTGCTAGACCAAGAAGCTAGTGAGGACAAGTCCTTCTATCTATCAAGTTCACTTACAACAATAGTTCAGGTAACGATCAACGTGGCCTATACGAACCACATACGAGACAAAGTGTCGATCATCACGTTAATAAAATCAAATAGGTGAAAATAAGTTCTAGGACCCAACGCCATAGAGGAAATGATTGAGATAGATTGGCAATCAGATAGCTTATTAAGAAAGTACAAAAGTGGCATAAGTCTTATGCTAATATCCGAAGAAAAAAAAAATGCACTTTATTGTAAGGGGATAAAGTTTTCTTAAAGTTTTCACCTTCATTTGGAATTCGTAGATTCGGAGTAAAGGAAAAGCTTAAAGCCAGATTCATAGGATCATACGTGATCTTGGAGAGGACAAGTCATGTTGCTCAAAAGTTAGCTCTGCCATAAAATTTTGGCATTGTTCATAACATGTTCCATGTGTCGTAGTTACGAAATTCGATGCTGAGTAGGTTATCCACCAGGAGTAAATTTTCTCGAACCTGTATTGAACTACGAAGTAGAATCATAGATGATACTAGTAGAGTTTAGGATATGAGAAAGAAATATATCGTCTCGGTTAAAGTTAAGAAGAATCATCAAGATGAGAAGAAACCACGTGAGAAATTGAAGATGAAGTGAAAGAGAAATACCCAGAACTGTAACAAGATCAGTAAATTTCGGGACGAAATTTAATTTAAGAGGGTAAGAATGTAATACCCTGACTTTTATTTAACAAGAATAAGAGAAAATTTTAAATATTTTCTAGCAATAGCTTGTCAAATTGAATTTAGATAGAAATATTTATATCTCGTGATTTATATCGCGTTAAGAAAATCGAACATCGTATTATAGTCCAGTATAATACCTTATAAGATAATCAAGTTGATTTCTAAAAAGATAAATAACCTCTAAAGAGCTTTCATCTATTCATAAGAAGACAAGGTATCAAACAATGTATATATATATATATATATATATACGCATATACGAGAATGCATACACCAACCTACTAGACACTATGCAAAAATAAAAGTACAATCAAATATCATCATCAAGATTTTAGCTACCAAAATCTTGCAACTTGTCTGCAAATCCAAGAGTACACAAAAGGGAAAGATGGCAGTTGTAGCTTTGGCCTTTAACCTATCCATCGACATTGTTGAAATCTACTACTAGTATCATAGCCTCATAGCAGAGCCTAAAGCCTTTAATTAAATAAAAGATATACATCAACATCAATCTACACCCAAAATCAAAGTAAATTTCGACACCTCTCCTAGACTTATACAAGGTCACTCTTTTAACTTTCATGTAAAGTCAAAAGGGGTACACTACATCAAATCCCACAAAATCACCTTGCTATTAAAGGAAATGCTACAGAGCTGCAGTAACTTGAAGCCACCCACCAACACTTCTTTGTGAAACATCTCTTTTCACCATCTTATCACCAAATCTGCAGAGTATCCCTTCCAACAACAGCACGCAACCCTCGTACCACACACCCTCATAGACACTCACAGCCTGCCCTATATTACCATCTCATTCCTCTTATTCCCAATCTGCACACACAAATACTAGAATTACAATCTCAAAGAAAATAATGCTAAGGTAGAGAAGAAAGGTGCAGAACACCTTAAGGAAAAGAAACAAAGAAAGAAGGAGGCAGAAAAGTGCAGAGGAAGGAGAAGAGGATAGGAGGCATATCACAAAGCCACACCCTCATCCAAAACCAAGTAGTAAGAATTCTTATCCTTCTTTCAAGTGCTTTAAACTAGATCAAGAATATGTCAAACCCTTCAATGAATTATGTGAAGCCATTGCTACCCTTCAATAACAAAATCTATTCAACACGCAAAGGATTTGGAGCAAAACTAAGCTTTTTTTTCTAAGACACTACCTCTATGTTTCTTGTCAAAACAAAGCACGAACCTAGAAACCATAAGCTGAGAATAAAAATTTTCATTTATGAGCTATCTACTGCTATACCAAATGCTGAACCGGAAACAAGAATCTTCCAACAAAATCAACAACTGAAATCTCTCTCTCTCTCTCTGTATATATATATATATATACACACACACACACACATATACATCTATATTCTTCAAGAAAACTAGAGACTAAAAGCTAAACTTAAAGACTAGAAACCAAGAAAACAAGAACGTATACACAAGGTGTTTCTATAGCAAAGCTACAATTTAAGTAAAATAAATAAAGAAAATAGGGGAACGGTTGAGAGAGAACATCCCCTTGCTGCTGTTCTGGCAGCGGCGACCATGGTGGAGAAATCGGGGGCATGGCTACTGAGGCGACGCTGGAGGAGACTCAACGGCGAGGCGGGCGCGGTGACGCTGTAGTCGGCGCAAACGTAGAATGAAAGAGAAGAGGATCAGGCACCGGCAGCCGTGAGCTCGCCGGAATGGCGATTTAGAGAAGAGGGGGAACAACAGCTTCAGGGTTCGCTATGTTTAGGAAATTAGATTTCGAAATTAAGGAAAATAATGGGAGGGAGATGGCTACCATGCGGCGGCGGCGCCGGTAGTGTCACACTGGTGAGATTGCCGCCGGCGATTCGAGGAGAGAGGAGGAAGTGCGGCGAGAGAAAGTCAAGGGAGAAGAAAGAGAGTTCTCTGTGTGTTGTTTTGTGTCGGCCAAAGAGGAGAAGTTATAACAATTAATGGATAATGGGCCTTTTTGAACTTGGGCCGGGATTTTATTTGGGGCTCGAATCAATTACGTTTGGGCTCGATTAATGAAACTATTAAATTGGGATGAGATTATTTAAGTCATGCATTTTTTTAATTACCAAGACTTAATTAATTATTAAGCTTTGTATTAATTCAAAATAAGTTCCGGAATTTATCCTACTTCCGGACGAAAATTAACAAATACTTTGACCCAGCTGATTAAAAAAATTGGACTTCTAAGTGATAATTAATTATGATCAAGTTACAATACTTGTTATAAAATAGCTAATTATTAATTAGCGTAATGTATGTAAGGGTAAATCTAGTAAAGCTAGACTATAAGATTTTAGTTGAGCAATAAAATCAAGGAGAAAAACAAGTTAAGATAAGGAAATTTCTTTGAATTATCCCTTAGTACATTATTAGTTTTCTCGCACTTATTTTTAGCCTCGATACTAAATTAGGATCGAGCGGGAGCGCGAAGTGAAGAGGAAGAATTTACTAGAAGTTAGAACGTGACATCCACGGTGACAGGTGGGCTTTCGAACTAAAGAAATGATGATTATGCTTTTGATAAAATATTTCTTGAAAGCAAAATAGTATGTTTTGTTTTGAAATATTTCTTGAAAATAATTGACTTGCCATGTTTGATATGAGCTTGTATGATTATCATCTATGGAAATTATATAACCTTGAGAAGGTCAAGGTAGGGGTGTACACTCATGGTTGATCGGGTCACCCTAAATAGGGTGGACGATCATCGTCGTGTTTGAGAAGGAGGCCTCATTCTCAACACATTCTGTTTATGCTTAGATGATACATACATGGAATTTGGATGCATCCACTTATATGATTTTAATGAGATGAATTTTTCAAAGCATGCTCAGTTTCTCCAATTAAAATCCTGTGCATGGCTAAAAGAGGCAAGTTCAATTTATAGCTGTATTGTAGCAAGTTTCAAATGTTTTGGCATGTGTTCACTGGGTATGTTGTACTCAGCCCTGCATATATTTCTAAATGTGCAGGTTAGCTCGGATGAAGATGGAGTGTGCCGAAGGAGTTTTTGTTGTTCTCTAAGTATGTAGTTGATAGTAGTTCAAGCACGAGTTATGTGTCTTCATACATATAACCCATTCATGCTTTCCGCTGCAACGCTCATTATCATCTAGCTTTATTAATTTGAGTTCTAAACTTATGTAACCCTTTTGAAATTCTAAGTTACCCAACTCCAGATAACTTACTTTATGATCCATTCGAAGTTATCTTTCAGGTTTATGTTTCAATGTTATAAACTTATGCCTTGACTTATGAGATATGTTATATTCATGGGAAATTAGACTATTTTTTGTTATTACATCCATGCTTTCCATCCATATTACCACCCTATCTTACCAAGTCGCAGTCTCCGGCTTAGACGTCTTATTCCCTAAGTTGGGCTGTGACAGACCTACCCCCCAGGCTGCTCCGGGTTTCGAGCATATGGTCGGTTTTGTTACGGAGCCGGTAGCACGGGAGCGATCAAGGACGCCTCCATTTCGAGAGGCTGAGGTCCACGATGAGGAGTCTTCGCACTCGTCTTTTTATCGGGAGATTGAGAATATGCCACTGGATGATTGGGTGCATCCCGTGTTATAGCATGTGCAGCCTCATCCTCAGTCGATTCCCTTTTCGGAGATGCAGCAGAGGAATGCCGGTGAGTACAGTGATGCCGACTCTGACGTGGCAGGAGAGACGCCTGTGCGTCGCACTCGTGTTGGGCAATGGGATGTGAGGCCATCTGCTGCTTTACAGAGCCCATTTATGCCGAATATTGTCACACCGTACTCCGGCTTGTCGATCAAGGAGATGTATAGGATATTCAGAGCAAGCAGGCCGGAATGTGTTGTCTGGAACCAGCAGGACCCGCCATATAAGATGACGCAGGAATTGTTCGATCAGATTGAACACCCCGACGTCATGTTCAGCGCCGAGGTACCTCACATGTCCTTATTTTGTGTTTTTATTATTTTTGATAAATTGTTGTTTATTATGTTTTCATAATAATCTGTGGATTTTAGATAGTGGAGTCAACTCCAAGACGGACTGTCTTTATGTCCGTCTTTGAATGTGAGGCGGACCGTCCTGCTTGGAATGGGCGTATATGTGAGTTTTATTTGACATATTCAATGAATAATAATTTTAATTATTCATTTTTTTTATGTATTCTCTAACTGTTAGTATATCATTTGACAGTACGATCTGAGGATAGCACTGATGGATTTTCACAGTGGAAATCCTACGGCAATGGCGAAGTCGAAGCTGAAGTATCGTGATTACCAGCTGCCAAATGATCTCGGAAACTGCTTTCACGGCATCGGGTCGTACGATCATTGGATGAACGCAACTAGTGTAAGTTCTTTCATTTTAACTTTATGTTTTGAGTACGTATTATTATTAGTGTTTTATACATAAGTTTAGTCTAGTCCTCGCTTCATGTATGCAGTTTGTGTTTGTTTGCCACGTAACCGGAGACCACTGGGTTATCTGCCGGGTACTGACTGATGCGTGGACGATGGAGGTATACGACTCGCTGCTACATACGATGCCTAGTGCAGCCGACAGATTCACCCGGAAGGTGCAGCTCTATCCGATCATGAAATTATGGCCCAGAGTATTACAACAAGTTGGGTATTGGGATCAACATCCGTCACTGCAGAAGCAAACTGATTTCCTGGAGGTTGTTTGGGTTTCCCTTGAGCAACAGTACATACAGAAGGACGGTGTTTCATGCGGCCCCCTCGCTTGTATGTACATCGATCGTATCTTCGCCTTGAAGAAGCCATGCCTTCAGAGGATTGGTGTGAAGTATCTCTCCGGGTTTCGCGCTGAGGTCGGGAAACAGATATTCTCCATGTCACAACGTAGTGTAGATTTAGATTAGATTAGGTAGAAATTTTCAATTAACATTTCATCTAAAATATATTTATATCAATTAAAATACAATTTTTCGGGTATAGTGACGGTCTATTTATACAATTAAGGGTTAGGGTTCACGGTCACAGTATTAACGGATAAAATATGACCTCACGGTTATGTTTTAAATCTAACCGTCATACAATATTTTAAAACATTCCAAATAATTTAAGATAAAATGGCTAAATAATACAATAAAAAATGCAACTATAACGGTTTATTTGATTTTTAACCGTGAGCTCACGGTTAAGAATCAAAGAAACCGTGAGTGCTCACGGTTTATTTAATTTTTAACCGTGAGCCCACGGTTAAGAATCAAATAAACCGTGAGCACTCACGGTTAATTGTATTTTCTAATTTTGAAATAAATTATATTTAACGGTTCACGGTTACATTTGGCACGGTTACAAATCAAAGAAACCGTTAATTTTCCATAAATAAAATCTAACCGTTAATTTTCCATAAATAAAAAAAAATATTACTGAAGAATCAAAACAGAGAGAAGTGTAACAATTGTCCATAATTGTTTAACCGCATTCAAACACTTTATGAGTTTTTAATTTAATTTAATTAACATCTCTCATTGGGCATCTAGGCCTAGTATGACCCTGTTGGTGACAAATGGTACAAGTTTTTGCCCTTCGCCGTTGCACACCATCTTTGTTTGGGGGTCTATTGAGATCTTGGCCTCCGATTTGCAAAGGTGCAGTGCATGTGCGTCTCTTGTGTCCATATTGACCACAATGACCGCATCTTTATGGATTTCCCAGAAGATCTTCCACTGTTGATCTCGCTCTGCTCAATCGCGGTCTACCTGCTTGCTTATCAACTATAGGCGGCCGAACCACTTGAGAAGAAATGAAATCGGGCACTGTCCAAGTTTGTGGATGGGGAACCGGTTGAATGTTGGGCGAATAGGTTGCCAGGAGCATCGATTGTTTAAAATAATGGCTAACATAGTCAGTAGCACGGCCTCCAACAAATCTGAAATATCAAACCATTAAACATAATAAATTCAAACTGTTAAACATTATGAATAGTCATGAACGAAATGCATACCGAACAACAGCACAAGCGTGACGACAAGGCATCAAGTCCAGCTCCCATTCACGGCAGTCGCAGGTCCCGTTTTGAAGGTCCACAAGGTAATTCCCAGTATCGCCCTTGACCCTATACACGTTGGGCACCATTGACTCTCTAACGGTGTAGTGACGGGCCCATTCTGCAGATGCAGACATCTTCAAGTATGCGTTCTCAGTCAGCTCGTGGTCCCTTGATTGGGCGTTGCGCCGGTGCTCCTCAAACCACTTCTCCACAATAATCCGATAAGCCTCAATCATGGCGCAAATAGGCAATCGCCTAGCCCACAGGAGTCTAGCATTCATCGTCTCAGCAGCATTTGAAGTCATGAAACTAGTGCGTGGAACAAGGCACTTGTTACGTGCCCACCGATGCAAGCCGATGTCACACAGCCTCTGGTATATCCCACCACCTTCCACACTCATGTCCATCAAGGCCTTCATGTATTCTTCAAATTTAGCATCCGAGTGTGCATATGCTGCAGCTTCGAATATGCCTAATGCGCCCCTCCGAAATCCAATAAGATTTTTCATCAGATGATGAAAGCAAAGACCATGATGCGCATGTGGGAAGACATTCCTAATGGCATTTGCGATGCTGATATGGCCATCGGAGACTATCAGAAGGTCTTCAGGTGCTCCTAAACAATGATGCAACCTAGTAAGAAACCAAGTCCATGAAACATCGTCCTCGATCGGCCCAAATCCAATGGCAAGTGGAAAGACATGCTCGTTCCCATCTTTCGTGCAAGCCATGAAAAGAGTCCCTTTATTTTTTCCCTTAAGGTGTGCCCCGTCGACTACGATAACCGAACGGAGCAAATCACTGTGAAATGCTTGCAAGGACTGTCCTAGAGCGAGGAACATATAGCACAATCAATCGTTGATCGGGGAAGTGGATATATCGTACACAGTACCTGGATTCTTCTGCTTCAATAGATACAGATAAGATGGGAGTCTACTGTACGACTCCACAAATCCTCCATATGTCATCTCTATCGCGATGTTCCTCGCTCGCAGTGCGAAACTATAGTCAATCTGAATGCCGTACTCAGCTCGCATTTCGTTAACCATCTCCTTCGGCTTAAGTACAACACCATCAGTGATCAATCTCCGAGCATAGAATGCTCCTAGAACATTCGCAGGGTACTGACGCGGTGTCGTCCCGTCTATATCGAATAAGCATGTGTGGATGCCACGGTACTTGCCGATGCGCCATATACCCCCAATGTGCTTTGCCCGCACCAGGTACTCACACCCCTCGTTCTTGCATCTGAACCCTACACGGTAAGTGTCCGAATTCTCAACTTTATATTGATGCCGGTTCTCCATTTGATGCAATCCAACTGCTACTGACAAATCATATTTTCTCTTGAACAGACCGCCCTCTCGCAACTGACTAGCAGAGGGCGTGTAATAATCTGGATCGATCAACCCCAGTGGCAGCGCGGTGTCTAGATGAACGTGAGGAATCAACCAATCTCGGATAGCATCCGGATCGGCCGTGCCCACGTGGTCTTCGGTAGGTTGGGACTCTGAATGAATATTGTGATGCCCAATGATCCTATCAACCCGTCTCGGTTCTCGGATCCATGCACTGAACTCCATGGTAAGCTTCTCGAATAAGTCAGAGAGATCTATGGCATCTCGTGCTTCCTCAGCCATATCTTGGGCGACATCATCATCCTCAACCCTCTCTTCCTCGTCTTCATCAATCCTTTCTTCATCCGAATGTAGAGCCTCCGACCTCAGCTCCTCGATATTCACACCTGTATATACCCTAGAACCGTGTGTCCTAGGAGTGCTCCGGGCGATTCCCTTATCTTTGTTGACGACGAAAACAGTTGCCTTAGTGTTCTGCTCCACAATCAATCTCAACAAATCAGTGTCGGTCCTCAAAATGACCTTACTCTTCCCATCCTCGGTATCACTCAAATAGTACAGCAAATAATCAGATTCTTCACCTAGTTGTTCACGAATCGCTTGTAATAGATTCGAATATGTAATTTCGGTCGATGCCATATGCATCAAAACACGATCGCCCCCTACATAAGTGGTTCGCTCAAAATGTCCACTATGACGAATAAATAATTTCACCCGAGACATAGCTGCAGAAAAAACGAAGAAAAAAATCAAATAAATAAAAGAATAGCAAAAAAATTACAATGTAACGGTTTCAACCTCTCTCACGGTTGAATGATGACGGTTAAAGCAATTATTTAACCGTTAAAAGTAAGTTTCCACGGTTAGATAATGCTTTTAACCGTGACCCTCACGGTTAAATAATGATTTAAACCGTGAGTCTCACGGTTAAATCATGGTTTTAACCGTGAGTATCACGTTAAATAATTGTTACGCCGTGGATATTTGTTTAAAACTGGTAAATAATTTTAATAAATCTAAAATTCCTTAATTTAATCTTAATCACTATAATATCTAACAGTCTAAACCTATTAATGGAGTAATTACTTTAATATTAAAGATAAATACGTTATAAACATATATTCTAACCACTATTCATATAAATTAAGTAAATAAAACATGATTTTCTACAAAAAAAAGTCAATAAAAACTATATTTCAAATTCATACGATTTTTCCCTATTTTACACAATAAAAACATCAAAAAAAGAAAAATAAACCGAACATACCTTTAATATAATGATAATATCTTCAACAATGCGCCAAATACCCACAATATCTTCAAAAAAATACCAAAATCGAAGGCAAAATTTACCAAAATCGCAGGTAAAATTGAGGACCTTCTTCTTTTTACAGTGCGAATGTCACGATTTGTTTGAATTTTGTTGTTGTTGAAGAAATATTGTTCACTTTTACTGTTATTTCAATTAATGAAATGTAGCTTTTGCTCATTTGGTTGTTGGTGAATAAATGAATTTCAGAATTTATTTAATAATTTTTTTTAATTAACTCACGGTTAAAATGTGATCCTCATAGTTTAAATTTCAATTTAACCGTGAGATTAGAGTAGCCGTGAGTCACACTTACTTTTTAAGGGTAACTTTGTCTTTTCATTTGATTTTGGGTATCAAACTTATACTTTTAAAGTGGTGGGTATAAAACTTATATAGTTATTTATTTTGGGTATATATAACCATTTACCCATATATGAATTCAATCATATTTTGTATCATAAGCTTGTAAACGGTCTACAATACTTTAATTTAAGATACATTCGATCAATAAAAATTAAGTAGCATAAGAATATAAAAAAAAATAATAAAAAAAATCGGATCAAAATTGAAATCTAATAATTGTATTTGTGCATATTGTTGGTCCTAGAAAGAGTAATTTGGTGTATGGGGGGGGGAATACACCAATTTCCAACAGTTTTGACTTTAAAACAAAATTTACGATCAGGTTGACAGGTCAAGGTCGACAGGTCAGATGGACATGTCAGGTCGACAGATCAGGTCGACAGGTCAGGTCGACAGGTCAGGTCGACAGGTCAAGTAATGTCGACCTATTGAGCTTATGCAGGTGGCCTGCTGAGCTTGTCAAAACCGATCTTGCAGTGCAGAAGTTGGTGGATCTGTTGGTACTCTTAGAAAATCTTTTTCCTTAATTCAAGTAAGCTTATCAGCACGATTAATAACAAGAATGCAGATTGAGTTATGAAGGTTAGTAAGATAAGAGAGATTGACTGAATGTAAAGAGTAGAGAGAGAGAAATTGAGACAGTCAGTTTTATCGTGGTTCGGGAAATCCCCCTACGTCCACGTCAGATACCGCCGTATCTGAAAAATCCCTTAACCTTGGATTTACCTCTCTCTTATTTATACCGGCTGAGTACCAGCCTCAACCTTTGTCAATCTTTAGACTTGGGTTGAGCATGAGTTCTGGGTCGTGACCCTTACAACCTTGCTTACAATCTTTCACACGATCTTGCACTCGATCTTCTTCACTTGCAGAGCTTGAACTACTCAACAATGGTGAAGACTTACAGAAATTCTTCTACTTAAAGATTACGCTTTGAGCTTGTAGAAAGAGAGTTTCTGAGTTGTTCTAAGCAACAATAAATGCTTAGAACTGAGGTTTCCAGAATCTGAAATCTTTGAGTATCAACACTTAGGAAATCGTCTTGGTTCGAGTGTTGAATGGGCTTAGAGAGCTTGAAGATTTCAGCAGAGTTTTGGCTTTAAGTTCTTGATTTCCCATGAAGATTCTGGAATGAGGCTTGAAGTATTTATAGGCTCTGAATTTGAATTCTAGCCGTTGGAAGAGTCAGTGATGGCAGAGAGGCCGTACTGATGACTCACTTCTAGCCGTTGGGAGATTCGTCCAAGCTGGCAGCTGATGTGGCAGAGGACAGGTCGACTAGGTCAACAAATTGACACCATCAATCTGTCTCTCGACCTGTCAAGGCAAATTAGGTTGACCTTATTTGAGACAGATCATTAGTGATCTTCCTACGTCCTTCAGCTGATCTTGAAATCTTCAAGGCAGGGCAGCAGGTCTTCTAAGGACAGGTTGACTGATGGAACAATAGGTCAGGTCGATCTCTATAGGACAGATCGTCTACCACGATCTTACCTTTACAAGGGTGATCGACCTGTTCTAATTTATGTAAGCTTACTGACCTTGACACACCAAAGTCAGGTTGCTAACCTTATTAACAAGATCAACTTACAACCTTACTAACAAGATCAACTCACTGACCTTAATAACAAGATCATCATGCTGACCTTACAAACAAAGTCAGCTCACTCCTATCAACCTTAACTCTATAAAAGAGTAAAATGTATCTAAGTGTTGTTTGGAATAACATCATCAAAACTAAATTGAAAGAGGGTTCCCAACATATATATTATTCCCTTTTATTTATACTCATTAGAAATATTGAAAGATTATTAATACCAAGCAAATAGAACATATTGACTATTCTTTATTTTCTTGAGTCAATAAGTATAAAATTTTGGAAAATATTTCAAAAAAAAAAAAACATTATTATTGCCATAACAGTAGAATGAATCAAAAAAAATTTAAAGATAAACGGGACGAAAGGAGTATAAATGAGAGATAAAACTTGCAACGCACGTACAATTTCCTAGTCTTATAAAAAAGATTAAGATGAAAACTACTACTACTGCGTTTTCATTCTCGTACGAATTTTTTCCAAGTTATTTGTCTAGCTAAACCGCTGCAATTAACCGATTAGATGCGAAGTTCAAATCCTTTGATTGAATTAAAGAAATGCGGATCCACCAGTAACTTTTAGTGGTGAAAAGTGAGTGGTTGAAGCAAAATAATAATAATAATAATAATAATAATCTCTTAATAAATAAATAAACATTTCAATCCACATATATTTGTTCATTCATAACCATAGAAAGTCCGACGATTCTCATCGATATATTGAATTCCTCTCGACTTCTCTAACCTCTTTCCATGGACAACAGGAGGGTAAGTATCAAAATCTTCTGTGTAATTCAGCAAATTTATGAAAGATGGACATCTTAAAAAAATAATAAAATAAAAAAAATCACATTCTGAAACAAGAAGCTTTCGCAAAAATATTTACATTATATGATTAGTTATGATTCATCGATCTAATTATTAGATGATCGATTCATTAATTATTCGAGAAATCAATCTTTTAATTTATGCATGCGTAATTTGGCAGAAAACACGGGCGTCGTCATCAGTACCTCAGTTCGGAGCCTGGGATGGAAAGAGCGACACCAATTATTCAGTGGTGTTTACAGAAGCTCGCGAGAAGAGAAAGAAGAATAAGAACATAATTATTCGCCATAGCCTTGGCGATGAGCGCGAATTGCTCAACAAGATCAACCATGACGCCGCCCGCCTCCCGTTGCCCGTGGTAACATATATATATATATCTCCATGCATGCATTCTCCATACATCGTTCGTTAGAGTTAAATTTTTCATCATTTTTGTATCATTTTCAATCAAAGAGAACACATCCGTATAAAATATATATGAATTAGTTGAAACTGAACTAATACACAACTGGAATACAATGTATTCGTTCATTTCCACATAGATTTAATTTAGGGAAATTTTGAAGGTTTAAGAAATTCCAATATATACTAAAGTTTGTGTATTTATACCAAATTAGCCCTTAAAAATATTTAGACGATAAAGATATAGTAGTTTTTATAATTATAGAATATTAGGCCCCGTTTGGTAGCCAGGAAAACTCAGGATAAGTCTAGATAAAAAAAATTATCTCGCATTTTCCAGCGTTTGATATCCGATAAATATAATCTCATCGGCCCATGAAATTGTTTGGGCCCGGACTAAATTCACTGTTACACTTGCATATATAATCCCGCCTCTACCCCGGTATAAGTTGTGATAAGTTTTTTATTTTTGATTTTAATTATCAATTTTTTATTTTCAATTTTGTTCTTTTTGCAAAATACAAAAACAAAAAATAAATAAATAAAAAATAAATAATAATAATAATAATAATGTTTTTATAAATTTCAATTTTGCATTTTCAATTTTGTTCTTTTTGCAAAAAAAAATTGTTTTTGTAAATTTCAATTTTGCTTTTCTTTCAAGGGTAATTTCATATTTTTGTAATTTTATCTTGATTTAAAACTATTCTACCAAACACACAACCTAAGATATATATGTTTGTACCAAACACACAATATATTTCTTATCTCAACTTATTATACTTTTTTATCTCAACTTATCACACATTTTCTTATCTGTCATTTTCTCGGTATTGCTACCAAACAGGCCCTTAGAGTTGAAAATTTCAGTTTAAATGCATATTAGGTTTGACCATAATATTCATTGCATGTTTGCTTTGCAGAGAAGAACAAAAAAGAAAGAGGAGGAGGAGAAGAAGAAGAAGAAGAAGAAGAAGAAGAAGACGATGGTAAAATGCTTTAGTTGGTTATTTAGGTATTGATTTCCAATTAATTTTGCCATGCCCTTCTATCACCATTACTTGAGAATTATTGTGCATGTGATCGGGGCAGATGTTCGCAAATCTCTCGCTCACATTACCAATTACAGTATGATATTTTTAATACATGCATATGTATATACATATATGTGTATGTAAACCTATCGATTAAATTTTTTACTATAAAAGAGCATACTTTTACAAGATTGTGTTTGCATTATTGTACTTCTATTTTTAGGGCTTATCTTTAATTTTAGACTCCCTCTCTCTCATCCCATTTGACATACTTTATTATTTTATACGTAGTCACTACAATAAAAACGCGAATAGATAATAGTAAAACGCTAATAGACAACGGTTAAAAATATTATTATAGCCAATATCTTTCGGCAAGCATCTCTATGTGCCAAAAAGTTGATATTAAGAGCATGTACAGCGAGCCTGAGGGAGGGGCTCGCTCTCGCATGCGAGCCTGCGAGCGAGCCCAGCTCGCTCTTCCGCACCCGGCTCGCGCCTCTGCCTGCGTCAATGTTGGTGTCATTATGACATCAGCGACGTAATTTTTTTTAAAAAAAAAACCAAATTTTATTTTTACAATTGACTTTTTGATAAAAAATTATTAATTAATTAAAATTCGAAGTGGGATAAATATATTGTGAATATATTGTCCCTTTTTTTGTTGTGTCTTCAGAAGGAGGTGGAGGAAAATATTTATAGGATACTCCCTCTCAAATTTTTCCTCATATTTTCGATGTGGGACAAGAAAGCAGTACATAATGCTCCAACTCCTCCGACTTAAGCTCACAAATTCAGTGTGGACCAGAAAAAAATGAGAACCAATAACAACTATACAAAAAAATTTCCATTTCCAACATTTTATGTGTAATAAAAATAAATAAAAATTACAATCATAACAAAATATATATATATATATATATATATATATTTGAATTAAATAAAAAAATTCCAAAAGTTTAGTATTTTTTTAAAATAAATAACATAAATTAAATAAATAAATAAAATCGAATCGAAAAATAAATTGAATTATAAAAAAAGAATTAAAAATAATATATTAAATCGGAGAGAGCCCGGGGAGAGAGTCCCTGGGCTGTGGCCGATTTTCGGAAGGGGCTCTCTCCGCCGGAAGTGAAGAGAGAGCCCCTAAAAGGGGCTCGACTCTGTACATGCCCTAAGGTAAAATTTGAGTTTCACTTGATATAGTATATTATTCTACTTGATATAGTACATGGTACACTACATCAAGTGAGACCCAAATTTCATCTTAACATCCACTTTTCGGCATATTGAGATGCATGCCAAATTTTGTTTTGTAAAAAGATGAGGTACGGATCCATTTGGCAAAATTGGGAACACTTTAAGCTAGATTGTGTCTAATTGAAATATAAACCGTATGTATTTAATTTGGATCTTAAGCGATATCCAGTTCTCAATTTACACAAGTTTATAATGCAGAAGAGTGTCATATATGACAATTCTGTTGTAAATATATTATTTGTGGACATTACTTATTAATTATGGTTTTTCTCTATTGTATATATATCTCTTATATACCCATTTGTAATTGATGGAGAATGTGAGATTAATGGAAAACCCTATTCTCTCTTCTTTCTCCCTTTCTTGTGTTCTTTATTCTTCTTTACAATATTTACTTTATAATACGTTATCAGCACGAGTCGTGGGAATTATTGGCAACCAATCGAGTGGATTTCGGAGGTATGCCCTAGAAAAGAATTGTGTCTTTCCAACAAGGTATATATAATTGTTGATACAAAAATATAGCATACCATGAATAATAAAACAACTATGTGATTTACGTAAGAATTTAGAAGAATTCTTAAAATCGCGGATTTGTTGATGAGATACGAGCTTATGTATACTTGCAACTCTGATGTTTATATGATATCTTTCGTTGAAGGAGAGAATGATTCGTAGTTTTTATTCCAATTTTTGGAAAAGCGAAATCTGAATTTTTATGTGATATGATCAAAACGAGAGGAGACGCATTGTTTACAATTTGTTCTTAATTTTTTTTTTTCATAAACAGATAGAAGTCTGACTTAATGGCTTTTGATACTGTGTCGTGTTCATAATTAACAATAGTTTTTGATTTAGTTCTCCAATAAGCAGCGCGGTAGATATCGAAAAGCATTACATATTATTTATCCGACTTTACTTGATTTATCATAGTAGTCATGTGCTCGATTTGTATCTATTAAGATGTATGATATATCATATATGTCTATATAAATTATCAGTGTACTGCGTACATTCTATGATCATTTTTATTTTTATTTTTTAATGGCGATGCATAACTTCATAAATAGCAAACGTTTGGTTTTTCTGGCTCTATCTTAAAGAAATCGAAAGGTTATGAGGTATGACTTGTTATATATGCATTCATGATGATATATGGCTGTAATGCATTCATGAATTATTAGAAGGATTCTTTGAGTTTATTTTCAATTTCTAGTCCTTTTATGATACTAGCAATGACTACATGCGTTGCATGTGGAACCTATCATTTGACATATATTTTTATCAATGGAAGAATATTAAGTTCTAACAAGTAATTAAAATTATTATTTGTTAGTTTTAACAAAATATTTACAAATTTTCAATGCAAAGTTAGCAAAAAAGAAAAGGAAAATTATCAAATTAAATACTTCTTGAACAATTTTTGTAAGCGACATAAACAATTGAGATATGAGAAATTTATGCTTTTGCAAAACATCATATGATATCATACATAAAAATATGATATATGATTCATATGATTAAATTATAAATTATAAAATTAGTGTTTTAGGATGCAATCACTACAAAAAAATAGCTTTTTAGTCTCATTTATATGTGTAGCTAAAAATATACTTATGTGTGATTATATGTTTTTAGTCACACATGGAGCAAATGTCAACAAGTGTGGTTATAATTTTGTAGAGAAATAGTTTTACCCGCATATGTATATATGTGTGGAGAAAACCATAGAGAATTATCCACACATACATATGTGACGAAAAATATAAATTATGTGTGATTAAATATATTCCACGTGTGTTAATTGATGACGTTGATGATGCCGTGGAAGCTTATGTGGCATACGGTATTGACATATGTATGTGTAGCTAAATGTATTAATATGTGTGGAAAATAATTATTTTATATTTTTTAATGAATATTTGGTATGCGACTAATGTAGAGAATCACAAATTATACTACAATATAAGTACGACGCGTTTAAGTTGATGAAATATGAAATAAAATTTTCAATTAACAATATTCAACAAAATTGCAATACAAATATTTTACAGAACTTTGAGCAAGAAAGAATATAAAACAAGCGAAACTAAAGTTACAATAGTGCTATCAATCTAAGCTCCAATCTAGATTTCTTCTTTAGGATAACAACACGGATATCATCCTTGGTTGACTGTCTTGGATTCCAACACAGGCGTTTCACCTACATGAAGAGTCTCTATCTTTTTTCATCATTACGCACAGACAACATCTTGCTACAAACATAAGAGGAATCATATTAATCCGAACGAGATATAATACTTGGAGTTCATCTACATTTGATAATGAAAAAAAGAAAAAAGATTTACGTACCCTCAGAGAAAACCTGACATTTGGCCACTACCAAGTCGCTCCAAATCTCCAGCACCTAGAGATAATTAAAACAGTCAATCGAAAAACAACTTATCAAGAAATCAAATAATTCAAACATTTTAGACGGCAGTAGTGAGACCTCAAGATAAACAATTTACAAACTCATAAAAAAAATTTGGTTGCTAAGCATATCATTTACCAGTACGATGCAGTTATACTACTTACTGCTCTTGATAGCTTCTTGCTCGACGAGTGATGATCATTCCAGAAAAAAAATAGCAGTGCATACAAATGATGCAGTTTTAATGTTACGTAAAAGAAGGGAGACGAAGGTGGGGGAGATGAGAATGAAAATTCAAATTAGATGATTGTGATGTGAGAATGAGGAGATAAAATAACGCTATCGTCGGTTTTTAAAAAAAATGTTTTCGTTTGGCGGGGTTATTGAAAATTTTTACTTGAAAATTTTATTTTGTCGTGAGCGGGATCTTTTAATTCACAATAGTATTTATTTTTACAACTCAAGTAATTGTAAAAGTCGGAAACGGTTAACATATTGTTGAGATTTTTAAGCTGCATGCCAACCCACGTCAATAGTTCTGATAAGCATAATTATTTAAAATTAATTCTTCTTATTTTTCATACTTACTTACATGGAAAATATTTAAATATTTAGTTGTGGCAGAGATTGAGATTATGTCTTTAATAAATGCATTCTTTTTTTTTTTCTATTTTCTTTTCTATAACCAGATCAGATTTAAAAAAATCTAACTTATTCACGTGACTATTTTTTTTCACAATTATAAGATGCTATAGTAAATAAATATTATGAGGCAATAGCAACATAGGGGTAATTGGTAAATTTAATGTGGCGAGTGATTTTTTTTTATATATCAAGTTTTCATGTAGGCCTAACAAAGTTAAGTTTAAGAGAAATGTGTTTTGAGTACTAAATAAATAAACATAAATATAAATAAATTAATGCTAAAATATAAATTTGACGAAATACATTTTACGACATTTATTAATTGTTAAAATTTAGTAATTATAAAAGTCACTAGCCACACTCTGCACAATGGGTATAGATATATGTATGTGGCTAATATCATTTGTTAGTGCGCCACGTATACACACGAAATTATAAATAAAAAAATATGGCAATTCATATGAAAATAAACTATTTAATACTAGAATATAAAATGTAGCTAAAATGATTTCATCACACATATTAAATGTCAGTTGATAATTAAAAATGTCAAGATGATTTACCTACATATCTTTCAATTATATGTGGCTAGACTACCCACACATTACTATGTGTGGCAAATTATGTGTGGTTAAAAAATCAATTTCTTGCAGTGAATGTTAAACATCAATGTTTTAGGACATAATGCTAAGATATTCATATGATTACTTGATTTGTTCGTGAATTTTAATTATAACTTCTATACCATGAATTATTACCTAGACTATTTCCCTCTTAAAGATATTCACAATGCTAAGATATTCATATAGGGGACACACTTGGGTCAGCCAGAGGCACCGTGCGGCCGGCTAAAATATTGTCACTTTTATTCGTGTAGATTAACACTTTTCTGTATAAAGATTGACACTTTTATTCGTAAAATAATTATGTTAAAGATTGACACTTTTATTCATATAGATTAACATTTTCTGTATAAAGATTGACACTTTGACCCGGCCACACTATGTGGTCGACCTCACCCAAGTTTTTGTCTTCATATAAATAGTATTTCCCTCTTGAAGTAAATATTTCATAATTCATTATAACTAAAAATAATGAAAATTAAAAAATATATACCTTATATAAAATTAAAATTAAATACTAAAAATAATTATATATTCTATTTGGATGAGTGAACTCTATTAGTTAATAGTTGTAAGACTAAACAAAATCATAATATATTGAAATTGTAAAAAAAAAAATACATAAACAATCATAAATTTTGAATTTGGAACTCAATTGAAAAGAGATATCCCATGTGTAGACTTTTCGCTCAGAGATTCTCGATTAATAAATAAAATAAATTAATAATTAAATTTTTAAAAAAACTAAGTTAAAATAAGGGAGTCATAATAAAAAAAATATCTATAGTTGAGCAACTATATTTATGTTTTATTTTTGTTGCTAAAGTAAATTTAATATTGTGGGTGAGTAGGGAGTAATTCCTATATAGGCTTGTAAACAAATCAAATAATTTTGATTCGATTCGAGATTCGTATTCGATTAGACGTATTCGTATTCGATATTTTACGATTCGAATTCGAAATCAAATAATTTTTATGATTCGATTACTTATCAAATACAAATAACAAATTATGATATTCGATTCGATATTCGTAAATATTCGTTTAGATAAATAAATAAATAAATATATATATATATATATATATATTATATTATAGTAGTATATGATAATTTATCAACTCCAATTAAAAACTGATTTCTTAAGTATTTTAAAAGCCCATAGCTCAAGTCTAGACATTTATATTTTTATTAATCATATTAAAATGAAATGAAATAAAATAAAATGACAATACATGAAAATTCAATTAACTTAACAGATTAACCGGGTATCACTCTAGCATCTTTTATTTTCTTAATTTTGATCTATGTAACTAACGAAGTGAGACGGAAGGAGTACTTTTATTGGTAATTTCTATAAGTCTATTTAGGAGTTTAGTTCTTAAATGCTTGTATACTCCATAGCTCCAAACTCAACCTATTAATTTAAGCTATTATCCAATCGAATAATTTCAAATATGAGCCATTTTTTAAACGAATATACAAAATCTAAGTGATTCGATATTCGATTCAGATTCGTTAAATTATTCGAGAAATTCAAATACAAATCAGATTTCAAATTCGCATAATATTCGAATTCGAATTCGAATTCGCAAAAAATTTAACAAATTCGATTCGAATAGTGTAATATTCGATTCGATTCGGTTCGTTTACAACCCTATTCCTATATATACGTTTATATAAATCATTACCATTTGACTATAAAATAAATTAAATTGAGCTAAAATAATAAATATGGTATATACCATAGATAAACTTATACTTATATACTATATTTTAATGCATAATATATTATTACATAATTATCCTTAACTTTAAAATATTACAAGGATATAATAGGCAATCTACATTAAGTACATAAGACTCTTTTTATATAAGTATAGATACTAGAATCTCATGCTAAATATTAATATGGGAAGACTTAATTCACAATGTTGCTTAAGCAAAAAGCTAATTGTAAATTCTCCGATAAGTGTCTGAAAGGCGTCACTCTAAAGGTACTTCAGCAGTAGTATACAGTTAAAATAAATTATTATAAAGATTGTTTTGTAATCCAGCAGTAATACATGAAAATATAATGGCAATCCCTGAAGGATCAAGATAAAATTGTCATAGTTCTCCCTTTAGTATAATTGTCTGAGCTCATATTTTCAGATTGTGTACTCCAGAAGTTATACATGACTAAAATAAATTATATGTAAAGATCGAACCTAAGTATTTTTCACTTCCATCGGAAATCATTCGTAATTATCAAATGATGTCTGAAGCACATGCTTCTACTTATAGAAGCACTCGAGGGAGATCTAAGAAAATTTTTGTTGATCCTAATGTGGTGAAACAAGTGTAACCTAATTGAGATCATGAATATAATTATTCTCCTATAGCCCATGACTACGAAAATTATGAATTGTACCTATTTGTTTGCCTGAAGCAAATTTGATAATTGGAGCATCAAAATAAAATTTTGGAGAATATTACATATAATTTTATGTCATAACTCTTGCTAAAAAGAGGGGGAGAATTTTCATAATTTAACTGACAATACCCATGTTGATTCATAATCCTTATTGTCAGCTCTAGAAGGGCTTCTTCGATTCCATGTTGATTGTTTTCCATTTTGGAAAAACAATATAACCAAAAATTATGTTGTGATGATAAAATACCCAAATTATTCTAAAATTTATTAAAGCATGAGTGTTTGGGTCATTCCCCTTATAATTAGTGCGTGATAATAAAAATTATCATTTCCCCATCTGCTAATTCTATTTATCACCACCAAAACGTACCTATATTGGCTCTACAAAAAATTATGTGTACTCTCCGTCAAGAATCACATATCTGATAAAGCCAATTATTGGGGATCATTTGATTAATTGGTACGTTATTCTTATAATCCAACCAAATCATTTCACGGCATTAGCCGCAAAGTTCATGTTGGATTAAAATATTAATTCACGCACTACACAAAATGAACTAAAAGTTCAAATAGGTATTGACTGCCAATGAAGTGGTTTTATATACTTGTTTATATGCACCATACTAAATTAATCAAGTTCTTCATGAACTAAATACATCAATTGATGCTCATTGATGCCTGAAGCGTGGAAACTATTTTGGTGCTAAAGATAAAATCCGCGGTAGTAAACTCAATCGTCAAATGATTTTACTTCATTAAACCTCCTGAAGAGGAACATCCCACAGACGAGAATCACATATGATATCACTCCATAGAACTTCTTGAAGAGGATCGTCCTGTAGACGAAAATCTCAGTATATTTGTAAGTGCACTAAATAATTATAATATTAGGATACTGGGATTACGGAACGATCAGATTAAATATACTATTAGGAAATGATGGATAAATCTGGTTAATTTTGGTCATATATATTGTCATAAATTTATGATAATTCAAGAGAAATGTATAATAGAAATGTTATAATTGTCGACAATCTTTACCTCAACCATTACCGGTATAAGTTTGAAATGATAATCTGGATGCAGAATGAATACGGTGTTATTGTGCCGGAAGCACATGGTAAAATAAAGAGAAAAAGTTGAGGTCGAGCTTCACTCGCTAAATAGATAAAAAAAAATCTATTATTCCTCTAAATTTATTGTTCAAAGAATGTTGTCCCAGGACACAAATGAATGTTTCTAAAGATGAATCAAATTTAATGAGGTGGTTGAAATTAAAGTGAGTAGCTCGAGGGTTTTTAGCAGAGACCCTCAAATGAATTTGATTTTCCTGTTATGCATTACGTTCCGTTACTGATTATATTTGGTAGCAATTAGTAAATATAGATATCATGTGATTGATTGTAACGATCTCATTTATATAAGTCATTGGGCGCCGATATCTATATGTCCTTGTTGCACTTGAAATTTCTTATATGAAGGAAATTGAAATCGTAACATGCACTATAATAAGTTTATTCTCCTGGAGTAAGGATATATGCATAATAATATATGCTCATGCGTGTATATCAAAATGTGTTTGGTTGTTTTTATAATATTTATGATTATGTTGATGTTATATAAATGTTTGGTACATGCAAAGAATTTGAGAAAAGTTAACTCATGCTTAATGACGGAGTTTTTGAAAATTAAAGACTTTTGGTTAAGTCTAAATATCATCTCGCCCTGCAGTCCGAGTATCTCTTTGAAGGAGTATTATGACAGTCCGAGTATCTCCCTGAAGGAGTATTATAATAGTCGATTTGCTTGATCATAATTTTAAAATGTTATATTCGATAAATCGCATCTATTTATCATCTCATATCATCACTTGAAGTGTATAAGATAACAAAAAAAATATGAACCAGAAGTTCATTATTTTGAGTACCAGAAGTACTACTTTATCAGGCTTGATACCATTAATTTTAAATTGCTAGCAAAATGAAAAATTTCTCCTAAAAGGAGATATACTTATATGATGATAATCATATTCTTTGTTATCTTCAAGATATAAGAAACCTTGGTCTAAGATTTTGAGATTCTCCTAGAAGGGGATATTTTGAATGATGTTGAAAATGATGTTTGTTGATTTTCAAGGTTGATCAGAACTTGATCAATTTTATGAAAGAAATTGAGATTGATATTGGTGGATTATTCGGATGCTTTGTTAATTATTTTGATCATCACAATGCTTATTTTTTGGACAAGTAAATTGATAAAACCCCCAATATCCTATGTGAGGATATATAATGATTATCTTGTGTTGCACATATGAGTTCTAGAAGAATTATTGTATATCTAGCGATAATATTACAGATTTATTCACTAGACCTCCCAATGTCTGTGTATGAGAAATATATGCATGAGTATTGGAATGTATTGAATTGAAAGATTGTTGTTTTGAGGGGGAGAGACATATTTGAATTATTTTCAAGATAAGGTCCTGAAGACCGAAATAAGATAATCTCGAAGATTATGCCTGAAGGCCAAATAGTTGTACTCTTTTTCCCTTACTAAGTTTTTCCCAATGGGTTTTCTTAGTTAAGGTTTTTAATGAGGCAATTAATGCAACACATGAATAAGTGTATGTTATGTACTCTTTTCCTCTGCCGAATTTTTCCCACAGGGTTTTTGCGGAGAGGTTTTTAACGAGGCATGGACATCACATCGTAATGTCCAATGGGGAGTGTTGTAAATATATTATTTATGGACATTACTTATTAATTAGGGTTTTTCCTCTGTTGTATATATATCTCTTATGTACCCATTTGTAACTGATGAAGAATGTGAGATTAATGGAAAACCTTATTCTCTCCTCATCTGCCACCGTCTCTCTTCTTTCTCCCTTTCTTGTGTTATTTATTCTTCTTTACAATATTAACCTTACAATAAATTCTACGTAGTATTTCATTTTGATAAAGTAACTTATGCAAAAATTACTTAATTAGTCCCCTCTAAAATTGATTTGCATATATATATTACGTATAGCAAATTACATTACAATTGAAATATAAAACCAAAACTATATAATAAAATAATTTATAATTTGATTATATTAAAGGTGACAATCAACCAGTAGCAGCAGATGATATATGAGTTGTTGCAACAACAAGATCTTAGCAATTAAATATATTACTAAATCATTAGTCTCTCTCTTTCAAATTCATAGATCTGGACTAAAAAAACTTCAACTATAAATGTTGCTGGTGTAGGTTCTCTTTTACATCAATCATGCTACTTTTGTTTGGGAATGGTGAAATGAAAGGCGAATGCAAGTGAAATGTGTGTTTAAATTCTGAAAATTCCAAAATATGTAAGTACGGAGTACAAAATAGTACTCCCTCCGTCTAATTTTAATAGAGTTAATTTTAATGAGATTGAGTCTATTAAAATATTCAAATAACTCTATTAGAATGAGACATATGGAGTATATAAATAGAAATAAAATTATTTGTCACAAATTATGTATTTGTAATGTTTGTTATTGATATAATGGTATACATTATAATATACTTACTACACATTTAATTCGCATAAACTGTAACGCCCCGTATTTTCTATTTACCTTAGAATTGATTAAAGGATAAATTTTCTCTTTAGTAATTTAAATCACTCTTGTAAAATAGAATTATTTAGAAGAGATTCTACAACAAATCGAGTAGCTACTTGATATCGAGTTATGACGAGTAATGAATTATTGTTTTGTTAGAAGTTAACAAGTTAAATCGATTAGTGTTTCGATTAATAATTCACAAGTTATACTAGTAGACTAACGAGTCAAGTTACTTTCGATTGGGTCAAGCCCATTAATTAATTTTAATTATAGGATCGAGCCCACTACCCTCTAGATATTGGGCCAAGCCCAAATTAAATAAAAGAAAGCTACATCAATTATGTATATTTTTTTTAGTATATATATACAACAATCAATCACATATGAATTTCTAGCAACTGCCGATCCAGTCAATAACCAAGCTAAGAAATAAGTTACTTATTCAAAGAATAAAAATGATTAGAAATGCTTCATAAGTCAACAATTGTGTGCTGGGTATTAAATGTTTTTTTTTAAGGGTAATTGCACGCCTAATTCAAGAGAAGAGAGGGAACACACCAATCTTTCATTCTACAGAAAATCTTTTGCTTCTGCACAAATTAGCTACAACCATAGCTGCCTTTGAGCCCCAAAGACCTACAAAATGAGAGAGTTAAATCAGTCATAAATGAAGGAAAGGCTTGGGAGAAATTTTGTGCAAAGAATAAGCTTATATACCCCCTTACTTCAGCCAATATTACACCCTTCTACTGCAGCCATTCAGTTCACCTTCACCAAATTATTTCAATCACATAGAAAGAGAGCAAAGAGGAGAGTTAGAGTGAAGGAAAGAAGCTCCAGCAGTTTGGAAGAGAAGGTGCAGAGTCTATCCTTTCATCTCCACCACCACAGCAACACTAACCCTCACTCTACTTCAAGGTAACAACCCTAGAACACCAACTCTTGAAAACAAGCATGTTAGAATCAAACAACACAAACTCCAGAAAGTCTTCCCAGCTCAAAACAAAAGCATGCTCTCTTACATAGAATTTTCCTCACAAATCAAGTATGTGAAGCATGAATCATAGGGCTGAAGCTATTAAGAAAACAAGTATGCTACTGTTTTAGTACGCACAAACTTCCTCATAATTGAAACTCTACATGTTGTCTAGCATGATTTCCCTCCTAAACTTGAAACAAACTCACCAAACTTTTATCACAAACATAGCATGTTCATCTCAGAAGCAAGCATACATACATACAAGTACACAAATATAGAAAATCTTAACTCTACAATCAAGAATCTATAATCTCAGCAAGGCTTATGAACATTCCTTTCTAACAACTTTAATATTAGCAACACATTTTTAAAAAAAAACATGAAACATTTATACTTTCGCACTAAAAATCGAATATAACCGGAGAAGGGAAGGTGATTTCGAACCTTCGTCGGGGCTCGAAGCCCCGACAGCAGAGAGAGCCTGAGGGAGGGAAACGCAGCAGCAGTGCCTCCATCATCCACGATGCTCGAAACCTGCAAGAAGAAGAAGAGAAATCAGTGTTTATAATCAGTTAAATAAAACAGTATTAACAATCTTATAAGAAATATTAATAAAAGAGAAAGCTCGTAAGTAAGATAATTCGGGACCAATGTCCCCAAATTCGTAAGAATTTGGGATTTTATTTTAAGGGTCGAGCCCTAGAGGGAAAAAGATCGCCGGTCGAGCCTAAGGGAGTTGCGCTGAAATAGCACCGTCTCACCGCGGCAACGAAGGACCACCCAACGGCGGAGGGGCTCGGCTGTGGTTGTGAGTCGAAGAAACCCTGTATACGAACACAGCAATAGAGGCGCGAGGTAACTAGGAGGCGACGGTTCTCCCGCACGGCCAAGCGGACGGCGACAGCCACAAGGTAGCGGCGCCGGCCGTCGGCGAACAAGTGAAGGAGACGACCGGAGAAGAGGATCAAGAAGGAGAGAAATGGGGAGCAGAATCGCGATGCTAGAGAGAGAGAGAGAGAGATGCCCGTCCGAATTGAGGGAGGAAGATTGAATTGGGGGGGTGTTTCTAGTTCAGCGGGTCGGGTCGGGTCGGGTCGGGTTCGCGGAGCTGGGTTGGTTCGGTGGGCCGGCGATCTGGGCCAAGAAAATTGGGTCGAGCTTTGAGTTAATAATGGGCCGAATTAATCCTTGAGTTGGGTTGATTCTATTAATTTTATAAATCCAATTTATAATTTAATTAAGTAGTTCAAGAACTACTAATTAAATTATACAACACCCACAAATATTAATTTAGAGTTTGATAATTCTCGAGTGAAGTATGTTACGAGCTTAAGAATTAACTTATAGAAATAAGTTAATTAACCTATTTCAATAATACTCAAGATTAATTGATTAAAGCTAATCAATTTTACAAATAAAATTAATTATTGAGAAGCTTCTCAATTAAATTAATTCCTAGCTAACAATAAATCAAGAAATGATTTATTAAGAAATTTCTCGCATAACCCGTTCACATAACTGAATAAATACATCGAGCTTAGATAGCAGAAACGAAGTCATTTAAAAATTTAGAATAATCTTCGAGAAGATATAGAGCTTTAACTATTCGATAAGGTTTTATTGTTCAAGTTAGGAATCTTACTATATTCTTTCATCAAGGTCGAGCGAAGAAGGAATAGTCGACAAGGCGAAGCTAGAATTCTATAGTAGTTACGCGAAGTAAAAGAGGTGGGCTTCCTTTTAAAATAAAGCGTGTTTTATTAGTTGATATAGCTCTTTTAAAGTATTGTCATGCCATAAAATATTTTGTTTTGTATGATGCTTATCTGCTATTGGCTATGCCAATGTTATTTAGTCTAATTCGGTCCCTGTATGGCCAGCTGCTATACTTGGATTAGTGTGCACAGTGGTCGAATCGTCTAGTGTGACGATCGATCAGGTGACGAGTGAGGTGGCCACCTCCTCGGGCACCACAGGTCGGATATGGTGGATTACTAAAGAAATTGGATTGCGCAGTTACTTTTGAGAACTAAGAGATTTTAGTGAACATAGACTTTTCAAGCAAAACCCTATGCTTCACCCACTATGGATGACAATAAAATTAGTTTTGGGCAATGTGTTCACTGAGTACAATTTGTACTTAGCCCTGTACATTGTTTTTAATGTGCAGGTTGAAGCGGAGTGACCGGCGGAGCTTTTGTCAATTTAGTGAAGATTTAGTTGTTGAAAACTCTTGGTAATACATGTCTTCATACGTGTATTTTATAGCCATATTTCCACTGCGTACACTCTGATATTCTTAAGTTCCTTTCGATTGGTTGTATTCTGAGTCAAAATCGTGAGCATTGCCCTATTTTATCAGTTATAAGTATCAGTTTATCTAGTAATGAGATTGCCTTGAGAGTCGATTCAAAGGATGTTCTTAATTCATCCGTTATTTCATATTCACATTTTATAGTCACGAATTTACCAAGCTTAGCTATCTATTAGCTAAGGGCGGTTGTGACATAAACTATATTGAAAAAATATCACAAAAAAATTAATTATTCCTTCCGTCCCTTAAAAGATGTCCCATTTCGTTTGGGCACAACAACCAAATATTATTGGTTTTGTAAATAAAGTGCTAGGTCCACAATCATATGGAGAATGAGGCCTTCTCATGTTTTTTTTTTTTTTTTTTTTTTTTTTTTCAATTGAAGAAATGAGACATGTTCTATGGGACATAAAAAAAAAAGGATATTTTCTATGGGGGACGGAAGGAGTATATCATATCGAAGTAGCTAAAGTCTTCAAAAGAATAAATCACCTAACAATATCCAACAAAATCAAATAGTTAAATGACCAAACAATCTCAAGTGCACAGTGCGTAATTTTTAAATATTATAGTCAAATTCTCTTACCATATTTTTATTAGTGAAATATAAAAATTTAGTGGCTTAATATTGAGATTTACCAATTAGGTCACAGATGTGTGAACGGGCATGGAAAAGGCGCCCATTCCTTGTCTATCCATACTAAATAATCCGCGTGGACTAAGCAAATATTTGTAAGATATTCGAAAATATTCCTAATCTTCGAGAATATATGTGCACCAACCAAATATCAAATATGGCATTGAGTAATTAATTACATGTAGTTCGAAAAAAAGGAATTGATTAGCAATTATCCTGAAAACAAAAAGATTCAAAAGAACCTGCAAATCCACAATATATTAATTATCTATTTGTTCTTTTAAATAATGAACCCCCTCTTCTCACGAAAATTCAAACGCCGTTAATGAAATTAACATTCTGTATTTTTTATTTTTATCTTTATCGTGAGGAAAGTTCAACTTCATTTCAGAAACCTAACTTTTCTTCTCTCTTTTTTCTTTTCCATGAAAAACCGCCTCAACTTGGGGAACAACTGCTTTGCTTTAGGCACCACCGCTTCAGCTCCTGAGAGAATTGCCACAGCTTATTCAAGGAACTCCAACGCATGGTCGGAGATCGCGACGCTGGCAAAAACGGAGCTGGAGATGACATCATTGACGTCGATGTTGATCACCGTGGTCGGTTCGATGCTGCGGTGCATGATTGTGCCGTCGTCTTGAAGACAGTGGCGACTCCAGGATTTATAATTCGGGGGTGCGAAAAATAATTATATAATATTAATATTATCATCTTATAATAATGTCAACGAAAATAGTAAAATTACAAATATACCTAATTTAATTTTTGACAATGTTTCGTTACTTGAAAGCGATTGACAATATCGTCATCAGAAACTCGTAGGATAACACATCTCTCTCAGTGAAATTGACCAAACAGTCATTTAAAAATTGATTTTTCATGCTATTTCGCAACTTGTTTTTGACATAAGTCATTCCGAAAAATACTCTCTCAACACTTGCAGTAGCAATCGGAAGAATTAACACCAACTTGATGAGCAAAAATACTAGTATAATATAAGTCACATGTCTATTTATTAACATTAATAATCTCTTAAAATTTATTATAATTATTTAAAATGAATAAATATAAATATACATATACTGTATATATATATATATATAATAGTAGTAAAATAATTTTTTTTTTGGGGGTACAGCTGTACCCCCATTGATCTATACTGGAGTCGCCAGTGCTTGAAGATCAAGCGTGGCTGTGACAAACTCCGATGCGGTCGCCGCAAAACCAATCGAGTGATCCGTAGGGGAATAAGAAAGATGCTAGCAAATTATCATTTGGTTGAATAAGATGATAGTCATTTAGGCTCAGACAAACATGCTCCCGCTCAAGTTATTATCTCTCTGAAAACTATGTTCTCTCATGTTTTTCCTTACATCTTTTCTTCGACGTAGTCTATCTTATCTTAAGTCGCCATATCAAAACAATCAATAAATAACTAAATCGCTTGTAAATGTATTATGTTTATCCTCTTTTACCCCCAAAAATAGAGAATAAACATAATATATTTACAAGTGATTCATTTTTCACTGATTGTTTTGATATGTGCTGGCGGTGGAGGAGGCTATTAATTCACGGACGATGCGGACATCCTCGAGCTAATGGAGGCGGCATTGCCGGCAGGGGAAGAGAGAGAGAGAGATAAATTGGGAAAGACCGAAAGAGGGAGAGAATATGGAAATAAAACTAGAGTTTTAGAAATGAAATGATAAAAATTAAGACCATAGTCTTTTAATTCAAATTTTAAATTAGTGAGGATATTCTTGCCCAAAAATGCAAAAAATTGGACTAATTTTGTAGGTTTGGATAAAATTTAACTTTTATTAACTTATATGGACATTTCATAGCATTATCACTAATAATTTGGTGGATTTAGTTTAATAAAAATCCAACTAAAAGTAATGATCAACTCATTATTTTAATCAGACAATTAATTTCCTATCAAGGTCCAAAAAAAATTGAAGCTAACATAAGGTTATACAAGATTTGTATAGATCTTTATTCGGAGGATCTTTAATACGTGTCTAAAGATAATCCTATTTTATTTTAATATTTACAAGCATAGATTTGTCTCTGTCTTCGCCCCACAATTTTGGGTTAGGTGGGCTTCTTCTAATCCAATAAAACCCATTGCTATTCAACAAATCCTTCTCATAATTTTCTTATATATATTTTGAGAAAAATAATCTCATAAAGTATTTAAATATTTTACTGCCGTGTTTATAGTATACTTTGGTCGAATCCTTTCTATTATTGGTTGCTTTACTCTCTTGCATATATACATACATATACATATAAGCGTATACATATACACATCTATATACATGGTTATCTGCATCGCTTCTGTTGTCAAATGCTACTCTTCTTGATCACTTGCACCTTCTCCTTCATCCTCTCTTACATCCCTTTGCCTCTCAAACCCCTTTCCCTCTCCCTCTGGGATTCTGAGATGCGACTGCTCTCTCTCTCCTCTCTCACCTTCTCAGAGCACTCTCTCCT
Organism: Mentha longifolia; assembly: GCA_001642375.2. Classification (NCBI taxonomy): domain Eukaryota; kingdom Viridiplantae; phylum Streptophyta; class Magnoliopsida; order Lamiales; family Lamiaceae; genus Mentha; species Mentha longifolia. The sequence goes on along the minus strand of CM038112.1, from coordinate 18,998,209 downwards.
CGCTGCAACTCTGTCGTTCATCACTTCAAGAATGTCTTCTCGGACTAAAATTTCAGACAAGAATGTCGGAGAGCCGACACCGGATATGCAGTCGGTGCTGGAGTTGCCGGACTTAGTGCTGGAGTGCATCCTGGAGAAGCTCCCGCCGGAGGGCCTGTGCAGAATGGCGAGCGTGTGCACTTCCTTGAGAGATGGGTGCGTGAGCGATCACCTTTGGGAGAAACACATGGAGAGCAAATGGGGTGGGGTTATCGGGGCTGCTGCTGATAAGGAATGGCAGTGCTTTATCGCTTCAAGAAAGAGCCCTGCGTTCTTGAATCAAGGGAAGCCGAAGGGATTGATGGGGTATTTGCTTGCGTTGATTAGATCTGGTTTGAGCAGCGGCGGCGGCAAGAGGAAGAGTTTTCCGACCGTTGATTCGGTTATGTCTAGGTATCTTGCTCTTGAGTCCGGCGAGTTCTGGTTCCCAGCTCAGGTTTATAACCGTGAGGTATTTCTTGAAATTTTCTTCGATTTTGGTTTCGATTTGTTTGATTGGAGTTTGGGAGAGTTGATGTTGTTGCTTGATTTGCAGAATGGGCATGTTGGATTTATGTTATCTTGTTATGATGCTATGCTTAGCTACGATAGGAAAACTGACACCTTCAATGCTAGGTATGTATGTGTGTATGTATTTGTTAAGAAAGTTATGATTTTGTTATAATGTTGGTAGTGCTAAAGTTTGTAGTTATGAACTCTTTTGATGTGAACTTGTGAAGGTATCCAGCTCATGGAACAAGAGCAAGTGTAATAGAGAGTGGTGTGACATGGGATAGGCTTAGAGCTCCACTAGTTGAAACTTCACCTCATGATCTTCATGTCTCCGATTGTTTGTTTGATCTACACCCTCGTGATCACATCGAAATCCAGTGGAGACGAAACAAAGAATTCCCATATGGTATAATTCATTTCCTTTCCTTCCTCTTCTTGATGCACAATTCACACATTTCGAAACATGAATCCAATCGTGTGGTGTGGTATGGTATGAATGGTATATCTTCCTCGAAACTTCAAAAAGGAAGAGCACTACCGCAAAGTTTGAAAAACTGTGTTTCTTTTCTAAAGTTTTGACTCAAACTAAGTCTGCCATGATTGACTAAACTTGTTCCAAAGAATCCAATTTTGTACAAATCTTTTCATTAGAATTCTGGCTACTCGACCCCTTTTCCTAGTAGTGTATGAAAGGGAAGGTGGGCTATGATTCTTGCTTGGTGGAGAGTTTGTGTCAAGTATTAACAAGTCTTTGTGCAATTTCTAGACGCAACTCAATGGAATTGGCTATTGTAAAAGTATTTAAAAAAATGTGTTGCAAATGTGTGCAGGTTGGTGGTATGGTGTTGTAGGCCACTTAGAAACATGTGATGGGAACGCCAATTACTGCCGATGTCACAATAGTGGTGAGTTGCTACATATATCATTATTCATTCATATTATATATGCATAAAGAAGTTGAATGAACATAGTTGAAAAGTTGGATTCTTGACATTAGATAGTGGGGAGGGGTGGTTTATAAATTATAAAAATATTAGTATTTGGGAGATCTCAAATCGGCTAAATGAATTTGTATTAATGGTAGGGCCTTTGTTGATTCCCCAATTTTCTACATGTGGGTCTCTCTAGTGCTTATCATTGGTCCATCAGAATAACTCAGCAACTAGCTTGTCTTAATCTCTACCAACAAACTCATGAGTGCTGTCTCTATGTGAACCTTATGGCCAGCCAAGCTGAAAAAGACCTTTACTTTTTCTCTGCTTTCTACTTATTTCTTTATTTCTCATTGCTTCAATTTTCTTTTTTCTTTTCTTCTTCTTGGGGTATTGTTATTGCATTCTCAGTTTAAAATATGCTTGACTTGATAGTTCTTGTTTGATTGGGTACCTCTTAGTTTCATTAATTTTTTGTGTTAAATATTGTAAAGATGTATCTTATATTAGGAGCTCTAGAAATTTGATTAATAGTAGGAGTATTTTGGTAACGCTGCAGAGACTGTGGTGCTGGAGTTCAAGCAGTACACTCCGGGTTCTCGTTGGAGACAAAAGATCATCGATAGGAAAGATCACAGGGAAGAGGGGAACGAGGCCGATGGATTTTATGCCGGGGTTCGGAAATTAAGTGGGGAGGAAGAGATCTTTATGTGGAAGAAGATGTGGCCTGCTCAAGTATTGCAATGAACTTGAACAAGGGTGTCTCTTCTCTTGCAGAGGAAATAATCAGTGAGAGTGACCATTATTTGTTGAAGCTCACCATCACCAGTATAGATTAATTTGAGCTCCATAGGAAATGTATTTTTCGTTCCGTGGGAGGATGTGGCATTGTTGTATGGTACCTCCATTAATTCTTAATGTAAGATATACTCTTTTGTCAATATACAAATCTATCCGCCTTTGATTCATAAAAAAAGTTCAACTACATTAACTTTTGCACTCCTTTGGCCCTCACAAATTTAGTCCCGGATGGACCATAATGCTAAGAAAACGCAACTTTTAATAAAATCGTAAAAGATAAAATAATATTATAAAGGTATTTTTGTGAAATTTTAAATATATAAAAGGAAAATTGTAGATAAATTAGAGTAGCTTTTGATAGACTATAATGACACATTGTCTAATTTAATACTCCCCCGTCCCAAATAAAATGTAACATTTTTTTAAACATTTGGCTCACAATTTTTTTTTTGCGTATAAATAAGGCAAAAATGCATTTAAATATGAACTTTGTTTAATATATCGTTGTGCACACGAACTTTGAATTTTTTTCTATAAATTCATGAGTTTTACCATGCGATCAATTTTTCCATGATTTATGATTTTCCCCCAATTGAATCTAACATGGCAGCTGAAATCGTACACATCATCCAGTGACCTACACTAAAACTACGTCGTTTAGAATTTAATTTTCATTAAAAATACACATTAATGTTGTATTATGGTTAATCATTAATTCAAAAAAAAAAAATTGCTCAAAAAAAAAATCTTGCCCAAAAAATGTCTATGCCGTCTTTCCCTCTCTTGTTCCCTCAACTAGTGCTGCAAAGTAGAAAGTGCATAGAGGGGCAGCGACGATGCACTACTGAGACACGGCTGAGGCAATGTAGTACCGAGCAATGACACCGGCGCCTGTCGGATAGACAAAGAGGTGAGAAGAGGGCAGGTGTGGCGTTCCTTGACCCTATTATTACTATAGGGTGTAATTGTGCGCAACAGTGGTAGCCATTCGAAAAGGGTGACCGCGGCGGGTACCGGCGTCAATGGCCATCTGGCGAGATCAAAGAGAGAGAGAGAGAGAGAGAGAGAGAGAGATGCCATGGCGGCAATGCCGGTTCAATCAAAGAGTAAGAGAAAATTAGGGATTTGAATTTGAAAGGTTTTGATTTCGGAGGATAAAAATTGGGAAGGGAGATGTTAGTGCAAATATTGCACCATTGGATATTGTCAATTATGTAGACAGTATATATTTATGACGTATCGTCGTTATGTAGACAATATATATTTATGACGTATCGTCGAGACGTACCAAAACGATGTAGATCTGGAACAAATTGTGTAACAGAATACTATTGATATGCTCGTTTGTGTCACGAAGTATATATGGTAAAACTCTTGTACAAGACAACTTCTATGTACAAGGAAAGAGATATGGTTGAATCTGTTTTGAATTGTTGTCATCCTTGGTGTAGATAGTGTTGAGATATAGATTACATATGCGAATAGAATATCTACAAAGTCTTTTTAAGTCAGAATTCTACATCAGCAAGGAAATTACCATATGCAAAATTATCTTGCTAGCTTGGGCTACAAGAAAAGATCTAGGGCACAGAGGCTATAAAAGAAAACTCACACACGTCCATACTAGTGGGGATTTGAGAGATGATATTGTTATCCTCGCACATGTAGTGCCGAGAGTCATATTAAGTTTGTTGGGAGTCCCCTCAGTTTGTCTAAACAATGTTATTGTAAGTTTGGCACTGATTTTGATACACATAACAAGTTACACAAGTTCTTTTTGTTTTTTTGTTTGTTAAGGGTAGATCTCTCAAGAGTAAAATCTAGATCTTTGCCGTGATTAATTAGGTTTGGCTAGACTGTAGAGAGTTTAGCTTCAATTCACTTGAGGGAGTTTGAGAGTGAAGATGTGTTATGAGGTGTGTGATCCTTAGTGCGTAATATCATTTGTAACTCGAGCACTATAATAGTAGATTGGCTCTTGGGAGTGTCCCCCAAGACGTATGTTGTTGAATCGAACTGGGTTACCAATTGCTTGTGTTGGTTTATTATTTTCATGGTTATGTTATTGTGCATGTTCCTGTTTCTTCAAAATATAACAGATTCTGAAACATGTACAAATAACTATTTTATACGGATCACAAAACTTTCAGGAGAAATTCGTGGGAGAGGCCACAATGGCCATCAAAAATTGCAAGAAGACGAAGGTGGGTGGGGGAAGCATTCCGGTTGAGAGAGAGGGAGAGAGAGAGGCGTTTTTGAAGTCTATGCATTCCACCTCTTATGTTGTCGTCTCCTTCTGATCTTGTTGTCGGTGCGCTGCCATTCACTCCGTCATGTTCCGCCGTCATGTTCAGCAAAGACGACGTCACAACTTTTGCCATCAAAGTGAGAATGGATATAAAGGTAAAGATGGATAGGGATTTTTAGATTAAAAAATTATAAATAAATAAAAGATGATGGTGAGGAAGATCCGTCAATGGCACGATGGTCGCACTGCGGAAGTCGTGGCCGGAGAAAGTGGTAGGAAGGAAAGAAATGATGATAAAAGGAAGCGAAATTGTGTTGATATAGTCCTCATATTAGTTCAATTTTTTCGTACATGTGGAGATAGTACTCTCCAAACACTGTATGATCGTTCTTTAAGTTATATACAAGTTGTGAGTCTGCCTACCCTCTTACTCTTTGGGTGTTGAAAAAAAAAAGTGATGCGAAAGCATGGTAGAAGGTAGAGAAAACATGGCAAAGGGGGCGAAGCCGGTAGGAGTATTATTAGAGAGTTTTATTAGGATTGCAATTATTTAAAAGTAGTTACATAAGTAAAATTTTACAGGGTGTGGACACGTCAATTTCAATTTCACCATGAAAACGCGTTGTGGAAAAATTGAACAATCTTCGAAGTTTATATATTTATAAGAAAAAAAAATAAAATATTGATGAGCAGAATGATATGTAATACTCCCTCCGTCCACGATCTATAGATTTTATTAGTATATTAGAACGTCCACCATCTATAACACTTTAAACAATACACTTTAACACTTTAATACACACAAAAATATTAGATGAGTTCGCAATTATTTTACTTTAACACTTTAATTTATTAATATGTCATCAAAATATATTAAACTATAATATAAATTTATTAAAATTTGTATATATACTCCCTCCGTATTTTTCAAAGTGGTCACGTTTTCATATTGGGACGTTATTCCGAAGTGACCACTTTCCTTTTTAAACGTTAATTTACACTCACCAAAAGGGGTGGACACCACCATTAAATCATTCACATATGTATTTCTTAAATATTGTTCTAAAAGTTGTCCCACTTCGAAGAATATGGAGGGAGTATATATTTGCCAATAAATAATTTGATTTTAAAACTGATTTTCGTAGACTTGCCCTAATATTATGTGATCCTTTAAACCCATGTCGACGGCAGTCTCTTTGCCTGTAAACTGTAAGCTGAAGTATCAAGTAAGTGTAGAAGGAGATGGCAAGAGACGAAGAAGAAGATATTGTCTGCTTGGATGAATCGTTCTTCATCAACGACAAGTATTCTTCACTTCTCTTTCTTTAAACTTGCCGAATTTCCTCTTCTTGTTTGCAATTTTTTGGTGGTTTCTTTTTTTGCAGCTACCAACTGACGAAGTTTACATTTGGGTCGCAAGTCTTAGAGCTCTACTGCCTGGACTCCGCTTCAAGTGAGACTCCTATTCTTCGTTTTTTTTTATATTTTATTTTATCAAAAGTTGCTGAAATTTGACGCTCTTTCACATGATTTGCTAATTCTTTGAATACTGATTTGAAACTTAGAACTCCTGGAAACGATTACAAAAAACTTGTAACATTTCTAAAAAATTTGAGGGTCTTTGATGATTCTCATGTGCCAAGTCTATTTAGGTGTGTTCTCTATGATAGAAAATTATCATAGGAAAATGAAAGAAACGGGAAGAATCACCTTTAACTTTCCCACTTTTTCTCACATTTTCCCACCTCCTTACCTAAGATGAAGAATTTTACTATTTCTTCAATGGAAAATATTATCCCACCAACATAGAGTGAAAATATTTTCCTTCCATTAGAGTGAAAATGAAGGTAATGGAAGGGGAAAAAGGAATAGAAGATGGGAAAATGTGGGAAAAGGTGGGAAATTTAAAGGGTGATTCTTTTTTTTTCCCATGATAATTTTTCATCATATAGAACACACCCTTAAGTGATTAATGAATAATAAACAGAATCTACTTTGAACTATCTGAAAATGCTCTTAAGTTAATACATTTGTGGTGAATTTAGGCTTAAGCACATTGACATTTTAGTCTTGGTCTGAAATTCGTCTAATTATTAGATAGAATATTTATAGCATCTACACTCAGAGTCAAATTTTAATACTGTTGAACAATGGAGAAATGTTTCTTATTTTTTCCTTGAAGTCTTCGTCTGCATAGAGTTTTGCAAACATTTGATGTAGAAGAGGGGCTGAAAGTTAAGGATCACAAATTACAGCATCGATGGAGATATGTTGCCGCATAATTATCTCTTTACATTATACTTCTGGATGATATAATGTACAGATGTCTGACAACTATCCATGTGGCAGCTGATTTTGATCTGACAGGGCAGATGGTATGGCCTGGAGCGGAGCTCTTGAATAATTATCTCTCGAACAATTCTGACATGCTGCGAAGGTGTTCAGTTATCGAGCTTGGCTCTGGAATTGGTTAGTCTCAGTTAAATATTTTACTGTTCAAGACTCAATATATTTTGGCTATTCGGAAGTAACTCGCTGAAGAACAGGGAAGAAATATTTCAGTGATTGTAAGTTTGATTCTGGATTATATACAGCACTAGTAGGTCTCCTCTCATATTTGACATAACACTATTGAGAGATTTGAATGCAGCTATGCATGTAGGTTACGTGACTACTTCTCTATGCAGAAAGAAAAGGAAATTTGTTTGTGAAAAAAAATAACTCTTTTCTTTGTAGCACGTGAGATAGATAAAGGGCATACTTTATTTTAGCTTTACTATTAAAAATAATGGAAGCAATATACACTAGAAAAAAGAATCAATCAGAATTAATCGGTAGATAAATGCTGCAACCAAACCTTATGTGGCTGTCAATCAAGTATGAACTATTCACTCAACTCGTAGTGCAGGCATTACTGGGATACTCTGTAGCAGATTTTGTAGGGAAGTAGTTATGACTGACCATAATGATGAGGTTCTCAAGGCAAGATTATGCAATTTACTTGGTGCTTGAATGCCATTCAAGTCGAGATCTTTTTATTGACATGTTTACTTTCTATGGAAATATTCAGCTCTTAAAGAGGAATGTAGAGCTGCATGACTCTTCAAAAGATTCAACTTGTTCTGCTGGTACGTGAACTGCTTCATATTGTGGTTATATGCTTGAGACTTGAGTGATGTTATTTAATTCTTAATTTTATTTTAGAATTGAAATCTGAGAAGCTAGAATGGGGAAATTCTGAGCAACTCGACTATATATTGCAGAGGCATCCAGAAGGATTTGATCTTGTTCTTGGAGCTGATATCTATATCCTATTCTATATTATTCATCTACTTCTTGGCGTGTATTCATATTTATTACGTATCTGTTTTTTGTCAACACTGAACATGTCATACAATCAAGTAAGTTGCATTATATCCAAAATCTGTAATGGATACGTGTTCCTCTCCTTTACATACTTTGATGCTTCCTTTATTCATTTACATACCGTGATGAAGACGACATGGTGGATGTATGTTTCAAGTCTAAACTATTATCATATCCTTCCTTTTACCTAGTTCTCTACTTCCTTGTTGCTATTGCCTTAACAATTTTCAAGCTTTCAGCAATGCAGTGTTCCTTTACTCTTCGATACTGTGAAAAGTCTTCTACATGTCAGCGGTAAGAAGAACTGCCGATTCATACTGGCCTATGTATCCAGAGCAAAAGTGTAAGTATTTGGTTCCTTGCTCTAAATACCCTTCAATAATAGTGTTTTGAGCTTCTTCTGATGACTTCTGGCATGCGTACTTTTGTTTCGATCATGCAGTATGGATGATATGGTGATCAAAGAAGCCTCTCGACATGGATTGTCTATAACTGAGGTTGCTGGAACTCGTACTGTCATTAGAAATCTTGGAGGAGTTATATATGAAATTACTTTTGCGTAGAAAATCAGATGCCACGGATGCAGAAACCAATGAAAAGGCGAACCCATTATGCAGAGAAGGAGCAATTTCCTGTCGAAGTTGAGTCATGTTAATTTTGTGAAGGATCTGTTTAAGCTACAGAATTCAGCCAGGCAATGATTCGACTGGATGGTTGGTCTTAGTTTTCTCATCTCAAATCATTTTGAAAAAAAAAAAAAAAAACTCCCTCCGTCCTCCATCTTTTTTTACTTTTTTAGCACGCGTTTTCACGCTTCTTGATGATGAGTTTTAAAATTAATTTTTTGAAGTATTTTTATGGGATACTACGAGATGAAGAGAGTAATAGTAATAGCGGTATTGATTCTTCTTATGTCAAGTACAAGTCAAAGTTATTTTTATGTACTACATCCATCCCTTCTAATTAGTCTCATTTTCCTATCAATTCAATAGTGTAAATTAAAGTTATTACAAGTTGTGCCTATAAAGTAGATGCATACTCTTATTGGGCGAGAGAGTATTATAAAATCATATCAATTGCATGTTCAAATTAAACTCATTATATGCTTATTATAACCCAAATTAAACTGATACCTATGAATTGGGGTGAACATTAATTGGTTGATTTGATTGAATACCGAATCGAACTCCAAAAATTGAATTAACCGATATTTATAAAATGATCAATAATATATCTTATCATTTTATCAATCCAAACTGAACCAAACTGATTTTAAACTTTAATTAAGCATTTTGTATATAGCTAATTGAATAAAATTGTGCATGCAATGGAGAAAGAAAATCAATATTTTAAGATACAATCATTCATAATTAGGGGTAATTATGCATTTAACATTTTCTAATGGTGCCCCTGACATTTATTTACCTTCTTGATTATTTTCTACAATACGTACATGTTTAGGCACAAAATATTATTATTCCATATCACCTATCAAAGATGTAAAACATATTACTACCTTTCTTAACTCACCTTCACGGTGAAGTTAGTTCTTTAGTGTCCTTAGATATGTTTTTTTGATAGTAGGTTTTCCTTATAAATGTTGTTAATTAGTAAAGAAAACATCACACTCAAGAAGGTTTAAGCTACAGTTAACAAGCATATATAAGTTCATAATATAATTTTGAAAATAAATATAATTGCAGTTATCGGTTAATCGAATTAACGAGCTGCAAAATAAAGTCGGTTATCAGGATAACTGAATTAAAATTCAGTTTGGTGCATATTTTAGGTATTTTGTTTTGGTTAACCGTAACCGCGCTGATTCCCAGCCCTACTATCATGATAAACATTAACACCAAAAATGCAATGCCTCGGGCCACGGGTTGGGAGCCTATTATGCTACACTGTCATAATGGGTTCACTAGCAACTACTTGGTATTCGTCTTCGCTTTTGTTAAAATGATTAACTTAAGTTGTTAGAGAGTCCATTAAACTCATACTTATATTGTGTTAACATCCCTTACTTATTCGATGTGGGATGTCAAAGCTTCGAACATGCCCAACTGAGTAGCATTTTTCACCACCGAACTTAAACCTTCAGTCACAATGAGAAACTAGAAAACTTAACAAAGGGTCGCCTTGCCTCAGTCCGCGCTCCAATTTGAATTTTCCATAAGGGCTACCGTTAACGAGAACATTGGTTGTTGCTAAAAAACTGCATACATTAATCCACTTTCTCCATTTCGGGTAGAAGTTCAATTGTTTAAGCATTAAGACGAGGAAGTTCCAATTTTTCGAAGATTCTCTCTAGTATCCTTTTTTTTCCATTTTTTTTTTCCTCACCCGCTTCATTCAGAATTACCACACTATACCGAATTGATCTTTTCCCAACAAATACACTTTGATTATTAGAAATAAGCTCACCCGTGATCCTACCAAGCCCCCTAGGCCCTAGCCAAGATTTTTGCCTAGACTTTGTACATCAGCCTCCTTCTTCGGAATCAATACAATAAAAGATGGGCTAAGGTCACATACAAACTTCCCATATTTGGTGGAACCGTGGAAGTCTCCCAACATTTTAAGCAAATCTTCTTTAATTACCTCCTAAAACTTCTTCAAGAATGCATCATCACTAATATAATCGTTGCACCAAACTAGAAAAATAGATCATACAAAATGAAAGTAAATAAATGATGTAATATAAAAATTTATGCATATTATATATTTATATGTAAAGCTAGATAATAAGAAAGAAGAATAGTATTCCCTCATTCCAATTTACTAGTCATGTATACTATATTGGGTCGTCCTAATTCAGTAGTCTTATTTCTATAGAAGGAAAGAAATTGACCAATTAGAAAGCATTAAACTCTAGTGGACTCCTCATTCCTTTAACTGTACACACTCTCCTAAAATTTCATGCCGAAAATTAACAAGACTAGTGAACTGGGACGGATGGAGCACTCCTTTGTTCCAAATTACTTATCTAGTATACCTAATTGGGTCGTCTCATACTATTTGTCCAGTTTCTATAAAGGAAAATAATTATAACCATCCCATCATCCACTTACCTTTTAGCACGATCCCAATATAATTTGAATTGTAAATTTTAAATCATCATAACTTGCACGTTTATTCTCCGATTTTTACAATTTTTATATCAAATTAAAGGTCTTCAATATGATTGTATGCATCCATGATGTTCTAGTTTTATAAAAATAAAATTTACATTAAAATATTAAACAATACATTTTATCTCTAAACACTCTAGCCAAAAAGGAACTGAACAAGTAGTGTGCGGACATATAGACATATTGGTACACTGAAGAACATTACATTAGGGAAAAAAAAAAAAAAAAAATCCCTCCGTAATATTCCATTTTAAGCAATACCGTGACACGCTGTGAAACTCCATATTTCGAGACGGGGCCACTTTCTTTCCTTAAATTAAAAGAAAAACAGGCGGACAAACGTCCCTATTTCACCTTTACTCTCTCTCTCTCTCTTACTCTCTCTCTCTCTCTCTCTCTCTCTCTCTGCATTCACATGTGTTCTATCTCCTACATTTAAAGACTGTTGTATGTTGCTACTGATCCATTGTTTGCTCCAGTTTAATTTCCAAGGTTCAGAACTCCACCATATTCCCTGCATTGCATGATCTGCGAGTATCAATTGTAGGTTAGTTTGTTTTTTCTGTTTCTGTCTGATCACTGGTTCCTACTTTTCTTTTTTTCATTTTTTAATTCTTTTTTCTGCTCTTAATTGGTTAATCAATCCACAAGATTTTCTGGGCTGACATTTATTTGATGTTAATACTGATGTTCTTGGGATGTTGGTTAGCCTGACTGTTTGGTGGTTGTGATCATTGTATAATTTGTATCTGCCCTTCTCTGTAGTAGCCCAAATGTACTAAAATGTATGCTGATGGTACTTGTTTTCTTTCGCTATATTTGTTTTGCAATTTTCATTCGGCAGAAGTACTATGTTTACTGCCAAATAATTACAAATTTTGCTTTGTTTAGGGCTCCGTAAGTATTGTGCGGGCAGATGTAGAATGTTACTGCCAAATAACAATAAATTGTAAGCTTTGACGATGGCTAATTCCTCTTTGTTTTGGTGATGGCTGGGGCTGCACTTTTACTGTCGACTTTTCCCTATTTTTTTTTATCATTATTTGATGTTTTTTGGTTGAGTAAAGCAAGCACTTGAGCATAACAAGATTGTTAGGGTAACAAATAATTGTGCGTATACCAATGTAAAATATCTCAGTTTCTGTCCGTTATGTTAGTCTTAGATGCGGAGAATTGGTTATTTATTTTGTATTTTGGCTGAATGCTGGTTTCGAGTAAGGGCTCGTTTGATAGGGTAGTTATAGCAGGTTAGATAATTTTAAGCTTGGTTAGTCTTGTGTTTGATAGCAATTTAAGTTTATACTTGGGCCCGTTTTAAAAGTAAGGCCCGGGCATGTTTCACTATTCCGCCTAGTAATTGTAACTCACCAAATTGGTGGGTTTGAAATATACCACATTGAACAGTATTCAATTATGAGTTGAATTTCCAAAAAGAACCCCAAACTTTGTTTCACCTCATCTTCTTCTTCCCCATTTCATTTCCCCTGCAACGACTTCGACGCTGAAGACGATACCTTCGCCGAGCCCCTCTGTCGCCGCCGAAGAAGAGTCGCCGCTCTACGAAAAAGAAGAAGAACATCGCCAGCAGGCTCTGCCTGAGCACCTCCTCAGCCGATTCCGGCTGGTTCAGCAGCAAGGCAGTGGCGGCAGCGGCGCCGATGAAGAAACGCAAATTTTAGTTTTCTCCCGCTGGGCTCTTCCTCCGAATTGCACCCAATTTAATAGAAGCAGGCTTTCACCGTCTCAAATCATCCCCAGCAGAGGAGCAGGAGATCTCGATCTTGATCGTCATTCAACAATATGAAACGCATTATCGTGAGGGAGCCCCGCCGCTGGCCGCGGCGAAGGGCGAAACATTTTGGCTACACCCTCTTCTCCGACGGCGATAATTTGATTCACAAGCTTCAAGCTCCGAATTTGGTAGGCGGCGAATTCAGTTTCCACAATCCCCCAATTTCATACCATCCTCCAATTTCCACATATGTATTTCCAAATTCACCATTTGCGTAAGGAATCACAAGCTTGCAATGTTGGCGCACTTCTTGATGCTGGTGTCGATTCAGTTTTTGCTACGGCAAAGGATTTATTGCTCAAAGGTTATTTTAGTAATTTAGGGGTTTATCATGTGAATAATAATTACTACCAAACACTCTCTATTTTATTAGCTGACTTTTGTGTATAGGCTACCAAACATGATTGTTACTCCTTTGTTTCCTTTTATCTTAACATCCTGCATTATTTTAATCCTATCTTGATATATCCTAGCTTTTCTACCAAACTAGCCCTAAGTATATGCACTCAGAAATTTTGGCCATGAGAATTTATCGAGAACTGCCAGTTCTACTGTTATTTATTAGGAACTTTGAGGAATATGTTTACGGGAGTCAAGTTAATGATGCTAAAATAAGTATTTCTTTGGCAAATGTTTAGGGAAATTGCAAAATGACAAGGTTCGCTCGTGGATTTAGTTACACGGCACAAAAGGATGCTGTCTCACCAGTGTCTGCAGATGTGGTTTTTGCATCAAGTCGTTTTCCAAAATATAGAATTGGAGCAAACAATCAGATTGTTGAGGTGAAAGAAGATTCGAACTTGTTATCTACCAAAGATTTGGTTGCTAGAAAGAATGCATTGTTTCTGGAGCAGCAACAGCGCCTGTCAGTACGTGATCTTGCTACCAAATTCGAGAAGGGCTTAGCATCTGCTTCAAAGCTATCTGATCAGGTTTGTATTGCTAAATTAGCTCATATATACTGAATTATGCCTCTCATGTTTTATATAAATAGGACAAGTTTAGTCAGATTGAGCTGTCAAATTTTTTGATCTGTTGTTACTTTAAGACATATTCTTTTGTGAAGTATCTTTGAGTACACTACTGGCATCTTCATCCGAATATCATTATCAATTGGTTTTGAAGATGAAAAATTCCTGTTTTATGAGCTCAGGTTCTTAGGTGTTTTTGTTCACTAGAGATGTAGATATTCGGGCACTTAAATGTTAATTATTTTAGTATGGTTCCAGGCAAGACTAAGAGAAGCAGTTTCATTGGAGAAACATGTGATTCTGAAGAAACTCAGAGATGCACTTGAAGCTTTGAGAGGCCGTGTGGGTGGCAAGAACAATGAGGATGTGGCAGAAGCTATATCTATTGTTAGCATCTTGATCTCCTACACTTTCTATATCTCTCAGTCTTATCCACCTCAATTGGGGTTTGCATCTCAAGATGTTGCTCTTTCCTGCATCTTATATAAACTTAAAAATATAGATTCTTTGAAAGATTATCCCACTTGTTAGATGTTTTGTTTTTATCTGACTGCATAGTTATCCTGCCTTGTGTTCTACCAATTGAATTAGTTTTTCAGGAACAAGTATCCTATATGTCTGTTCTATGAATTGGCTATTTCATCATATAAAAAAAGTGAAAAGATTTATGTGGATAAGCTATTTTACATTATATATGCCTTCAAAAGTGGACAGAGTTACCTTCCAATTTCCATAACTAGCAAAACTTGACCTACAGTTGGACTTATTATGAATGGTTCAGTTGAACTGAGTATGTTCTTGCCAAGCCTGGGATACATTAATGCATTTTAATCCCCTCTGGAACATGACGGCTCATGTTGCTGTGGGAGGGATACAAAAGTCTATCCAAAGTTCTACAGCTGAAAAAATTATGGAACGAAAACATAGATAAAAATATACATCAATGAACTTATCATCAATCATTTCCCTCAGAGTTGCCATTGAAAGTGGTTCAGTTAATGCAGTGCTGTTATTCTTGAATCATTATATTAAAATGTTTTCCTTTAGGTGGTTGCATTGATGTTGTTCTCAGGAGTGAAATTTGTCTTTGAGGCTCAATATGTTTACTGTTGTATTATGTATACGTCTCTCTTTGTTATCTGTTTACTTAGTGTCCTACTTTCCCCATCTGATCTCTTCTATAATTTGCAGGTTGAGTCTCTAGCAGTTCAATTAAATCACAGGGAAGGAGAGCTTATTCAAGAGAAGGCCGAAGTTAAAAGGCTTGCAACTTTTCTAAAGCGGGTAAAACTAAACACATTTAGTACATGATGTTTATTTGCTTCTCATCCGATGAGCATCCTAAAAGAAGGAAAGTGAATATTACTGGCTAATGTAAAGTTGTAAATGTCATAGACTAGATTCATAAGAGACTGGATTATATCAACATTTGATTACTATGTGCCTCTTTATATATATATATATATATATATATATATATATATTTATATGTGTGTGTGTGTGTACCCTATATTCAACTCCATTAAATGTTTATCCCGTTACTGCCATTGTTGTCTTTTCGACGTACTAATAAGAAACAAGAAGAAATCATCCGTTTCAAGTTTACATTTTTATTATGTCAGACTGTTTGACTTGTATCTCATGGTACTGTCCTAAGACATGTAAAGTAAGTATATATATATTTTTGTTCATATAATTAAGTTATTTTGTTTATCTCTTTTTTGCAACCCTTTCTATTGTCATAAAGTAAAATAGGATGAACAACTGATCAATGTAGAAGGATAATTTATTAAGGGCTGATTGTCAAAATTTGTTATCTATCTCAGGGTTGTCTTCACACTCTGGTCATGGTATTCAATAGTCCCTTCATTTGTATCAAAGATTACATAGTGATACAAGTGTCATTGTTACATTGTTGCACATTGTTATTGTGCAAACATGTTATGGTATCGGATAAGGACTTCTTCTGAACAAGTTTTTCTCATGATCTGTTGACCCTCTTTTGAAAGCTTCTTTTTCTTGCAGGCATCTGAAGATGCTAAAAAGCTTGTTGATGAAGAACGATCTTTCGCAAAGGCAGAAATTGAGAATGCTAAATCAGCAGTGCAGAGAGTGGAAGAAGCTCTTCAGGAACATGAACGACTGTCTAAAGCTGCGGGAAAGCAGGTTCTATTGAAATTTTTCTGATCTCGTTTACATAATGGTTTTCAATTTTCTGTTATCTTTTCACTCTTAGGTCGTTCTTTGAGCATACTTCAAGCCAAGGAAATTTATAGAGTATACTTCTGTAAGATTCATGGTTTTACTTGTAGGAGTCTTCTAGTCCTGTTGATTGCACTGTCTTGCTTCTTGGCTTGTAGACCGGTGAAAGAATGTTGGAAACTTAATATATAATTGATAATCAATATGTTTCCTCAGTGATGGCCATTAGTATCATATATGATTGCATCCAAGAAGATGTACACATTGGTCTTTTCTAACGATTGTTTTCAGGGGGCATTCGCTACGTGTCTGATAGCAACCTATTTTTATTGAATTCATCATCCAGTCATATTTGATGCATGATTCTATTTTTGAATCAGGACTTGGATGAATTGATGAAAGATGTTCAAGAGGCTAGGAGGATTAAAATGCTGCATCAGCCTAGTAGGGTAATTACATCTGCATGCAATATTCTATTCGATCATGATGCTTTACATTTTGGTAGAACGCCCAAATTGATCATATTAAAGTAATATAATTCACCTACTTTTGGTAACATATTACATTCTTCTCAAGAAGTTAGATTTAAAACCTTTCATATTCACAGAGCAGCTTTTGTTTTCTGGAAAATATTCGCAGATTTAACATGTCACTTATATTATAACAGAAATTGTTTTCCAGGTCATGGACATGGAACATGAGTTGCGTGCATTAAGGACTCAACTTGTTGAGAAGTCAAAGCATTCAATGAAGCTCCAGAAAGAGGTGAGAAAGTTAAACATGATTGAATGAAACCAAAATAAAATTACTGAATTAAGAATAGAAGAACCGAACTCCTCTCATGAGGCCCTACAGCTAGAAGCTGTCCCAAACCCTAATGATTCTCCAGATACTAAAGGAAACCCTACTAGTAGACTTAAACAGGATAAACCCTTGCAGGAATACAGCCCTTGCACAGCATTCAAGCCCACCCAACTAACTAAACAAAAATATAATTAAATAACTTAATACTAGTAGCTAACTTAATAATACTAATAATTATCTGTTATGCGCTGCTCTCTATCAAGAGGTTTATCTCATTCTGCATCTATCTCTAGCTTTTCATCTCTTCTCTGCCCGTTATCAATGAACAATCAATATTACATGTTTTGCTTACTCTGGGTTTGTTAACTTACTATTTGCACTGTCTTTCTTCTCTGTTTGAGTTGCCTAACAATAGAATATTTTAGTTAAGCTGAATATATTGGGAAAGAAATCTGGAAGGCCATCCAAATAACTTAATTTGTAACTTAGCTAAGAAAATGCATTTAGTATTTATCAAATTCTAAGAAGTTTTAACTTGATGTTCATGATATTCTTTTGGTGGTTTTTCTTTTACGTAGATTCATATTCTTAGTGATCTTGCTAGATGTGTTTTGTTGACATTGATATTTGCAGCTGGCAATACGCAAGAGGGGCAGTGAAAACTTGCTTCGATTGTACGATATAGATGGTACTCGGGCACTGGGTTCATGTCTACAAATATATCCTTGTTCTGATAGTACTCCAGATCTTTCAGAATGCACTATTCAGTGGTTTCGCTCCACTTCAGAGGATGGAAAAAAGGAACTTATATCAGGTATTCATGTGTGAATAGTCAAACCTTTGCATCAGAATACCATAATTTTATAATTTGTAGAATATTTGAAGATATTATGATCTATGAAGCTTGCTGAAGGTTCCTTATCTTTCTTGCTATTATTGAACAAAACCCCTTCGCCTTTTAGTGCATAATATTTTCTCTAATTACTGCATATGAGCTGAATTCGATGTCTTTGAGTCTCTCACTTGTGCAGGAAATAGCAAATTTATGATAAAAGTCATAAAAATAAATTTCTCTCAAAAGCTCTAATGGGTTTGCTTCTTTGCATGCTTTGCACCGTGCCAGGGGCAACCAAATCTGTATATGCTCCAGAACCTTGTGATGTTGGACGAGTACTGCAAGCGGATATTTTGATTGATGATCATACTATAACTGTATCAACTTCTGCTCCTATTGATCCAGGTCTGTTTAAACACATTACTTTCCTTTCGTTCTCTTTTCAATAAGCATAGACATGGTTGATTTTTTATTCTAACACTATGTCACGATCTCGTACAGCTGCAGGATTGGGAAACTATGTAGAAGCACTGGTGCGAAGGCACGACACAGAATTCACAGTATGTTATTTCATTTGTCGTGCATAGTTTTTAGCTTTCAAGATGCATGTGTTCGTTGAAGATGCATCTAATATTTATGGCATTGATAGAAAATTCTTGTTTCGAGTTGATTAGTTTACTTTGACATATCTGATTGACTTATTATATGAATAGACAATCTAATCAGAGGGATGCTTAATTGCTTATGAAAGAAAAGGTTTTACAGCATAATATAGAGTTCTGTTTCTAGTTTACATTGAGATGTATCATGATCTACTGTGTTGTGCAAGATGTTTGCCCACATACTTCATGTGTGCAAATAGTTTATTAGTAGTGCCTTCTGGATTCCTTTCATTTTATGTATTCCCAATAATAATAAAAGAAACACCTTTGCAGGTTCTCCTCATCCAAATGAATGGAGAAGATCACCCTTCACAGTCAATCCATGTACTACATATAGGAAAGATGAGAATAAAACTTAGCAAAGGGCAAACAACAATAGCTAAAGAGTACTATTCCAATTCAATGCAGGTACTTGTCCGACTCTAGGGAAAAGTTATTTTCATCAGACAAATGGAAAAAAAATAAAAATAAAAAAAATACTGAAACACTTCTATTTTTTGTACCTCAGCTTTGTGGAATTAGAGGTGGAGGGAATGCTGCACCTCAGTCAGTATTTTGGCAAGCAAAGATGGGACTATCCTTCATCTTAGCATTCGAATCGGAACGAGAAAGAAATGCAGCCATCATGCTGGCAAGAAGGTTTGCATTTGATTGCAATGTAAGTACCATAATCTTTAACTGGAGCAAAAAATTGATGTTCGTTTAATCACTTTATTCCAACACTCGGCATTTTGTTTGGAAATTTATGTTGAAAATTAACATCATACGCCTTTCTTCAAACAGATTACCCTTGCTGGGCCAGACGACAAAAGTGGTGAAGGAAACTGCTAAACTGTTATCAACCATAGCGCAGAAGTACGTGTCTTTTGGAGTAAGTCTTTCCTATTTTTCCAGTGAATATATGTGAAATTCATTGTTTCGTAGCTTGATTGCCTTGTTATTCTTGTCCCACGAATAATTATTTAGTTTTCATTTGAATGTCAGTTCTATAGAATATTACTGGTATTGGAAGAATTATTTGTTTGTGACTAATGTTGTTAGTCATGTCCGTCATTCTATATTTTTATTTTTCGAAAATCCTCTATTCACATCATAAATTCAAAAATCATGTGCATGCACTTGTATGTAGCAGAAGGATCCTAAGATGTAATTAGACAATATTTTGTTGGCCTCCTGGCTGAGATTATGTGCAGTATCTTTTTCGAAAAAGTTTAAGCTCTGAAAATTTAATTTGAATGTTCGATTTAATTTTGATGTTGGATTGGATGAATCTCCAATTTCATTTTGATATTGGACTGAATTTTCGACGTTAAATATGAGATCTTTGATCAAATAAGTTGAATGGATTTCTTAAGACATACAGTATATAGTATGGGGCAAAAAAGTAAAGATAGAGACAAGCGATTGTTCGATTTGAGGGAGAGTGATAACTTCTATATAAATATTAGGCCTTGTTTTATTTTATTTTTTTAGGCAGGGAGAAGTTTGAACTCCCCATCTATTCCTCCAACGCTACCTTAAATTCTGTTGAACGTGTTTGTTTGGATGTTTCAATTTTGGATGAATGTAAGTAGGCAGTGGACATGGCTAAAATTATCAGCTTCAACAATTGGTTACTATAAATTCACTTTTATTTTATTTTATTTACAAACATTAAAGATAAGCAGATTTGTTGTTCTGCATCCTTGGATAATAATGTATCAAAATTAAAAATTAAGGTGGAAATTGTTCCTTTAACTAGTGCATTATTGGATTTTCTCTTTGATTTACCTACTTCAAATTATTTAGTTTTCCATTGAATATCTTTTATTTATTTATTTTGTTTCTTATTTAGTTTAACCAAAGTAAGATTGAAATTATGAGTCCCTACCCATTTCAGTGTTCTTATAACTAAAGTTGGAGTAGATAAAAAAGTACCCCAAAAAAAATATCATATGCCAACAAAAACATAAGAGAAAATAAAACACAGGAATACAGAAGAAAAACTAGAACTGATACTTAATTCTCTTGTAGTAATAAAATATACTAGTTAGTAATTACATCATGTAAGACCCTCTCCACCCATTAAACATAGATAATGCTAAATTGTCTCTCCAAGTCCATTGCTGGCTACTCTCTATCTACAACATCAATAGAGTGTTCTGGAGGATGATCACCAAGCTCGGGAAGTTCATTTTCAAGTGGATCAATCAATTGTAATGAAATATCTAATAAAGTTATGAATCATACAACAAGCTAACATGGGTTGTCACGTGGGTGAGCTCGAGAAGGATGTACTCCCTTTGTCCCTTAATAAGTGTCTCAAGTCAACATATCGTAAAATACTAAGAAAATAAGGAATTTTACCATTCTTACCCCTAATCATTACATAGAAAACTGAAAAAGTAAAGAATATCTAATGATGACAAGGGTAAATGTGATAGTTTAACACAATTTTTGCATAGAATTTTGAAATATGACACTTATTTAGGGACGAAAAAAAAAGAACCTAATCAGGACACTTATTAGGGGACGGAGGGAGTATAATGTAAATAAATGGATGAGTGAGGTCAGATGTTTAATAAATTTGTGTGGAGTATATACCAAAAATAGAACATGCAAAGAAACAATGGATGACCAAAATGACAAGTATACAAAATTTGTGGATGGAGGGAGTATATGGAAGAATAGTGTAATGACCCGACTTCTGCACTGATGGTTGACTCCATAAACCAATGAGTCTTTTCAGCATATTTTGTCCTCACTCACATACTTCTTGAGAAACTTCTCAAGGGGTTCATCCCATGATTGCCACATATCAAGTATGAATTTTGGAGTTTTATCATGATGTTCCTTGTTGGTATAAGTAGCACTAATAAAATCCTTTAAATTCTCTTCAAATATGTAGTCATATTCATATATACGCTCGGAATATTTCTCATTCTGCCATGCCTCGATTCATTCATGTGTATCTACGCTTATGAAACTATTATAGGAGCCGTTCTTTGTCTGTGTTGTAGCGCATCGACAGTCACTCCATACTTTTACCCCGGGAAAAATATTTCCATGTGATGTTCGGACAAAAGTAAAGAGTGATTGTTGCTGCTCAGATACGGAAAAAGCGACTCCTGCAAGGCCTTCAAAGCAAAATGTCATATGAATGAATCGAGATATGCCAAAATGAGGGGATTTTGATAGTATGCATGAATGAGACTGCATATATGATCAAAACTTAAAAGATTTGATTGGTGTTACTCATACTAACAATGTCCATTTCTTTTTGAAAGTCCACTCAAGAAAAAACTCCAAAGTTCGTGTTTGACCTGAACAATTCTTGGATTCATGACCCCCAAAAGTCTTCCAATGTGCAAGTAAGGACAACACACTTAAAATACCAATGTTCTAAAAGTCGTCAATCGCTAGTCGGACGGTGGAAGGGGGACTAGCGGCTAGGCGAGACCTAGGCGGATTAGATACAGAGTACTTATTTTTATTATATTTACATTATGTCATCAGTTAGAAACTATATTACATATATTATTCATAATTTTATTACCAAATTCATAATAAAAATATAGAATATGATAATTAATAGTTCAATTCAATAAATTTCACAGTGTATGAAAAAATTTCTAACTTTCAACATAATATCATAATGTATTAAATTCAATATTTGTAATCTAATTTAGCTCTAAATTCATCTAGCTATCCAAATCACGTATGAAAACAGCCTAGTTAACGTAAATATCAGTTAAAAATACCTAGAGACTTATTAAAACTTTAATATGACCAATAGTTAGAATGTCGCTAAGTGCCTAGTCGGATTTAGCATTAGTCGGGTCGGTGAGGTGCCGCCTAGCGCCTAAGCGGGGACTTTTAGAACACTGTAAAATACTCGTGTTGGTACGTAGACGGCCATCAGTCCGAAAGTCAGATCGTTGCAAATAGTTTGCGAGTCAGGTGCAAGTTAAATCCGAATCTCGTTAGGATCCGTCAACATGGTTAGGTCCATATAGAATTCATTATTATGGGAAAATCATAATTTGAGGAATTAATTCTCGTTGTTGCCCTCTGTTTCGATCACCTTTTCTCTAAGAACTAATGTGCGTCTCTCATGACGGTAGCAAAACAGAGACGAGACAATATTGTGCTAATAATGAGACTAAAGAGTCCAAAAGATTCACTAAATGAATAGGGTGTTTGCCTAAATGTAAAGATAACTAGTAAAACCATAAATCACAAGAAAACTGCCTAAGCTCTCCAAATCTTCATACCAAGACACCGACGACGCAAACGATTCTCTCTTGGATGAAAAAGGTCCGTCGAGAGAAACCAAATCAACAAAAGAATGGCAATCCAGCAACTTTATACACTTGTACATAACAAAATTGAACCTCAAAATCTCTTACTTCATTTCTTGCATCTCCTCTTCGGTTTTCCAAACTACATCCTCAAGGCAGGTAGAAAGGTTTTTATAGAACTGCACAACAAGGACGTATCACAAATTTTGAGTGAAAAAAAAAAAAAAAAAAAAAAAAAAACCAGTTTCAATATTTTTATAGCAATTTCACCCTTAGAATAATAAAATTGTATATGGAAAATCTTTCTTACAAATATTATAAAGCACATTTTCAGCAGAGTAATGTACCTTATGGAATTCTAAAGTATCTCCCTTTGCTTTTCTGATCTCGACCATATGCAAAGAAGGGGCGACTTGAAAAACCTGGTTCGAGCACATAATTCTCATTATATACAAGCATAGTATTACATTAAAAATATTGAGATACAAACGACATACCTCAGTTGCAACATTGAGGTTGCCTTTTCTTCCTGCTTTTGAATTTTCAAGCCTCATCTGGAAAAGTTAGGGAAAAAATTACCAAGAGAAAGCACGAAAAATGTTTGCTGGTTGCGACTCCGACAGAAAAGCAAGCAATACCTTGTAATTTTTCTTTTGAACATCAAAACCAAGAGGCCCTGCAGCTTGTTCAATCTTTTTAATGATCTCATTAGCTGGGCATTTAGATGTGAACCTAGTCTCCCTCTTGTACCCCTGTCATAAAAGAAACACGAGGAATCGGGTTAACATAATGTAATTGTATTTTTCATTTATCCTTATTCTGTATAAGCAAAGAGTTCAATGCTCAAACCTGCTCTGCATCGAATAGATTCCCCAGATTGAGACCTTTCGACATGGAAATTAACTCAAAGGCATTCATGGCAACTGGCTGTTGCTCTTTTTTCTCAGTCACATGAAATTCCTATCATAAAGAACTTCATGAGATGCTTTTGTAAATAAAACTATTATTATATGGGAATGTTGCAATTAGCTATGGCATATGTGTACCTCAGAATCCTTAAACACAGCTTCCACATCATCCAAACTCGTATCTTCTTTCTCGTCAAACACTGCTGGCTTGTAGTCTTTCTTAAACCACTCATCCGCCAATATATTAGGGATTGTAGCTCGCTACACGTATGCAAAAGCCTTAAAACTTCAATCAAGTCTCTCAAGGAAAATAAAAATAATTCAGAAGCTAAGATAAAGTTGCAGAACTACTGCTGATAGGTTGCGAAGTCATAGATAAATGTTCTAACTTTCAGAGGATCTGGCTCCAAGATTCGAGTAATCAACTTCATGGCTCCAAAGGAGAGCCAAGGAGGGCATGAGAATTCAGCAGAAGATATCTGGAAATTTTGAACAGAAAATGGTCAAATTGAAGCAGAACTAACTATCAAGAGCAAATTATACAGAAAATCACAAAAATGCTCACCTTTTTATATAGGTTCACAACATTGGAATCATCGAAAGGCAAGTAGCCTGCAAGCAACACGAAAAGTATTACTCCACAAGACCACAGGTCTGCTTTTGCTCCATCGTATCCTCTATCATTTAGTACCTACCACGATATTAATAAAATAAAATAAAAAATTACAGAAAAGAAATAATAAAGAATAAAAAACTTCCTGGGTAAATTGAATACCTCTGGGGCAACGTAATTTGGTGTTCCACAGGCAGTATGCAGCAAACCATCGTCCTGCAAAATTAATCAAAATAAGTACTCTATTTCAACTAGTTGGATTACCTCTACTAATGGCGTGTGACTTGAAGTGCATTCGGTTTATTTTATTTTAATATGCAAAGGAAGGGTATACCACCTAGTTCTAATGGACAAATTACAGGGTCCGAGCTCAGTCTTTGGACTCAGAGCTCATCCCTTGCTTCAGGAGATGGATCAGAGAATAGAAATCACGCTCTTAAATAAAAACGAAAGACTCTTAACACATAAAAGGTTCTGTCCAGAACTCAGAATGGATAGAATATTAGACGACTGTACTATAACATCGTATTTAGAAACAAAACTAAGGTCAGAACATCAGACAATGTAGTTATGTTTGAAATGTAGCTTATGACATGTGATGAATGTAATAAGAAGAAAGCGAATCCATTTAGTTTTATAACCAAACATGGTGACTCTAAAGTCAAAAGATGTATATTATGAAAACGAAGCAATACAGCATCGGTAATCAGACTAATTTGCATACTGAAATTTACCCTGATTTGCTGGGACAGAGCACTTAACCCGAAGTCGGAAACTTTAAGGTTCCTGGCAGCATCCAAGAGTAAGTTTTCCGGCTGCAAGGAAAAGATACAGAATCGAGCATAAAGTACAGTTTTCGGCTTTTAGCAAGCAAAATTGAATATTCATGAAATATTTGAAAAGCCACTTCAATTACCTTGAGATCTCTATGGAAAACCCCCCTACTATGGCAATAATCAACAACATGAATAAGTTGTTGAAAATATTTTCGCGCTTCATCTTCTTGCATCCTTCCATGACTTACCTTCATAATGGAAGAATTTAATTTCAGATTGAATGATTTACGTTCATCGTTTTTAGAGGCGAAAACCAGTGAACACAGATCAGCTTAGTTTGGAATCATGAATGTCTAATGACATACTACATTGTGTAAGATAGTGGAAATGTATAACTAGATTAAGATCATCTAAAGTTTAAAGGGGCAATGTTATTGTCTTACAATTTTGTCAAAGAGCTCTCCACCGGTAACAAATTCCAAAACAATGAATATCTTGGTCTTGCTTCCCATCACCTAGAGAAATAAGAGATGATTAGACATGCAGAAAACTGAACAAAAGATGGAACCGAACAAAAGATGGAACAATATAATTTATGAATAGAACTTTTTTGTCACCTCATGTAGTTGAACAACATGAGGATGTTTTATCAATTTCATTGTTGCAATCTCCCTCCTAATCTGCAAAATCCATAAATAGATAAGAATTTATCGACCGAGCTTCATAAGATGCCCAGATCATTAAATTTGACTAGATTCTCAATAGCACTCCTCCAACAAAAGACATAAGATCATTATGATCGCAATATATAATCAAAGAACCTCCTCTAGAATTTACAAACATAAACGGATTCGTATCAAGAAGGTAAAAGCAATACTCACTTGTTCTGCCATTTTGTGCTTAAGAACTTTATCTTTGTCAAGAATCTTGATGGCCACAGCCTGCCCATTTTCAGAATTTTTAGCAAATTTCACTTTTGCAAATGTACCCTCACCAATCGTCCTTCCAAGCTCGTACTTCCCGATTCTACGCTTAACTTTTGGCTGATTCATCTGAAATCAACTATCCGGCTTCTAACTGGAATTCAAATTTTCAAGAAGAAATTTCTGCACAAGTAGAGTTCACTGTAGTCAGAGATCCTATTCAAAAACAGATGCCTCAATGAAAATTAAAATCCAAAATTAAAAAAAAAAATATATATATATATATATATAACCGCAGTTCGACATACTATAAAACATCAACATTTGAAAGCCAACTAGATTTTTCAAGATTTTGAATCTTTTCCCTTCATCTTCACTGCTCGGTTATTTTCTAATATGTGATAAACAACTTCATTCATTAATATTTAAAAATGAATCAACTACGAGAAGCAATGAATGCATCACATATAACAAATCAACAGGTCAAAAAAAATCTCACCAAACTAAAAATGAGTAAGATTGTGTATGCGACTGCGTGTGCGTGTGAGTCAAAGCAATTACAAAAACTATACTAATTTAATTTATTACAACATGCACTTTAAAATGACTTTCTCTTACAATAAATAATTAATGACACCCAACAACATTTAACAAGTGACAACAACAAAAGGAATTAAAAAATTATGACCGCTAAATCATAGGTAGAGAGTCGAGAAAGATTCACAGCATCTGCTGGCAAATTGCAAGAACCACAATTTTCTTTTTCTTTTTTTATTTTTTATTAAGAAAAAATACTTACAGAAATCCCAACTCAAAATCAGTTCTCTCTTCAACTCAAATTTGCAAGAAAACTCTCAGCTTTTTGCAACCAGCAAAATCAAAGAAATCCCAAATTCAAGAAGAAGACAGCACTCACAGGAAAAAAATGTTTGAAGACAACTAAAGCACATCGCTCTACAACACACACACACACACACATATATTTATAAATATGTATATATACCTGTGAACTGTGCTGTGGGGAACAATAATGGTGCAATAATCCAAGAAAAATTGAATAAATTAAACCGGTGCCAGTGGGGAAGAGGATAAACTCAGATTTAGTGGGTAATAGGAATAATCGGAAGCTTAAGTGTGGCTCTTGGAGCATGCAAGGGTCAAAATTGAGCTCAATATTTTCAAGATATGTGAACCAGAGAGAGAGAGAGAGAGAGAGAGAGAGCAAGTGACCCAAAAGAGAAAGAGAAAGAGGCAGAGGCAGAGGCAGAGCAGCGACCATCCAACCGGAAAGAAGGCTCATTAATAGATGAACATGATTTTTAAAACTCACCATCACCACTTACTACTATTAATGATTATCATCAACTAAGAATAATATTTTATGTTTTAACTCTTTTAGAAGCTTCCATTAAATTAATATGATGGCTGATTGCTCATAGCAACACCAATTTAAAAATAGTTTACATATGGAGTAGTAGTAGAAAATGAATACTCCGTATCAAGATATTTTGTTTTAATTACTCCATCCGTCTCAATTCACTAATCTTGTTTCTTTTTGGCATCGAATTTTAGGGAGAGTGTGTAAAGTTAAAAGGATGAGGAGTCCAAATGGAGTTTAATGCTTTCTGAGTGGCCCAATTATTTCATTTTGTAGAAACAGGACTATTAAGATGCGACGGCACAAAATAACATACAGGACTAGTAAACTGAGACGGAGGGAATAATTATTTATTTTAATAATGAGGAAAAAAATCAGATGCGCGCGTGAATCTCAGTTGAGGTAGTAGAGGGAGAGGGTGGGGACAAGAGAAGCGCAGGTCCACGTTGCTAAGTAGAGTAGAGGAATGCATGCCATGGTAATGGTAGTCATACGTAAGCGATGATAACAACCATTGTTTTCTGCATTCACTTTTTAGCTTTGTTTGGTAGGCCGCCAACATCATTTCATTTTCATATTCATATTTTTCGAAGGGGACAATTTGTTTTTTTAATTTTACTAGTAAATACTCCCTCCATTTCGCTTAACTTGGCTCATTTGAATAGTAGCTTTTCTGGCACGCTTTTCCACACTTCTTGATGATGGGTTTTAAAATGGATTTTTGAAGAATTTTTTTTTTTACGGGATACTACGACAGTCGTAGTATCCCGTAAAAAAAATAATTCTTCAAAAATCCATTTTAAAACCCATCATCAAGAAGCGTGGAAAACCGTGTCAGCACAAGCCAAAAAGTTTTGAGCCAAGTTAAGCGAAATGGAGGGAGTATAACGTATGCACGTTAAACAAATTATTTTGTCTAATATAACGTGCATTCGCATAATTAATAAAAAAAAATGACGATTCATTTTATTATTATGGTAATATTTATGGTTTATGATTTTTTTAAATATTTCCAAAATTTATAATGTGAATATTAGTGATAGTCGATATGCTCAATTGTTTGGTATTATTAATCTTTCAAAATTCTAATAACTGTAAATAATAGACCATAATATACGCACAAATACAATGATTAGATTTACATTTTGATCCAATTTTTGTTATCTTTTTTTTTATATATATTCTTGTGTTACTTATTTTTATTGATTTAATGTATCTTAAATATTATAAACCGTTTACAAGCTTATGATCCATATATGATATTTTTTAATTTAATAAATAGGATTCTATATTGAATTATAAAATTTGTTATAGACATTCATAAATTAAAATTTTAGTTAATTAATATTTGACTCAACTATATATTGACCAAACTAACAATATTAACCATCCCAAGTGAGAGTAATGCTCCAATGCCCACCGTGGGCATGTTTAATGTGCCCACGAATGACGTGACATTGGAATATATAAGGAAATTAATAAAAACCCTACCAAAAATAATTAACCCTATTATAAAAAATTAAACTCTAACATAAAAAACTAAACTTTAAAAGGAAAAATTACAAACGTGGCACTGCCACATCACCGGCCCACCGTGGGTAAGGGAGCATTTCTATCCCAAGTGAATTTATATCTCAATATCTTCTCGAATTAATTATTAAAGATAAATTAATAAATTTGACAAAGAAAATATGAAATCCTTTATATTATAAATAAGGCTTTCAATTTATACGTATTATAAAACATAAGTATTAAATTAGTTATATACAACATGGATGTATAAGGCAAATCAATAAGTTCCAAATAAATTATTACTCCGTATATTCCTAATATACACAGTATATAATAAGTTCTTAAATTTAAAATATACAGTAATAAGGATATAACACAGAAAACATACTCTGTATTTAAAAAAATAAGGTTTTTTAGTATAGGTATATATATATATATATATATATATATATATAGAGGATGATATATATAAACAAGCCCCCATGTAAGAAATGAGATGAGATCTCATCCACCC
>CM038112.1:18655932-18968930 GCA_001642375.2 Mentha longifolia | reverse complement strand
TTGGTCTCTATTTATAGAGGGGAAAAATATGAATTTTGGTATAATTTTAAATTTCTTTTAATATTATGCAAAAGATAACATGATTTTATCATAATATCATGATAAAATTTGTACAACCAATAACATATTGACATTTGGAACAACTTAAATTAAAAAATAAAAAATAAACAATTGGTGGTTTGTGGAGGGCTGTGGTGGCTTCCAAACCCACCGTCCAAACATTATGTACCATAATTGTTCTTTTTTTTTTAATTCATCATGGGCGGCGGGACCCTTTGTATGGGCACCGATAAACAAGGTCTAAGTAAGCCCACAGTGGCCGGTGGGTACTGTAACATTAGTCACTTTCGTATGTATAATATATATTTATCAAAAAAAGGGAATATTATTTAAATTTAATTTTAGAAAGTTCGTTTGCATTTGAACTAGCTCGAATACGACTCTGTGCCTAAAAAATGTTCATTTAGTCAAAATCGAGCTCGACTCTATAATACACTAGCTAAGCTTAAGTCCGGCAATACCAAGCTCAACTCGGCTAAGATTACAACCCGTAAATAGTTGTTGTAGGCAAAATATTAACTAAAGAAGTTGAAGATTAAAACATCAAATACAATTGTAGGAGAATTGCCACCAATTTTTACTCTCACACAAACTGAATCAAGTAGGCAAACACAATAATAGCAATATAGGCAAGGGGGTGGAATTGTTTATGTTTTACAAAGGGATCCATCCATGAAAGCAACACTTCAGATTTGATAGTAGGAGGCATAATTATTCTTCCATAAAAACCCTATAATTAACCTTCATCACATGTTATTCTCATTAATTAATTAATTAGAGAATCGAACATTCGCGAAGTTTGCTTCTCTTACGTCCGCTGCTCTCTGCTCCCATTCCCAATGCTATCGTTTTCTCCATACCTCTGTTACTTGATCTAATCCTTTGTTCCCGCCTTCTGCACAATTCACATTCACATATTTTTCCCTTTTACTCCATAAATATATACGAGTAAGAGTGAGTAAGGTAGGCAAGTAAATTGATGTTTGAAAATATTCTTTCGGAGGTCGCAAATTGAGAGATAAATTTCAATTTTAGTTGGTAAACATTTTTCTTTCCATCATAAATGAATTAAATGTGACACTCATTATCAATTATCAATTACCAACTACGTAAAGCAACATAAAGTTCAAGTAGAGCGCACATAAGAAATTAAGCCTAGTCCACAACGTTTGAGAATTTAGGCCTACTTAATTAATCATGTACAAATTGAGGTACAAATTCGTTTTCACCATATCGTCGTTAGGATTATTATAATTCTAGAATCTCTTATAATTTTGTATATCTCCTTTACGCAAGATTCGTAATCTAGAAGCGCAAACTAAACCTGATTTTTTTCAACTATATTAAGGGTAAGTGCGATTATATTCGATGACGTTCTCGACTTGATTCGAGATTGCATTCTTAGACTTCACACGCGACTTTACAGAAAGGTGGTTTCAAGAATAATTACATGTACAAAAATATTATCATCGACACACCCTAGTATAAGAATAAGATCCGCATCAAATTAGAATTAGATGTTTATGCTCTTTCAAATATGAGCTACATATTATTATTGTAATTTCGCTTTAAAAAGAGAAGCCTGTTCGAAGAAGGGGCGAGGGAAAGAAATTGGAAAAGATTGGGCGTACCACCGAAGAACATAAAAATGTGACTGAATTTGTTTGCTTCAAGGAAGCATCCAACTTGGAATAGAATCAGAGATTAGAGATGAGAGATCATTAACCCTCGACTTTTGATAAAGAGCTCCGTCGAAGAAGCTGAAAGCCTCACACGGTCGTACTCAACACTTATCAAAGGGATTGGTTTCTTCAAACGGCAACACGAAGAGAAGGGAGACGAAAAAGGATTCCCTAATTCTTCACTCTTGATAGTTGGAACAACAGGTGATACGAGTTGGGATAGAAAAAGTGAAGCACTAGGGCGCCTTATGGGGTAGACTTGTATGGAGTGAAGAATACGAGCTGGTTATTCTTACCCATAAAGTATGAACATAAGGTGTCCACGCATTAGCATAATGCCTTCAGATGTGAGAAAGGTACCAGAACCAGATGCCCTTGAAAAGATGCCATCAAGAAGAAAGCCATGATCAAGAATCATGGGCATGGCTGTGGGTCAGGCGAAGACGACAAGCACTCATTCAACATAACACTACAAAGACACCCCGATAAAAGGGTGAGCCTTTTCAATATGCTGCACTACCACAGACATGATGCATAATCATCAACATTATCCACTGGGAATAAGAAGCAAGAGCTAAACTGTAAGGAAGGTTCAATACCAAGATCTAATATGCACAACTAAATGAGAATATTTTAAGTTGTCACTTAACACAGGAGAGGTGTCAATTAGGAATAACTTACAGATCAACAGATGCAATGCAACCTACAGGTGTTCTAGGAAGGCAGAAGTGAGAAATGATATGCAGCAAAATGTGGGTAGAAGAGAAATGTGGAGTGAGAGGAAAGTGGACTAATCTTTGTGGGCAGTGCATATAGATCCCATAGATTGATCGCTTAGGAAATACATGCACCAAGCTATAACTGTCACTTCAATTTGGAGACATATTGGGCACGTGTCATGTTCTTCAGTGGATCAAGATGAGAATGAAGTAGGAAAAAAACATGTATCATGGCTGTATGATCTCAAATCTCATGCAATACGAATCATATATCATGAACTAAGAGCTTGTCTTCTTACAGCACTAGGATATGATGCAAGCAAACACTGGAAAACAAACCATCAAAGTCAACAAAGTGGTATATCAACAAATTCTTCACTGACAAAAAAAAATCAAGCCTAAAGTTCTCCAAATGTTCTAGACATGAAATATCATAGGAAATAGTTGCAAAGACTAACAGCCCAGAATACTAAAAGAGGGGGACACAAAAAACAAGCATTTACTGAAGAACAGCAATTTGAAACACAGGAAAAACAGATAAGCACCAAAACAACAAAGCTAATAATGTTAAAAGCACATCTAGCAGAAGCAGAATCTGATCAAACTTAATCTGCCCTGTTTCATTTTTTGGTCAATCTTGATACTTAAAAAAAAATCAAATTGGAGATGGTCAGTTTCTCACTTGGCCATCATGACCTTGACGAACTCCTCGTAGTTGATCTGGCCATCACCATCCACATCAGCCTCGCGGATCATCTCATCAACTTCCTCATCAGTTAGCTTCTCCCCAAGATTTGTCATGACATGGCGAAGTTCAGCTGCAGATATGAATCCATTCTGGTCCTTGTCAAAAACCCTGAAAGCTTCCTTGAGTTCCTCTTCAGAATCAGTGTCCTTCATCTTGCGAGCCATCAGATTGAGGAACTCAGGGAAGTCAATTGTCCCATTGCCATCAGCATCAACCTCGTTAATCATATCCTGTAGCTCAGCTTCTGTGGGGTTTTGTCCCAAAGAACGCATCACAGTCCCCAACTCCTTAGTGGTGATGCAACCTATGAATCAATTTTAAAAGAAAATCAAAATTTAATGCAATATTTGAATGAGTAAGTGTGGCAAAGATGACGCACAAATTTTTCTACCCAAAATGATTATAAAGTTGGTAAAATAAATGTGAAGCACAATCCAAGTCTAAGCATGCTGCAATTCTCACAAATCAACTATAGGGTGCTCTAGTTTAAAGATAATATAGAATCTGCGATAAAATGTGATACACGTCTCAACAAGTATGAGGCTAATTTACATCTCTGCCGCCCACCGTAAGATCAAAATATTGTAGCCCAAACAATTGTTTGTATGTAAGCAATAAATCAGATGATTCTCCACTGACGTAAAGGCAACACATGCTCCAATCTGGTTTTGGCCCCAAATTTGTATACCATAAATAACAGGAATATGACCGCATAACTCAACTCAACTCAAAATTCAGCTCAAAATAGTAAATAACGAAACTAGGTTTGAGCCAGTACGCCATTATAACTACAAGAGGCCAATCCGGTTTTGGCCTCAATAAAAAGAACAGAAAATTTCAAATTAAGAAGTCATTCAGCTTATCATCACTAATCATCTATACCATTCTCAAAGAAGATAGAGACACCAAAAAAAAAAAACCTGACGCTCGACGCATAAAGTATCCATTTCCTTATCATACATCTCAACAAAAACTTCAACCACAAAACTCCACCATTAGCGGCAACAATAGACCGTAAACCTCCACGAACCGACCAAAACATATGGCAGAGAGAATTTCGATCTATATTTATAGCGCATAATCAAAACAGATCACGAAAACATTGACAACCAAAGAGGGTAAGGAATTAACAGGCATAACAAGTAGCAAGGAAATAGATCTATTCAGAACAGATCGAGCGCAAAAACACAAAAAATATAAACAAATAAATAGCGCCTACATAAAGATTATTAAGGATAGAGGATCGAGATGCAAATCAGAAAACGCAATCAGATCACTGACCGTCGCCATCCTTGTCAAAGAGAGAAAAGGCTTCCTTGAATTCGGAGATCTGTTCGTCGGTGAGCTGAACCGCCATTTCTTCTCCTCTGAAAGCTGATTTGTGTGAGGCGATACTACAAAATGAGTGACGAATGTAGAGAGAGAGAGAGAGAGAAAATGGGTACGAGTGCGTCAACGAAGAAAATGAAGGGACAGCGTGGGGCTATTATATAAAATCGGCATGGAAGAGGGAGTGGGATTCTTTTTCATTTTACTTTCTTTTCTTCTTTTTATTTATTACTCCGTATTAATTATTTTTTAATATTTCACAGCTACTTTGAACGCTAAAGACAAATTCTTTTCTTGCTTTTCTCCTTCAAGAATTTATACTTTTCTTCATTTACTAATATAATCGATTCTCTCTTTTTCTTTATTTTGCAATTCAATGCCAAGTGGCTAAGGCATGAGTATGCTACAGATGGCCAAAATACTCGTACACGTTGATATGTACACGCATTCATACATGTATTTAAAGGGTTTGTATTCGTACTCGTATCCGTCGGTTCGGGTACGAAACCATACCGCCTGAGGTGGCGGTTTGGATACGGGTACTAAGAGTTGGAACCGCAACTAGCTGGTTCCTGTACCCGCCGACTATTTTTATTATTATTATTTTGAAAATTTTATTAACGGTTTAACTAATCTTTATTGATAACAATCACCATATTTTGGTTTATAAAAGGTTATTGGCAAAAAAACACTCGAACTTTGAGGTAGTTTGGTTTTGCACACGAACTCGAACTCGTGTCAAAAAATACATCAACTTACAATGTTTTCCAATTTTGAATAATTCCCAATTTCCGGCCTGACGTGGCTCTCCGATTATCGAGGTGGTACCCGCCGACGGCAAAATAAAATGACGTCGTACAAATTAATGAAAAACGACGTCAGAATTAGAATTAAAAAATCATATTTTTAATTAAAAAACACCATTCCCTTTTTTAAAATAAAAAAACAAAATTAATTTCAATTCTTTGGGTTGGCTTCTTCTCTACGACTTCTTCTCTAGTGAGCAGGAGCGCCGGACTGGACAAAACAGCTACGGCGGCGGAAGGTGGCGGCGACATAGAGGATTGGGGGAAGAAGAAGGGCACCACGTACAATTGAATTTTCGAATCTCTCGATCAGGTCTTCTCTAATTTCTCCGTCGCCGATTTGGCACAGCAAGGCGAGTATGGCATCGTTGGCGCTGCAGCAGTTCTCTGGCAGCCGCTCAAAGCGTCGTTGACTGCGGAGATCACGCCAATTAGGCTTTGGATAAATTGGCGGTCTCTCTTCATCCCCGTACAGTAGAATTGGGGATCTGAAACCTATGAATCTGGACGAATTTTTCGGATCTCTCGATCTTTCTTCTTCAATATCTTCCGAGCCTGTTATAGTTTTCTTTCATCCTTATATTCTTCTTCTTGAATTTGAAGCTGCGCAGCTTCACAAATTTACGCTATCAGTCTTTTGTTCCCTCATTCTCTATATTTTGTTAATTTTCACTAAATTGATCTTCAATACTAAACCAAACAGATGAACCACAAGGATTCCAAAATACTCAGTTCATCAAATGCCACCGCCTACAAAATAAAGCTGTGGAAATTTTCCGATCTAAAAGTTGTGGCGGCCGTTGGAGTAATATGGATAAAAAGAACATTCGTTTCCCGGCGGTGGTTTTTGGCTGTTGTGCACGGCGGGTGGCAGTTGCCAATTTCTGCTCGACAGCAAATACTCAGGAGACGGCGGTGGACCTGCTGGTGGAGGCAACGATGGCGATGGAGAGGCTGTGGGTTAGAAACGAAAATGAAATAGGAAAGAGAAAGAGCTGAGGTGTAAAGAAAAATTAATATTGATTTTTTTTTATTTTACTTATTAAAGCAAAATGACGTTGATTTGTGCCACATCAGCGAACATAATCCACGCGTACAAATTCCGGTGCCACCTAGGATTCAATTTATGCCAGAATTTCGGAATTGTTCAAAATTAGAAGACATTGTAAGTTGATGTATTTTTTTGGCACGAGTTCGAATTTGTGTGCAAAACCAAACTACCCCCAAAGTTCGTGTGTGTTTTTTGTCAATAACCCTTTATAAAATAACTATATATTCATCATTAATAGGAGGACACTTATTAAAGTTTATGTTACCATATATAGGGGGGGGGGGGGGGTTGGCACATCATTCTAGTCAGAACATGAATGAGCCATCAATTAATTTAGGTTTTGACACAAACAGTCAAGCCACAACGTTTGCAAAAATTTTATCAGAACATGGTATCAAACAATACGGCGAATGATGAATTGAGCCTCTATCTACAAGAACCAAAGAGTCAGGAGTTGCTTGAGGCACCACTCGACTCGATTGATCTATTGAATGATGGTCGAAAAGGACATCACATTATCATATTCTCTCCATCATATGGCGAGGGATATCTTAGCAGTTTCGGCTTCTACGCACTATAAGAAAAACTGTGTTTATAGTATAGTGACAGGTCGTATAGTAACAGCAGTTGACAAAACTATTGTCACAAAACACAGTGTTTCTTGTAGTGACAGTTGCGGTGGAGCATGTTTTTAGTAGAGGAGGCTATGTGCTCGATGAGAGAAGATCAGTGATGACACCGACAAATCTCGAAGCTCAAATCTAGCTCAAAGATTATACATTAGCCGAAGCTCAAAAACAAGAAAATAAGTGGGATGAAGTGTTCGACGACAACTCAATGAGCACAACAGAAATAGATAGGACCGATTCATCTCAAGCATAAATTTTATCAAAAATGCATTTATTAGTTTTAGTTAGACGTGCACTTTTTTTCCTACTTTGACGTTTTTCCCAAAGGGTTTTCGTTAAAGAGGTTTTAATGAGGCTCGGCTATTGAAGATCGAATTTAAAAAATCTTGATCTACAATGGTCTCAGATTTAGGGGTCTAGTTATGGTTTAGGTTGTTAGAGTCTTTGCTATAATTTTTTATGTCGCAAACAATTCATGTTACAACTAATCAAAATTAAAATATATTTTTAATATTAAAAAAATATGAAACTGCCAAACCCGTCGGGTTGTAACCGTACTCGTAAATGTACCCGTCGTACTCGAAATCGTACCCGTACCTACCTATGCGGTGGGTAGGGAACGGGTTCGATTTGATGGAACCGTATCCGCTAGGTACAGGTACGGTTCTGTATTCGAACCTGCATTTGGCCACCTCTAGAGTCTACAAGCAAAACTTCTATTCGTCGAACTTTTTTCGAATAATTTTAATAAATATACTAATGTACTTTAATGAGTTATTGTAACTTTATTTAGTAAGGTTCTTATTTTCTTCAAGAAATAATAGACCGCACTTTCGAAATTGACTGAAAAATATCTACTGAATTAATTTCATTTTATGAGTATTTTATTAGTGATAAATGAATGAGTTAGAAATTAAAGAAAAATAATTTGAAGGCTAGAATAATAAAACTAGCAAGAATATTTTAAGCTAGTATTCGATTGCTAACTTCTTTACTTCGTGTAAATAGTGCTAAATAATAATGAAGAGTCATACATTTTTATATATTCTTATGAATGTATGTCTCTTTATTAATGTAACCTTAATAACTCAAAACCAACTCACATAGAAGGGGTCCGCTAAATCTTGCAGCAAAAATAAAAATAATTAACATGTAAAGGCCCAACTAATTAATTTTTGTGGCAAACTAGAATTTTTAAGCCCGCCCCAATTATATAATTCTTTTGATCTACTCCCTCTGTCCCAGGACAATTGACACATTTGTTGAATATATGCCAGACTTAAAATCTTAAACAATAATGATATTTTGCCATAATGTGGCCGGCCACACAACAATATTTTTCATAATATATGTCATTTTAAAAATAATAAATAATTATTATAATTAATTACATTTATATTTGAATTTCACAAAAAAAATTCCCCCAAAAATTACATATTTTTATTTTTTTTAATAAAAAGTAACAAATAATACGAAAATAATCAAAATTATCAAATAACTAAAGAGTTAATTTTTAAAAAATACATAAATTATACAAAAAATCACTTTAGAGTTTTCTTATAATCTAAAAAAAGTTTGACATATATATATAAATTATTACATGTTAAAAAAAAAAAAACTAATATTATGGCCGACCACATTATGGCCAAATAGCATCACCCAATATTAAAATGTGATAATTGTCTTGGGATAGAGAGAGTACTAATTTCAAAGCCGGTATATTGAGAAAATCGACCTCTATTTCCTTTCCTTCTGAGTGCTTCTTTCTTAGCAAGTGTGTAATATCATGGGTGAAATAGTAAACCATGATATCACATGGGGGATATCATATTACATGGGGGATGTGTGATAAGATTTAGTGGAGTAACAGTGTATTACTGACGGGCCGAGCAGATATATTGGGTCAGCCCGAAATTTTATAATTGTAACCACACATGAGATTATATTGTGATATCATGGTCAAACCCATGATATCACAACTACCAAACAAGCCCTGAAGTTGACTCGATTGTGCTAGTATACATGTAGGGCCCATTTGGCTGAGCTTATTTTCAAAAGCTTATAACTTATAAGCTATAAGACTTAGGGTGTGTTTGGTGGATAAGATGAACCAAGATGGGGTGAATCATCTTGGTTCATCTAAGTGTTTGGTACCGAAATGAAATAAACTGGAGGGCCCGAGATGAAGCCCAAGCCCGCTGCTATTTTACTATTTTCGCTTGTTAACTCATCCGACGTTTTTGGTCGGATAACTTCAACTCATTCGAATAGTAACACAACACTTTCTCTCTTTTACCATTTTACCCTTATGTATTTATACAATTTCAAATAATAATAATAATAATAATAATAATTGTTGGGAACCCTTTGAAACTGAGTTTTGATAATGTTATTAGAAACCACACTTAGATATAAGTTCTTAAGTGGAACAGGCTGGTCTCCGTGTTTGGATCAGTCAAGCTTTACTCGGACAGGTTGCTGATGTAAAGGTCAAGGTTGGAAGTGCAACCTGTACCTAACCTACTCAAACCTGTCATATTGTTCCATTATGTAATCTGTCTATGTAACCTGCTCTTAACATACTCGAAGATCTCACACGAAGGTTACAAAGAGACTGAAGATAGTTCGAGGTATAGGAAGCTCAACCTGCGAAGGCCAACCTGAGCTATGGTTATGAAACCTGCTCTCACTCAACGACAACAATTGTGTCAGTGTACGGAATCTGCAAATCCTGACACACTTCCAACAGCTCTATTCCAAATGCTTCTCTATAAATACCTTAACTCATTCCAGATTGAAGTAACGGGAAAATCAACACACAAGCCAAAACGCTGCAGAAATCTCAAGCTGAAATTATTCAAATCAACACTCGAAATTACTAGAGTTTTCCCAAGTGTTGATCATTGTAGATTTCTGATCTATCTGGAATCAGTCTTACTAGAACACATCACACACACTCTCACTACCATCAAAGTTGAAAAACTAGTGTAGTTGATTGAGTTGTACTCCTTACGACGATAGCTATTCACAGCTTTCAAGTTTGGATAGTAGCACTAGTCATTTAGTGTTAGTAAGTTTGTATGTAAGTAAGAAGAGACACGACTCAAGAAACGTGCTAGATTCAGTCTAAGAGAAAGACTTGAATTTGGACTGGACCTCCACCAGTGTTAAAAGGAGTGAAAAATCTCAAGTTAAGGGATTACAGATTCGACGGAATCTGGCGTGGACGTAGGAGCTGTTTACTCCGAACCACGATAAAAACTTCTTGTGTCTCTCTTGTCATTTACTTTATATCCTTATTCACACAGTTTGCATGCTCACAATTTGCACTATTGTAACCTGTCTTGCATGTGAACTGTCCGTGAAAACTGTCTTTGAGCACAGTCATTGAAAACTGTCATCATTGAAAACTGTCTTTGAAAACTGTTAGCCAACCTTTCCACCAAACTTCCGCACGCATGTTAGTTTTGCAAGCTCAGCAGTTTACTGATTGAGCTGGAAAAACTAAACTGCTTTGATAAACTGAGTGACGACTCAGTAAGATCAAATTATTTTGAAAAGTCAAAACTGTTGGCTAATTGGTGTATTCCCCCCATATACCAATGAATACTTATCGGGACCTACAATAATAATAATGATAATAATAATAATGTAATAAAATAATAATAATAATAATAATAATAATAAATAATAACAATAATAGTAATAATAATAATAATAACAATAATAATAATAAAATAACAATAATAATAATAATAAATATTAATATAATAATAATAATGTAATAAAATAATAATAATAATAATAATAAATTATAACAATAATAGTAATAATTATAATAATAACAATAATAATAATAATAATAATAATAATAATATCTCAATAATAATAATAATAATAATAATAATAATAATAACAAGAATAATAAAAATAATAACTCAACAATAACAACAACGACAACAACAACAATAATAATAATAATAATACAGAGTAATAAATAATAAATAATAAAGGTACTATTTAGGTACTATTTATTCCCAACGATAAAAAGTGGAATCGGTAGGGGTATTTAATAAGGGTAATTTGGTCAATCTAAATTTTAATCTAGAGTTTTACAATTTCTACCAAACACAATATGATATCATCCGAGTATGAATTTTTTGCTACCAAATGGAGAGATGAATGATTTATCTTGACACTATTCATATGAGTCATCTTGAGATGAATCATCTTTCTTCGTCTTGAGATGATTACCAAACGCAACCTTATAAGATGTATGATGGTAAGAGCTTATAAGTTGTTAAAATGTTTGGATAAAAGAGCTTATAAGTTTGAAGACAAAATTAAAAAAAAACCTGAAAATTAAAAAATAATCAAAAAATGAAAAATTGAAATCCATAATGTTGTAAAATCAAATAGAAGTGTATATAATATAAATATAAAAATAAAATAGAGTTATAGTAGTCAAAAAGTAAAATTAAACAAAAAGTTGGGGTGGATGAGCTTATTTTTTGGACAACTTATAAGATGTTGAAACTTATTTTTACAGCTTATAAGCTCTTAAGGAGCTTGTTTTGCCAAACACTTTTAGGGAGTTTATAAGCAGTCAAACAACTTATAAACTAGTTTATAAGCTTAGCCAAACACCACCATCTACAGTAAAACCTCTATAAATTAATAACTTTGGGACTATGCAATTTATTTAATTTAGAGAGATATTAATATATCGATAAATTAATATTTTATTAATTAAATAGAGACTTTTAAAATTCAATAAATTTAGTACGTATGGATTGAAAATAAATGAATTCATATATGTATCATTTATTCATGCATCAATCAATTCTTTGTAATTAATCAAATATATTCATGTATAATATCAATTCATTGTATACAATTAACTATTATATTCATGGACGCATGTTTCAATTCATTGGAATTAAATACATGTTAAAATTAATTCGTTGAACTTAAATAAAGTAACCATTACAGCCAATTAAATATATTCATGCATAATGAATAAAATATATACTATATAAAATCTCAATATGGAAATAAAATAATTCATAACACCAAACACTCAATCATGTTTTCTCATCTAAAAGGTATCGCAAAATCATAAATGAATGATCATGCGTAAAACATTGTGTGAGTATAAGAGATAACACCTCATATGCACTCAAAAAGATTTACAAGAGTTGGTTGATGAAATCCAACTAGATAAAAAAATAAAAAATAAAAAATCAAGTAACAATAGATTCATATTTTAGCAAATTATCATAGAGAAAATATACCCAAATACCTATTGGGCTTAAGTTTTATCAATATATACGTACAACTTAACAAAAATCAAAATCTACCTAAAGTTTCAAATATGAGACCATATTACCCCAAACTCCCATTTCCTCTCTCCATCATTCATGTGAAGATTCAACATTTCACACCCACTCTTCTCTCTCTCTCTCTCTCTAGCTTTAGTTGCTATTTTGGCCGTTTTTCGACTAAATCCGAATGCCTTTGGTGCAATCGACCGCTGGGCATTATTCTCCTCGGAATGACGAAGAGATGAAGGGTGGCTCGCCCATTTTGGTGGAGAAACGGGGGAGATACATGCCGGAGAAGATGACGAAGTCACGAATCGCGAGTTTCCCGCCAATGCGATCTTCCAAACGTGATTCCGGCTGCACCGATGGTCGGTTTTCGACGAGCGACCTACCGTTGGAAACGTATCGACGAGTAGAACTTGTTTCCAGGTAGTTTCAACCAATTTGGTGGCGATTTCAGTCCGGAATCAGTGAAGAACTGAAAATGGTATAGTTTTTTTTTTTGTTTTTTTTATTCAAATTGGTTTTGGGGATTTAGGCTTCTCTTCTTTCTATGAGGTTGAAGATGGTGTTTCCCCTTGGTGTTTTGGTGTGCGTGGGTTTCTCATTGGTGTTGGCGTAGGTGTGCGTGTGATTTCCCTTTCAATTAATAGGATTTGTTCCTTTTTTTTTCAGATAAGATGAACAAGTCGTGTTGGTAAGAAAATTATTTATTCTTATATTTCTCTAAATGAACCAGT
This sequence comes from Mentha longifolia, assembly GCA_001642375.2. Taxonomy (NCBI): domain Eukaryota; kingdom Viridiplantae; phylum Streptophyta; class Magnoliopsida; order Lamiales; family Lamiaceae; genus Mentha; species Mentha longifolia. Next base: position 18,955,842 of record CM038112.1, on the reverse strand, counting down.
CGCGTAGGTAAAAAAATTGATGATTATTATTGTTTTTCACATGTTTTGTTGTAATAATTGCAATTTCGTGATAAGAAATGCAAAAAATATGAATTTGGTGCGTTAAAAAACTAGGCTTTAGGTTTACTGCTTATGTTTGATAATAATTGATAAGAATCTGATAATTTCTTACCTTATTTTGGTAATAAAAGACTGGGCTTTTAGGGTTTAAAATTGATAATAATTGGTAAGAATCTGACATTTTCTTACCTTAGTTTGGTAATAAAAGACTGGGAATTTAGGGTTTAAAATTGATGATTATTGTTTGTTTTTTACCTGTTTTGTTACGATAATTACAATTTCGTGGTAAGAAAATGCAAAAAACATGATTTTAGTGTGTTACAAAGCTGGGGTTCAGGTTTTAATGCTTATGTTTGATAATAATAGTTAGTAAGAATCTGATAATTTCTTACATTTTTTCAAGTTTATGTAAGAATTGCATCATTTCTTGTTGTAAGAAGTGTTTGGCTGACGATGACTATAAGACATGAAAAATGAGAAAATGTCAATTTCTTACCAAATCTGTAGTTTTTTTTTAATATTTTTTTTGTGGTTTCTTGGTACCATACCAACACGGGTAGTTTATTATTATTCCTGAAACTAATAATAGTGTTTTAAATGATTAAATGGTAAGAAATGAGATGTATTTCTTACCAATATGTGTGATTTCTTACCATCATTCTGTACAATTAAATACACACTTTTCTTTTTTGTAAGCTTATACTTCTTGGTTGCTCATGCGTCTTTTTGGTTGTTCGTGTTCTTTTTGTGATAATTTTTTACCAAGTCTATGATCACGCATACAAATTGGATTGTAAGAAAATATGAATTAGTACTAAATAAATTGAATTTGCTTACCAACTCACAAGTTTACTATCACACATACAAATTAATAAAAATACAGTAATGATAGTAAGAAAATACGAATTCACACTTAATAAGTAAGAAATCAAGTTACGGACACGTACAAATTTTCGATTACACATACAAATTAATTAAAACACAGTAAAGTTTCTTACTAAGTTGTAAGAAATTACGAATTCGCACTAAATAATAGATAAGAATTTGAATTTGCTTACTAACTCATATACAAATTTACGATCACACATACAAATTAATAAAAAAACACAATAAATATGGTAAGAAAATACAAATTTATACCAAATAAGAGGTAATAAATTGAATTTGCTTAGCATCTCACATACACATTTAAGATCACACATACAAATTTTTAGAAACGCGGTAAGAATGGTAATGAAATACGAATTCGCACTAAATTATAGGTGAGAAATGAAAATTTCTTACAAAGTTGTAGTTACGCATACAAATTAATAAACATGATATGCATTGAAGAAATACGAATAAACATTAAGGAGGCTAAGAAAATTCAAATTCGTACCAAAGAATATGCAAGAAATCGTAATTTCTTACCAAGTTGCGGTTACACATATAAATTTATGATCACACAATCAAAATAAAAAAATCATAGTAAGAATGGTAAGAAATATAAGAAATTGTCAAATTCTTACGAAACGAGTTGGTGAAGGTGATAAATTGAACTCTATTGTTAGTGTAGAAATTTGGTAAGAAATTGAAATTTCTAACCAAAATTAGAAGTAAGAAATTAAAATGTCTTACAAACTACAAATTTACGATCACACATACAAATTTCGTTCCAAATAACTTGACAATTATTACCAAATTATGTGACACACATACAAATTTCTTTAGCAAATGAATTGTTACAATGTAAGAAATTGTCAAATTTTTACTTAATGAGTTGAAAAATGTAAAAAATTGACAAATTCCTACCAATCGAGTTGGAGAATATAAGAAATTGATAATTTCTTATCAAAAATTTGTTATATTACTTACAATAATTATTTAAAAAAAAACATAACAAAAAACGGAAAAAGGGAAAAAAAAACTATAAAAAAATAACCAAAAAGGGAAAAAAAACTAAAAAAAACGGGAAAAAAATAAAACCAAAAAAATGAAAAAACAAAAATGAAAAACATAAAAAATAATGAAAAAGGAAATAATAATAATAATAATCTCAATTTGTGTTTGTGTGTGTGTCAAGTGAGGAGAGTGTGTGAGAGAGAATAGAGGGAGAGGGGAGAGCACATGGGTGTCTTTGACGGAAATGGATGAAAGAGAGAGAGGAGAGAGAAAAGTTGAGAGTGACATGTGTATGCGATGAAAAAGTAAGAGCATTATTGGGAGTTATTTGAAAGTTTATGTAGTGTTTGAGGTTTATTAAGTTCTAGGTATAATTTGATTTTGGCAGTTTGTTTTGAGGGTTTTAGGAAAGGGAAATGGAAAAGGAATCAAAAGCTTTGATTCCCTTTAGTGAGTGCTTGACATACATTTTCAATGATTATTCATTCATCATTTTGGGGTAATGGATTCCTCTCTTGCCCCTTTTTGATTTCTCTCTTTTTACTTGGGAATTGATTTCCTTTCCCCTTCTCTCTTTACCTCTCCTTAAAATTTACTTCCTCCGTCCCATTAGAATTGGCCTATTGTTTATTCAAATGAGTGGTATATAATAATCAAACAAGCCAATTCTAATGGGACGGAGGGAGTATAATTTACTTCATGATAATGTCATTAAAAATTAAAATATATATTATTCATTATTTATTTTAAATATAATATTATATATATATAGATTATTTTACTATATTATAATTGTTTAATTATAATATATTTAAATATATAAATAAATTTACTTTATGTTAATTAAATTATATAATAAACGTATTTAATTAACATTCTAAAGTTTGATAATATTTAATAATATTTCATTTGTAATTACATTTTAATTTAATAATATTTTTATTTAATATATATACATATATAATAATATAATATAATATAATATAATATGATTAACTATTATATATATTTAAGAGATTATATATTATATAAGAATAATTTTAAATATAATATAGTATATATATACATATATATATATTACTAGTACTATTAAATATATATTAACTTATTTTAGAAAATAATAAATATTATAAATATTTATTAATAATAATAATAATAATAATAATAATAATAATAATAATAATAATACGTATTTAATTAACATTCTAAAGTTTGATAATATTTAATAATATTTCATTAGTAATTACATTTAATTTAATAATATTTTTAATTTTATAAATAATAAATATAATATGATTAACTAATATATATATTTAAGAGATTATATATATATATATATATATATTATACTAGTACTAATAAGATATATTAACTTATTTTAGAATATAATATAATTTAATAATAAATATTATTAAATGTTTAATTAATAATAATAATAATAATTATTATTATAATAATAATAAAATTATATATGTATTTTATTCTAAAAAAGTACCTTTATTTCAAAATGAAATATTACAAATATTATAATATAATATATTAATATATATATATAATATATATAAATATAAATACATAATATTTCGATTTCCTTTCTTGTACTTAACCAAACGAATTGACAAATCAGTAATGATCATTCATTTCCTTTCCCTTTGTTGATTTATTTCTCTTTCCCTTTCCTAAACAAACGGCCCCTTTATCACACATTGCGTTGGTTTCTGTGCCCAACTCAATATGGACTATTTAGTCGGGACGGAGGTAGTATACCTTAATTTTGAATTTATAAATTTTATTAGTTTATATGTCCAACTCAATGTGGACTATTTAGTCGGAACGGAGCGAGTATACCCTAATTTTGAATTTATAAATTTTATTTTAACTAATAAAATTAAAACTAAATGATTATAAATCATAATTTTTTAATTGTAGAATGAAGATAGAAAGTAATTATAAAATTAAATTAAATTAAATATAGTAATAAATTAAAATTATTAAAAAAAATCGGATTAACAAAATTTGGAAGCGAGGATAAAAATAGATCCCATGTGGAAAGCACAATTTTTCCTCCTAGTCACTCTGTCAACAATATTCCGACCACTGTACAACCCTAGTCTCTCTCTCTCTCTCTCTCTCTCTCTCTCCTTCCTCACTCCCTCCTTCAGCCGGCTCCCGCCACCTCTCTCCTCCTTGGCTGCGGCCGTGCCCTCTTAAATACCCCATACTTTCAACTCGAATTAATTTCCTTTGTTTCACTAAATTTATACGAATAAACGTGGGTTCTTATATCATTCACCGCAGTGTTTTGGGGATGGGAGACAATGGTGGTACTGATGTTGGTGATCGGCCTGATAATCAGATTGAAATCATCGCCGGCGGCCCTCCGAGGTCGCCGTGGAAGACTTCTGCTGCTGCGTCCCTGGTGACCGGTGCTGACTCGGAGTCTTGGCCGGCGCTCTCCGATGCGCAGCAGCGATCTAAGTGCAATGGTGGTGTCGATTTGAACTCTGCTAACTCGCCTCCCCCTTCTATGCAGGCTGAGAGCGATGGTTATGCTGATCCTCCCACGAATTCTGCACCGGTGGGTGTTTCATCTCTGCTAGTTTTGTCAATATTTTGTTTGTTGTTTCTTGATTATTTTTGCTAATGCAGTAGGTATTTGAATTGTACCCGTTGAAGTTGAAGTTATTGGTTTTAACTTTATTTAAGCTGGTGCGAGTTCGTTTCTTGGCACCATATTTTCTCATGGTTAGGTAATTCAAATAATAGATTGAAACCAAAAAGTTGAATGTTAGGAAAAAAAAATTCTTTCAAAGGTTTGTAGTTTCTTTTGTGAGAGACTGAACACTAATTTGATGTGGGTGAGAGTTTGGTTTTATTTTCTCAGAGGAATTGTCTGCACTTATGAATTCCATAATCTTTGTTATCTTCTAACTTGAAAGTAAGTTGAGGGAAAGAAGGAAGATTTTTTTATGTGATAGTCGTTAGGGAACACAAATTGATTTCAGATAAAATGATTGGATGCCTCAGAAGATGGATTACACGTTTTTTTGTATACATGAGATATATGTCACATTCCTGGAATGGAGAAATTATGCCTAGTCTTTTTCTCATATGAAAAGAGAAAATAGGTATTTGTCCATTGTTCATAAGAGGGTTGACGAATTAACCTGTCATGGAGGAGCCTCTGTGCTGGTATGAATTGATGATATGAATTGTGTAAGTTATTCAATTCATTCATTATCTCCTATAATATTTTCAACTATCTCAAGTAGGCATATTGGTTCATTATCTTGTTTCTCAGGTTTAGCTTTGCACCCAGGACCTGTTAACGCAAGACATGAAATACTTTTCCATTTTGCTCATACTTTTCCATTTTGCTCAACTTGTACTTTTCAATTAGTTGTGACATGCAATGTTGGAAAAGATATCACTAAATTCTTTCTGCTTCTGATGAGGCTATTTTCTTTTTGTTTCCTCCCTCGGATGCGATATCTGATATCCTGAAAACTCTGATTTCTTGCATGTTAGTTATGTACATGCCATAGGCTACAAATGTTTTGTTTATAAGCCTATATATCTGATTGGACATGCATACTTCTGTTTAAAGGGTTGCTCATCTTCCAGTTCTTGTGAGCATCCAGGTTAGTGTTCAGCCGCAGAAATTCCATGGTCGCGGTAATTTTAAATCTCCTCGAAGGCCTTACGCTATGCATCAAAATAAAAATGGCCCCAAGCATGCCCCAAATAATATGCCTCCATTTGCTGTTCCCTTACCATACCATCCGCCGACAATAAACCCAGTTTTTCATAGCATGGTTCCGATTTCACCAACTTGTGTTCCAAGATATGGTTATCAATTTCCGGCCAGACCTTTTCCTAGACCTGATGCTCAGCAGCTGAAGTCTGGTAGTGATCCTGCACAAGGTTATGCTCCACCTATGAATGGGAATTTTCAACTCTCACAGCAGCCTGATTCAAGTGGCCATGATTCTGGATCTGGTGGTAGAAGGCATAGCACAAATGAACAATATGGGCAAACAAATCCCTCCCGCAACAATCAACGTCCATCCTCTAACAATTTCTATGTGCAACATAATGTGGGGCCAAGACCTTTCATTAGACCTCCATTTTTCGGTCCTACAGGCTTTATTGATGGGCCAAACTACCCAGGTACTTGTGCTATGATCTGAAAGTACATTATCCGTTGACATTTTGTTTTGTGTGGTTGGTATCTTACCTTCTCTGTTTCGTTTCTTTTGCTCCTTCTCCCACTTAGTCCCTCTGTTCTTATTTGAGAACAGTTATCTAACAGTGTCTTCTATCTTCAGGCCCACCGGGAGCTATCTATTACTATCCTGCTGTGCCCCCAGGCCCTGTTAGGGTTCCTTACCCACCTTTTTTAGTTCCATATCCTTTGAGTCCTGGAGTTCCTGTAGCACCCACACCAACAATAGCATTGAGGGCAAGCATTCTTAAGCAAATTGAATATTATTTCAGGTAATTATTTGAACTGATTTCAAGCCTCATAAAATTACGCCTACACAACAGGAGGGTTTAGATTAGAATCAAAAGATGTCTTCAAGCCTACTGTTGTGGCACCAAGTACCAACTGCATATTTTAATGTCTGTTCATATGTTTTAAGTTGGAAATAACTTCACATGTTAATTTTTCTGTTCTTTTGTTGGTATAATCTTCATAGATTTTCTTTTTAGTTGTGCGTGGTACTTCAAGAAACATAATGTTTGCCTTTTTTTCCCCCATATATTGAGCTTTCTAAAACCAGCAGGTAAATACTGATCTTATTTTGATTGCTACGCACTGAATGATAATACTTTGGCAGTGACGAGAATCTGCAGAATGATGTATATCTGATCTCCTTGATGGACAACGAAGGCTGGGTCCTAATATCGAGAATTGCAGAATTTAAAAGGGTAATGTAAAATTTTTTATATTATGCAAGCTCTGATCATGGAAATACTCAGATTTTCCTTCAGGTATCGGAAAATATTGTAACTCCACGATCTTTGGAGAAATTCTCCCTTTTCCCCCAAGCATTTTGTGCTCCTCGCTGATAGGTGGATAGTTTGGGTGTTAGGTTGCATGGTTATAGACTTATAGTATTTAAAGGGGATGCAAATCCATCTCTTGCTTTTGACTTGCTTCTCCAAGATGAGTTGTTTTTATCTGAGTATTTGCTGCTAAGAACTTTCCTGGTAATTTTTGAGTTTCAGGTTAAGAGAATGAATGTTGAGATACCATTTATTCTAGATGCATTACAGGCTTCAGAGACCATTGAAGTGCAGGTTCAATAAATTTCCTCTTGTTAGCATTTTTCAATCTATTCTCTTTTCATCTTTGATGATTATGCAAAAAGCTCTTTTTTATGCTTTTTGTTTCCCATTTTCAGTTCCTTTCTTCTGAACCCTTTCTTGCATGTCTGATCTCAATCTCTGCAGGGTGAGAAGGTGAGGCGACGCGACGACTGGTCTAAGTGGATTTCAAAGTCTATGAACAATGAATTTTCATCCCTTCCAAATTCTGTGAACATTGATAATCAGAAAGAGAATAAGAAAGACAGCCCTGATGGAACAACTGAATTACATCCTACTGAAGAAATCTCAACGGGTTCTTTGTCATTGGCTGTAGATGCTGTGGAAAGCTCAATGGTTTCTTTGTCATTGGCTGCAGATGCTGTGGAAAACCCCATTAAAAACTCTACAAATCACAGCAAGGATAATAAAGAACAGAGAGCTGCTTTAGGAAATAGTAATTCGAGAATAGAGCTGAGCTGTCTGCCAAATTCTGAAAACCCAAAAGTCATGAATTTTGGTGAGTCATCCAATGATTTTTCAAGCACATTTATGCTCGATGAAGAGCTGGACCTGGAGCTGAAACCAAAAGGGCATGATCATCCCTTTACTGCTGGAAGGTATATCAAGATTTCTTCCTGCTTGATTTGAATATATATATATATATAATTAGAGTTGTTAAACTGTTTCTCTGTTACGCGTAAAAAGTTTTAAGTGCAAATGTACATGTTCGTGATGGGTAAAATTATTTTTTATGAAAAATATTGGTTGCGGAATCCTTGGTATTCAACTTTATGGAACCAAATCTTATGATTTAATATGCTATGTCTCGGAACACCTGGATGAGCTACAACTTGTCTGAAGTTTACATATTGATGCTTTCTCTTTTGGAAAGGTAGCAGAAATGTACCAGGACCAGGACACCAGAATGAAGCTCATATTTTAGCAGAAACATGGATGATAAGTCAATAGTTTTGGTTATTGAAACATTATATTAATTATGCCAAACAGGCAAACATAAGTTTTTTAGTTGCATCAATTGTTGACTTGTGATATTTGAATTGTATTTCTGCATTTATTTTGCTTCTCTTGTAAGAGATTCTATTATTCTTGATGTGGAAGACCCATGAATTTTTTATTCCTCTGAATGAAAACGCAAGTCACTCTAGTTTCTTGTCTCCTTTGGACCACTTATTATGACTTGGCAGTGTATCTTCCTGTCTTTATATCTAGGTAGACATGTAATATATAAATTTCAAATTCTGTGTTGATTTTCTCCATGCACCAATAAGATGTCATGAGTTTCTAATCACAGTCTGGTACTTAGTTTGAGCCTTATTACCTGTACTAGACTTACCATGTTTCTCTGTGTAAGTAATAGAGCACACAGACAGTTGTTCCATGGTATTATGGACTATATCTACAATTTAGAAGCTAAAACATGATGCATGTATTTGAAGCCTAATTTGCAATCATTTGGTGATCTTTGTAGGTTTGCTTGATTACAGGCTCCCATGATACATTTTTGTGGAAAATTGTTTAAATACCTCCTATTTGGAATGCTATTTCTTTCTACAAGTTTCTGGACGTACTAGAAATCTGTCAAATCTAGTTGTTCTTTACCACTGCCTACAGATTGAATGCTACATATATATGCTGCTCATTTCCTTCATAAACTGGTCTTTTCTATTAAAGATATTAATTTGAACAGAAAAACAGTATAGTTGACTTTTTTTTTTAATCTCTTTTTACATCTTCTGGCATTCTGCTGTCATTTGTATTGCTTGTGTTTTCCTGATAGGTGTGCAATGCATTATGGTCTTTCTTATTAAATTGTTTGGTATCTGCAGGGTTGATGATGAAGATGAGGACCTTATTGGTGATAAAGCTGTCGAGAGGCTTGTAATTGTCACTCAAGTGAGACCATGATTCTTTACCTGGCTTGTTTGAGGATTCTGCTAGCGTATTCATTTAAAGTATCCTTTTACCTGTTAGTCTAAATGCATATCTCTGTGCCAATATTCCTTGGATCTATTGAGGTTCTATAATCTACTTTCAATATAAGGTGCTAGGGTAAAAATAGATTTGTGATGCATATGAAAAATCTTGGATCCTTAGAAGATTCATCGAACATTTCCATGCACAATCCTTTTATTTTTGTTTTTGTTGTGCTGAGCAGGGCAGGTTTCTTTTGAGGTGAGTATATCCTGTAGTTGCAGGTGGCTCACATTTTTTATCATGGACTGGGACATACTCAAATTGCAGTGTCAACCACAATTCCAGTTTATTGTCTTATAAGAATCTTAGACAACGACCAATGTTCATCATACTTGGTTGCAGTTTCAGTTTTATAAACATTCCTTCATATCCTACTATAAGTAATATGTAGTATAGGATGGTCCATACATTTCCCATGGTAATTGTAGTAATGATAACATATTCTTTTGTCACATTGTGAGAGTGAAAGGTCTGACACTCTAGTTTGTGTCATTATTTATTTACCTGTACCTCCGCATAACATGGTTGGATAATGTCTATTTCGAGCTGTATATTTGTCCATCGTAATGTAGTTTCTTCTATTTAGATCACTCAACCTTCTTCATTTGGTTGAATAGCTACTGGTCATGAATTTTATACACACTAATATCATAAATTTTTCCCTCCATTTTGTGGACTGATGATATCGCAAGAATGCACGTCTTTGAAATCTTTAGTTTCTATTATTAATTGAAGGGGTCTTATACTAAATGCCTTGGGTGTCCATTTTAAGATATGCTTTACTTTAAAATTGTAATGATTGATATTATCTGTCGAATTTTAAGTTAGCGACTAACTAGATTTTATAATGCAGAATAGTCGAATTAGAGCCGGGGAAGAATCAAAAACATTATCCAGTGAGCTTGCTTCTGCTATAAATGATGGCCTATGCTTTTATGAGCAGGTTGGCATATTTGTTTCCGCATAATTTTGAAAAGAAAAACAATTGTCTGTAAACATCATCCCATTTACAGGAACTGAGCCTAAAAAGGTCGGATCATAGGCATAGCAAGACCATTAATCAATGCAGGGATGAGAGCTCCAGAAGCTCTGATCAAGGTGCTGCCACATTAAACACTAGGATTCCCGACCATTCTACAGGAAAAAGCAGCTCTGAGGGGTCTGGAAATCCCACCTCTCGTAGAAAGCAAAATAAAAGCAACTTAAAGCAACAGCAGCGGCTATTTTATGGAAGTCTTAAAGGTCATGGAAGTGGCCGGAACTCTCTTGGAGCAGTATCTGAAAGTCCACCAAGTGATGCGGTTGGTTTTTTCTTTGGTTCTACGCCCCCAGATAGTCATGGGTGAGTGAAAAAAAAATTATTCTTCTCTAACATAAGCTCAGGCGAAGCATATAAATTTCATTGAGTGTTGTTAGGGTTTTTCCAGATTTGATAATACTCGATTCTTTTTCAGGTTCAGGCATTCAAAGTTGAGTGCCTCACCTCAAAGCAGCAATCTATCAGGAAGTAGTCCTCCGGTTGGTTCAATGCCAAAGTCATTTCCATCATTTCAGCATCCAAGTCATAAACTTCTGGAGGAAAATGGTTTCAAACAGCAGTTGTAAGAAGATAAAATTTGAAGTATTTTTAAGCTATACTTGTAAGCGAGCATGCCTAGTCAAGGGAGGACACAATAATTGGCTACTTTGCTTGCATCCACATTATATATTATTTAAGATGATAAATTTTCGTCCTTCAGGTACAAAAAGTATAAAAAGCGCTGCCTTAGTGAACGAAAGAAAATGGGCATTGGTTGTAGTGAGGTATCTTGAAAATTATAGATGAATATCTATTTGAACTGCTTCCATATAATTTGTTTCTTAGACCTGGTTGTACTGCATGTTGGGACTTAGCTACTACACTAGGCGTGATATCTTATTTTGCTAACGCTGATGGATTTCACCACACTTGCAGGAGATGAACACATTGTACAGGTTTTGGTGTTTTTTCTTAAGGAACATGTTTGTTCCTTCCATGTACAATGAGTTCTGTAAGCTGGCTCTAGAAGATGCCGATGCTGGTTACAATTATGGAATAGAGTGCCTATTCCGGTTTTATAGGTACTGTTGTTGCATGATTTTGTGTTCTTCCTAATGCTTGTACATTTTTATTCTTATCTTTTCTATATCTTCTCTTTCAGAATAGCTATCTTTTCCTGCACTTCATTTCCAATTGTCTATATTTCAATTTCTTATCTCAGTTATGGCTTGGAAAAGGAATTTCGTAAGGATCTCTTTGACGACTTTGAACAGCTTACCCTTCAATTCTATGAAAAAGGGAACCTTTATGGCTTGGAGAAGTATTGGTAATTGCTGTGTTCATTATCACTACTTTTCTAATTAATATGTCATCACACTCTTGGTATTTGAGAAACCTTGCTTTATGTATTGCACCTAATAAATTGTAGACAGATCATATAGTTAGGTTTTGTGATCATCTAAATCACTTTCTACTAAATGTTCACTAGTCTTATTTTTACTGTCAGGGCATTTCACCATTTCCGGGAGGCACGTGAAGAGAGAGAGCCACTAAAGAAGCATCCTGAATTAGACAGGCTGCTGAGAGAGGAATATCGTAGTATGGAAGATTTCAAACGTGCCAAAGCTAAGACATGAACCGTAGAAGAAAATCATTAAGGCATTGGCCGACACACGACTTGGCAGTTGCAATCAACTGACATTGTCTCAAATTTTGGGAGAGGAGCATTCTAACAGTCTATAGAGGTAAAGCTGAAATTGGTGGCCATTGTTTTTGCTATTGAGGATGTATGTTTCTACTTTTGTGTACATAAAATGTTGACAACGTGCTAGTGTAGCCCCGTCGAGCTAGAAAGAACGATAGGTAGCAGGATGGTTTAACGGCTTCACGTGGCTATTCGTTCCTTTTCCTTTTCTTTTTTTACCTTTGTAAGCTGTACATAAGTAAATCGGTGATGAAAATAGATAGGTAATAATGGCACGAGCTTTGTATAACATGGAATTGATGTAACATTAGGTTTGTGTTGCGTATTATACGCTGGGAATGAGATCCACTTTTTCTGATCAATTTACTCCGAGTCGAGATTTTTCACCCGAATTAGTTAGCAGATTTAGATATGCATATAATGTCTTTCTTATTATAATGTACGGTTCGGGTTTTGATGTATTGGTAAATTGTGAGTGGAATAGAGGTCTGAAAAAAAATGTGATTTTTAAAGGTGGGGTATATGCCAAAAAAGCAATGCCCAAAACTTTTTGTGGACGGATAATTTTTGTGGACGGAAAGAGTATTTATTAGTCATTTATTAATTAAAATATGAATAATAGTAATACATTAATTAAGAGAAAATTAGATGACAACAAACAATTTTATTACAATAAAATGTGTGTTTTTTAATTTATACACTTCATTAATAATAACTATTGTTAAGATTAAAGAAGAGTTATAGTCACGCATTCTCTTTCCTACGGTACCTTCTGTCAATATCTATACTAGCCAACTGATGTACCCAAATATACATTTACTTTGATGTGAAAAAAAGTACAAAGTTTATTGAGACAATTTATTATATGTCCATAGAAGTTAACAAATGTCAAATAATGGGACACACTTGGGTCAGCCGGAGGCACCGTGCGGCCGGGCTAAAACAATGACACTTTTATTCATATAGATTGACACTTTTCTGTATAAAGATTGACACTTTTAAAAATTGTCATTTTATTCGTAAAATAATTATGTTAAAGATTGACACTTTTATTCATATAAATTGACACTTTTCTGTATAAAGATTGACACTTTGGGCCCGGCCGCAAGGTGCCTCTGGCTGACACAAGTTTTTGTCTCAAATAATAGCCAAGAAGATAAAAAACACTACAAATTATTTCTATTTTTGACTTTTTAGACCAAAATACACTTAATGAGTTGACTGATTTTTGACTCTTTTTTTTTTCTTTTTTTCTTTTTTTTGTCTGAAGTTTCTTTATGTGTTTTTTTAAAGTTTTTTTTGATTATTTTTTCAAATTTTACCTTTTTTTTAATTTTTGACATATTTAGAAATTGGACTATTGAGACTATTGACACCTAATAGTCCAATTAGACCCAACTTCAACAATCTATTTCAGTCCATAAAATCAACATTTCAAACATGATTTTCATTTTAAAAAAATAATTATGAACAAGAAGAACGACCCTAAAATAACTCTAGCAACCAATTCAGAGGCAAAAACCTGAACTCAGAAATAGGACTTATGGAACTATTGCTATCAAATAGTCCCATTAGTCCCAACATCAGCAATCCATTTCAGTCCATAAAATCAACATCTCAAGCATGATTTTCATTTTCAATAAAAAAACATGATTCTGAACAAGAGGAATGACCCTAAAACAACTCTAGCAACCAATTTACAGGCAAAAATCCGAACTTAGAAATAGGACTAATGAGACTATTGCCACCGAATAGTCACATTAGTCCCAACATCAGCAATCCATTTCAGTCCATAAAATCAACATCTCAAGCATGATTTTCATTTTCAATTAAAAAAAACATGATTATGAACAAGAGGAACGACCCTAAAACAACTTTAGCAACCAATCCAGAGGCAAAAATTCAAACTTAGAAATAGGACAAATGGTACTATTGGCACCGAATAGTCCCATTAGTCTCACCATCAGCAATCCATTTCGGTCCATAAAATCAATATTCCAAGCATGATTTACATTTTCAATAAAAATAAACATGATTCTGAATAAGAATCAACCCTAAAACAGTTGTAGCAACCAATATAGAGGCAAAAACCCAAACTCAGAAATAGGACTAATGAGACTATTGGCACCAATTAGTCTCACTAGTCCCAACTTCAACAATTCATTACAGTCCATAAAATTAACATTCCAAGCAGGATTTTTATTTTTTTTTTAAAAAAAATGATTCTGAATAAGATAAACAACCCTAAATCAACTGTAGCAAACAATCCAAAGGCAAAACCCTAAATCAGAAATAAGACTAACGAGACTATTGTCACCGAATAGTCTCATTAGTACCAATTGCAAAATAAGAGATCTAATAGAAAATCATATATTCACAAAAATATGCAAAATCAACAAATCAAATGCACAAAAATATTCACAATTCATATTCCATTGGTACTCAGCAATCCACTTCCTAAACAAGGGTAAATTCAAATTATGCATAAATTCAAAAAATATCAACAAAAAATCCAAATTAATTCAAATATTAGCTGTTGTACATAATGAATGTTAAAGAAGCAAATATTGTTCCCAATCACCGTCGTCATCTCGCTCGCAAATCAACAAATCAAATGCACAATTGTTCTAATTTCGCAACCTCCCACCGCTGTGTGAATTGCTTCCGCCGCCCCTCTTCCGGAGTAGGTTGACGGTGATTATTCTCTCTCTCTCTCTCTCTCTCTCTCTCCCCCACCACCATTGACGGCACCACTGCGAAAGCCGCCGCCGGTACTGAGCCGCTAGCCTCTCAGATTTGAGGATTTGAGAAGAATGGAGAGGGATTTGAGAAGAAACGGGAGAGAGGCTATGAGATCTAGGGTTTAAGAGGTTTGTTTTGATTCAAATTAGTAAGGGAATTTTTGTCCCAAAATGTAACATAAGCACATTATTTGACATAATTTGTATTTTTTATATTCTTGGACATTATTTGATATTGGTTAACTTCTATGGACATATCTATGTATATTCACAAGTGTATTTACCAAATTATGTCTCTTTTACTTTTGATGTGTAAAAATACGATGGCAAACTGTACGGACAATTTTTTTTTCTTATACCATGATATAATATTATATCTAAGAAATTTGCATAATATTTTTTTATATCATCTTTTACTACTTTAATAAAAAGACTTGTCTATCCTTGCACACTAATATTTGTAAATAATATAACAAAGGCAATGTAGGCATTTCATACCTTATCCATCAATTTTTTACAAAGTAAACAACATTCAAGTATAATACTATAAAATAATTTTATAAATATATTATCATTCAAAATAAACATGATATAAAAATTGTAAATCCTTTTACTTATTGGTATAAATTTATACTACTACATATTATCATCTTCTTTCCCACTTAAAATCAATAGATATATAAAGTAAACGCAACATATTAATAGACATCAATGAATTTAACGAAAAGCAAACATCAACCATGGAAACAATTACTAATAGAACGCGTACATCCTAAAAGCGAACCACTTTAGTAATCATAATTGAGCGCAGGCACACACGGGCCTTGCAATACCAAAATGTTTCCCAAAAGAGACGATAAGAATGAGGATATAAGCTTAGTACCCATACACAATACTTGTACAGCACTTCTTTAGCCCATTTTCACCAAAACTAGACACTCTTCCATAACAAGTTCAACAGTTTAATTCCTCTCGACACCTACTAAATTCTATACTTTTGTGTGGATAACAGCAGCAGCTCAACATACTCGGTTGCCAACAGTTTGATAGAGTGATTTTAGCTGTGTGTTCCATTTGTCGATTGCAGTGTACTTCTTCATTCCTTTTGACCTGCAATAATAACATTTGATTTTACATGCTGCAGAGACGTCGTATGTATTCTACGGAGGAAAAATATAGAGTGACATAAAATAAATATAAAGATCGAGGCAAAATTGAAAGGCCAACCTGTCACCACGCTCTAACAGCCGATTCACTTGATCAATGTGTCCATGAATCCGATTATCCAATATAAGCGACACCAGCAACTCTTCGACATCCTTCTCCGGAACGTTAAGCTCCTGCACATCACAAAGATTATTATGGGAATTGAATCGATATTTGCTGACAAAGAAAAATGATCATTGCCTGACGGATGCATAACTAATAGTACTAGAACCCAAAATTGCTCTTAAAATACACTTTTAACATTTTGTAAGTAGTAATACAACAAGAGGATCTTAATGTCCAAAAATGAACCAGCTACCTTCCCCCCCTTTTCTTTACAACTCATTCCAGGATATGGAAATAAAGATAAGAAAACAAGCCAAACCATAATTGCGGGGGGGGGGGGGGGGGGGGGGGGGTGTTCTTGCTAAGCACAAGAGACTTGTCTTACCTTTGATATGAAGGGGATCCGAATTCTTGTGTAAGGCTTGATGAGCTTAAGCAACACTTGTGTTCTCACGTTCTTTAAGAGATCTTCAATGTAATTGCGAATAAATGGATCATCCATAATGGTCCTCCGGTTACTCTGAGACATTTCCATCACATTATTAAGGGTATTATGCAAATAAGTTTACACGAAGGACCACAAGTCTTCAGGAAAATAACATATGATTGGCAAAAGCATACCTTCAAAATTTTTTCAAACTCCAAAATCTCATTCCTTTGGTATGCTGCAATTAGGTTTGTCATTGCCAGAATCTCGGGATCATTTTTATATCTACAAAGAAAAAGAGGCAACTAAGTTGAAATTATACATAAATACTCGAATCCAAGAATTTTTATATGCAACACTTGAAGCAAACATTGAGATGCTAAAATTCGCTAGACAACTTACGGCTTTGCCTCTTGACCATCAAACGGATTGACCTCTGATTCCATCAGCATATTTGCCAGAACCAAGTACCTGACAAATAGCAAATACTTAATCAGTTCAATAAACAGAATGCAATTACATCAGAAAAATATTTGTATTAAATTTCAACAAAAACACATCAACTGCATGACCCAAAGTCAGACAAAATAATTTCAGGTCCATCTTGTTCATGTATATAATAGCACGTATCAACAAGGATAACTTGAAAATAGCAACTATGATGGTATCCCATCGCAACCAGCCTAAATATGCAAGAAGAAGCAGTTCACAATGTTTTACGTTTGAATTGGTATGGATAAAAGTTGCCGAATAAAAGCATCGATATTACTCTAATAACAACTAAAGATCAGAGCTTCTTCCATAGAAGGTTCTCCAACCTTTTAAGATAGCCAGTATGTCAGAGAGATAGGTTAATCATTAGAGAGTAAACAGTTAACAAACATGCAACATACCACCCCTCCCATCACAAAAAGAATAAATAATATCACTAAGTCAACACATACTTTAGACACTGAATGCGCCTCTGGTTCCCAGCTTCATCATAGTTTTTAAACGCTTCAAAGAAATCAGTGGCTGCGTCAGGCCATTGTCGCTCAGCCATATGCATTTTCCCACCACATTCACGAATAATACCCATGATTCTTGGATGAGGAATGGCAGATTTCACAGATAGTGCTTTTTGATATAATTCCTGGAATAATACAGAGCAATTTAATAGATAGGATAAACTGGAGGGCCTAAAAAGCCAAGAAGATAACTAATCAGCATATTTTTTTTACTCTAGAAAGTATAAATATGTTACTGTACCTTCAGTTTTTTGTTGTTTTTAGTTTCAGTATACATTTGGATTTCAATTGCATACACTTCCAATAATTGTGTGCCTTTCTTCTGATCATCTGTACCATCTTCTTTTTGACAAGATTTATGAAGCTCCTTCAGGATCTAATAAATAAATTCTGAATCAGTTCACATAACAACATTCTGAATCAAGTCTATTTAGTTTGCATTCTGCAGAAATGAATACCTTACTCATCCTCCCATATTCACCAATGTCAAACCATATTTTACACAACTTTAGATTCGTCTTGAACCATAGTCTCTGTAGAAAAAAGGAACCATGAAAATTCTCCAGAAAAAAAAAAAACTCATCTAATTCAAATGAAAATAATTCCTCACCTCATTCTTTGCCTCTTCAAGGGCCTTTAGGGTGGTTTGGTAAAACTCTTGCAGCAGACTGAAGTTTTGACTGGCAGATCCAGAGATAAAGTCCATGATATTGTTTATGCATTTTTCACTGTAATTTCGAGTGACTGCAGACTTGATGTAAGTTAACATGTCTCTGTAAGCATCCATCATTTCCTTGTATCTCCCAAGCTTATAGTAAAGTTTAACAGTTTGCTTCAAGGCTTTAAATCCCCTGAGATAAACACAGAACCAACAGTCAAGGACACTGATTCGTTCAAGATGTAGAGTGTCCCTATAATAAGAACAGCAGGGATCTCCTCTACCCCATCAGATAGCACGTACCACCTACTATATTGAACAAATTAACATAAATTCAGGCAAACAACTTGAAAATTGAAACTACCTATATAAATTTGAGAGGAGTAAATAATTAAGAAATTTCAACCCTGAGTAAACCACAAAACAGTAATTCTAGAAAGAAGGAAAAAAAAAAGACTAATCCACGAAACAGCATGATCTCCACTCAAGTAAAAAGAAGCTGCGGCTGATACAAATTGCTTCCAATACATTGATTGTCAGCAGAAAAACTCTAAGAACAAACTAGGAAACATGGCCTGATATAGCATGCAAATACAGACTCTGAACTTTTAGTTGGATAGAAGAAAGACACAGTTGTCTTCCACTCTGATAAAACAGACAATTTCAACTTGTGAGTAGAGCTGACTCTATAAAGACCTTGCATCAACCCTAAAAACAGGCGCTGAGCCATAAAAGATGATAGTGATAATGCACATTCAAACTCAAATCATGAGAAGTCAAAATTATAAATAAAAACAAATGAACAGATAAAACACTGAAGAAATCAGAAAATCAAAAAAAGGAAAAATGATCTGGATACACTCAACAGAGATCTTTCACTTTAACTAATACATCACATCAATGTTTAAAAACCTGAAAACATTAGACAAAAAGTTAACAAAGCAATGCCGTGAAGACTTTTGCAGCTTACGTAAGCAATGACAAAATAGATGAAAACTAAATACAAATTTAGCTGCAATATACATAAGTAAGATCAATTACCACTCAGCCTTTTCAGGTTCCATTCGCACCACTTCTGCAAAACCTTCAAGTGCTGCTTCAGGGTCTGTTTCGACTAAGCCTATACGAAAAACATGATGTAAAACACCCTAAAAGTAACCAGGCTTTAAACAATTTAAATGTTACTATTAACAAATTGCAGATGCAAAACCTTAACTAAAATCAACCTACCCCCAAATTCATATAAACGTAAGAGTGTGCAGTGCGATTAAGTAGCCAACCTAAAAACCCACGATAAAACTGAACACACACAATTTATACAAACATGCGCTCGCAATCAAATATAGGCCAATGCAAGAACATAACCAAAGCTATTTAGAGTTTAAAAAAGAACAGAGATGAGAATTACGCAAATATAGGGCAAGTATATTTGTAAACGGTCTTCAAATAATAAAAAAGATTGAAATCAGATAAATAATCGCACCTTTGGAGTTGTAATACTGATTTTCAATATCAACATCCTGTTCTTCCGGCTCCTCGTCGGAGTACTCAAACCCGTAATCCTCCATATCAGCATCTGCACCACATTATTCATTAAAAAAAGGCATCATCGAGCGAACTAAGGATCAAAACCAAAATTGTAGCACTACCTGAACCCATTGCGATTTTGTATCTCTTCAACTAAAGATTTATTGTAGAGCGAGAAAATGTTTAGGGGATTTCCCAGCGATACTATTACTCCTAAGTAACGGGGATGGAGAGAGAAGAGAGTGAGAGCGAGAAATGGGCTTTTGAGAGAGTTAACTTAGCACTTATAGGAGCTCTAATTGGGCTTTTGAGATATACAATTTTATTTTTATTTTTTATTTTTTATTTTTATTTTTATTTTTTTAAAGGGATTATTTGTTTTGTTTTTCCATTTAATTCTTTCTTCAATTTTAATACTCCACTTAGTTTAATTTTATAATTTATTTTTTAACTTTTAAATTTCAATTACTTAAAAAAATTATTAGTATGATTGCTAAATTAAAAACTAAAGTATATAATTTTTTATTTATAAATATTAATTGACATTTATTAATTGTATGATAAACAAATTAAGATAGTGGAACTAATAGTGAAAGGAAAATAATAATTTCAGAAAATAGGAACTCATTCACAATTTTAATCTTAAAAAGGATAATAGCACAATAAACAATTTTTAATACATGCGTGGAAGTAAGGAGACAATGGGCCGGATTTGGGTCTTGTTATGTTCAGATTAAAATTTGAAAATTTAATTTGAGATTCAGATCTAGTCCAGTTTCATCAGGTCTAAAAGAATAAAATTTAAATTAAGATTCATAAGATTCAACTAGTTTTTTTCTCCTACCCCCTATGTTATTGGATGTACATCATTTCGGCACGTTGCACAATGCTCATAGAACCATTCTTCGATTACAAGCCTTACCACATCGAGACAAACGAAAATAGGTAGACATCTCGCCCATAGCAATGTGTTATTGAAAGACTAAACAACATTAAACGTGAGGATGCTGAACCGTTTGACGGGGCACATCGAGCGAGCCTACTTACCAGGTCCTATATCCATCATTTTTTGGTATGCCTCGGGTCTCATAGCACAAAGCTGCTCCATCCTGGTGTTGTATTAAGTACTATCATACGTGTATACATCTCGTTGAAACAATCCAACAATGATCCGTCCAAAGCTTTGCAACTTCTTACTCGAGTGATAATAACACAAATTATGGTTGGCTTCGGGAAATACAACACTCACGGCATGTCCGATGGATATATGTTGATCCTAGACAATCAACGAGTTTAGAAGTGCTCCATATGCTCTTGTGAGTCATCATATGAACCAAGTCCATGACTCGTGGTTCTCGATATGCCATACTTTGAACGCCAAGGATACAACTGCTCGTTTAGCATACTTTGTCATGGCTACGAATAATATTATGTTGTTCTTACCCTTCAGATGTGTGGCATCCACTACTATAACTCGCCTCATGCAGAGTGAGTATGCAACTTTAGTAGCTCCGAGAGCAACAAATACGAGTTTGAACCAACCATCGTCACCGATATCGAGATCCTTGATTGTATTCAGATTTGTCCTCTCGAGCATGTGGAGGTAACCAATCAGCATCTTGAAAGATTCGTCCCCTCAACGCTACATCATAACTGACATCCACACCAAATACTGATAACAATTCGTTCTTGATGACCTTTGGTTTGATTATTTCGGCATCACATAGGATCCTTTTTGCAAAGTACACTAAGTTCAAAGATTATGGGTTGTGACTGCCTCAAGGATGATCATAGTGTGGTCTTATCCCCATGCGTGTAGGCTCCCTTCAACACCCGGACAATTCTTCCAAGCACTCAGTGCATGCAGTCATCTCACTACAAGAAAATCAGCCTATTATGGCACTTAAAAACGTCAAATGAAATATGTTAATAAGGCATTTTAGCTTTCATGACATTTGATGGAAGTACCCTGTTATCAAATGTAACAATAGGTCAAATGTCAGGATAAATTATCTGTCAGTACACCTAGAAGTGTCTAAACAAACACCACATAGTGGCATTGCAAAATGCCTTGAAATGCTACTTAAGATGACTCTAACTATTTATACGTAAAATTACAAAATGTCTCCTATATAATTTATATTTTCATCATTCACAATAATTATAATTACATTTTCATCGTATATAATTAATTAGTTATATTTTTCTCCTCTAAATATTTACAATTACATTGTGACTTCCAATATTATTTAATTTTAATAATATAATAAAGAGGAATGCTCCCCTACCCATCGTGGACATATTTAATATGCTCACGGATGACGTGGCGGCAAAATATTTAAGGAAAATCATAATTGATATATCTTATAAAAATAAACCCTACCTAAAAACCCTACCAAAGAATATTAAACCCTAAGTGAAAATATTATTAACGTGACACTGCCACATCAGCCGTGAGCACATTAAGAGTGCTCACGGTGGGTAGGGGAACATTTCTAATATAATCAATAACAAAGCAAATACAAGTAAGAAATACAAATAAATTACTAATAATGATCCATCAAAAGTATTACACGTGAAATGAACACTTTATTATTTCTTTATAAAGTGATGCAACATTTACAAATCCCAGTAGGATTCTATACATGAGTGACTACATATGATAATTAGCACTAGCATCAATACAATAATATGTTCAAAATTTAAGAAACCAAAGTATTTGTCGATCCGTCAATTTTGTGTTACCTGCAGATGACAAAAATAGGTAAAGAAACATGTATCTCATGATATATACTCATTAGAATGTTTGAAATATATAATAAAATACATCAGAAAACAAACAAAAGAGTTGCACACATACTTTGAATCTACCTGTATGCAATTTGTCTTCTTCTTCTTCAAATCAGAATTACCACCGCCAGCAAACAAAATCCAGTAATTGCGTCCTACAAAGGAAGAGAGAGTATCATCAGTTTGATATAATTTGTGGTATGCAAGACTACTGACCTTGAAATTGAATCGGGGCTTCTAGGATGTGAAGAATAAAACCCTCTTTTTCTCAATTTTTTGTCGCCAATTAGGCGCTTGGATAGTGAATTTTTCTTCTTTCACGTCATCGTCGCGAAGGAGCAAGAGGAACCGTATCTGAATTTATTATGAGGGTTTTGAGTCTTTAAGTTGAGAGAGAATCTTTTTTTCTTAAAAGAGAGGATAATTTGTAGTGGAGGAGTGAGTAGTTTCTACAATTTTTCAATTGACGCTTGATTTTTTCTTCCTGCCGCTATTTTTTTTACGCAAGTCGCTAATTTTTTCGATGAGTAATTTATGTATTTCGTGGTGCGTCATTCCTTATTTTTATAAAAACTAAAAATTATTATTCCTGTAATTATATTCCAATTAAATTGTATAATTTTAATTGTTAATCGAATAATTAATGAAAGGGTATCAATCTCTTTGTGTTTCATCTAAAGAAGCATTTAATTATTCAAATACTTTTTTTTTTTATTATATTATACTTCCTCTGTTTCAAGATTGTTGACACGTTTCTTTTTCTTTCTTTTTGGCATACATTTCCACGCTTCTCGATGATAAATTTTAAAATAAATTTTTGAAGTATCTTTTCTTTTATGAGATACTACGTGTGTCGTAGTATCCCGTAAATAAAAAAATTCTTCAAAAAATTATTTTAAAATCCATCATCGAGAAGCGTGGAAATGTGTGCCAAAAAGAAAGGAAAAGAAACGTGTCAACAATCTTGAAACAGAGGAAGTATATACTTATCTTGTAATTTCAAAAAGGTTATCTAGAAATTTAACATGACGAAAATAGGTTCAATTCTTCTATTTTTTAAATAGAAAAAAAAATTATTGAATCATTTTCGGTTTTTTCTTTATCACCCTGAAGGCCTGAACAAGGACATGCTTTTTATTTTTCTTTCATTATTGTATATATACTTGTTGGGAACCCGACTCGGTTTGTAAGTTTTGATGATGTTTATCGAAACTAATACTTTAACGGTTTTACACAAGTTCAAGCTTAAGCATAGGTCAGACCGACTACCTGTAAAGTCAGATCGGAAGTACGATCTTACTCATCATAGTCAATCTAATAGATATAAGGTTTAGTTGATAGTCTTAGTCATCTATCCTTTGAAGAGCTCAAGACTCTAAGACAGAAGGAAGATCGCTGAAAACTTTAGTTTGTAGAGACAATATCAACCTACCTACATGGGTTGATCTGATCTGGCTCATGCATTCTCAGATGCAACCTGACCTACCTCAATGGGAAGAAATTACTGTGTGTCAGTGTATGGACCTGACACACCAACGGCTCTATTTCATATGAGCTTATAAATACCTTTTTCCTCTCCAGAATCATGCATAGGAAACTAAGGGAAATAAAGAACGAAAAGCTCTCAAGCCAAATCCCTGCAGAAATCTCTCAAGCTTATATCCAATCAACGCTCGAAATCAAACGAGTTTCCCAAGCGTTGATAAAGAGTTTTCGTATTTTGGATTCTGAGTTCTAGACAATTACTACTATCTACGAGCTCATCCAAACTCTCTCTACTCACGCTGATTCAGATACCTTTTCCGTAGATAGAAGAGTTGTTTAAATCTTCCATTGTTGAGTTTGCAAAGCTCTGGGAAGTTATAGTGTCTAGTAAGTTCGTAGCAAGTCTATATGGAAGTGTGCAAGGGTCACTGTTTAGTGTGTTATTGTGTGTTTTTATATCTTTTGTGTGAGTTCGTTTTCGTCTACTTTATTCGTTTTTCTTGTTTGTTATTATGTGTTTTAGGTAAGTTGGAGTCGTATGGTAAATGGAGTGTTCGAGTGAGGAAAAGATGCAAGAAATAAGAGGAATAGAAGAGTCAAGGGAGAGACGAAGAAGAGCGACCGCGAGCACCTTCGCGGCCGCGAGGACGGACATGATCGGACCCCTCGCGGCCGCGAGGGGATCCGCGATCGCAAAGCCCGGCGGATTTCTATGACTTTTTTTCCTAGTTTACCTAGGATTTTTCCATCTATAAATATGTAATAGCTTTAGACGAAAAATACCTTTTGACACATTATTCTCTCTTTAGTTTTTAGTTCAAAACACTTTAGGTTTAGTTTGAATTTTGCTTGAAGAAGTTTGTGATTCGGATTCGAGTTCTTTGTTCTTTCGTTCAATTCAAGTTTTTAATTCCTTTTAAGTTCTTCGTTTTCATTCATCTTTTGGTTTCGTAAGTTTAAATTAATTTCATAGATTCGTTTTTAGAGTTCCTTACATGTTCTTTCCTTTTTTTTTTATTTGATTTCTAAGTTCTAATTAATTGCTTTAATTTCATTAGATTTATTTTTACAAGCATATTTAGATTCCTTTGTACTAGTTTAGTTTAAATTGCGTTCTCAATTGCTTTCTTTCAAATTCATGCCTAGGTAGATTCATTGTTTTCAATTTAGATTTAAGTTTAAGTCTAAGTTTTTTTTTTTTTTTTTTTTTTTTTTTTTTTTTAACGTCTAGGAATTAATTGAAAAACCCTAAATCTTTATTTGCTTTCGTAGAGTGTTTAGCGCGTGTGTTCATACGATAGATCACCCTATTAGGTTGTCCTTGAGATTCGACATTTGGGTTAAACTTACTAATTCTATGATAGGCCTAGTTCTATTGCTAGCACTTTTAGGTAAAACAAATTTTGGCGCCGTTGCCGGGGAAAGCTTTAGGTGATTAATTGTGTGATTGTGTTTTTATTTATATTTATTTTCGTTTTTCTCTTAAAAAAATATATGTTTTTATTTTTTTTAGTTGGGTTTTTTCTTTTTGTGCTTTCCATCGGTGCTTTTAACATATTTGTTGAGTGTTGTGCATGCATGGTCGCCGAAGTCTTCAAGGAGAGCTCTAGCCGTTCATAGACAACATCAACCGAAAGAAAGCAATTCTGGCAAGCACAAAGGGAGGAGAGATTAGTGAAGGTCCGGACAGTGGATTAGGCTTCATTGCATCACCAATCTTTGAGAAGTCGCCTAGTCCGGAGTTCTTAGCGCAAAGGTCCATTCAAGCGTCAGAGAGAGTAGACGTGGTGAGCATAGACGAAGGCTCAAATTCTAGCTCTGACGAGTCAGCCGATTCTGAGCAACCAAGAGATATGGCAGAGCAACCACTGAATCAGTATGGCTGCCCCACTGTTACCGATTCCACATCGGCAATTGTCCTAACCAAGGAAGTTAGGGATCATGAACTGAAACCACAACATCAGCAATTGTTGCCTTCTTATCATGGCATGACAAATGAGGATGCCCTTGATTTCATCCAAGAGTTTTGTTCGATCGTTCAGAATTTTCCATTGGGAAACATCTCGGAGGACCAATTGAGGATGAAATGCTTCCCTTTCTGCCTAAAGGATCGAGCAAGGATGTGATACCGTTCCCTCTCAGCTGGATCAATGACTATATGGAAGCAAGTTTGCGAGAAGTTCATGCTGAAATACTACCCGAACCGAAAAACTCAAGAGGTTCGATCGAAGATAATACATTTTGTCCAAGATGTTGATGAGCCGTTTCATGAGGCTTGGGAGAGATTTCAGTACTTGTTGCAGCAGTGCCCACATCACCAATTTGCCAATGAAATGTTATGGCAATTTTTCTATGATGGACTCAATTCATCAAGTCAGACGCTGGCAGATAACACTGTTGGAACCGTTGCTTGAAAGCGTTCCTTTTCCCCATTGGATCTTCGAATTGGATATGATAATTTATGGTATCAGATTTACATGCAATTACATCACGCATTGAGTCAAGATTTGATACATTTCTCTTACAGATGGAGTAATCTACAGGTCTAGATTACTAGGATGTGATCCCTTTCCTCGAAGTTCTCCGACTGTGTGGGCGTCTCGGAACTTTGGAACTTGGAACTCCCTCTGCACTCAAAACCGGCGCCCCTCTTCTCTCTAAAGTGAGATTCGATTGATTAGGTTTTGAGAATCTCCTCCTCCTTATTTATAGGAGGAGGTGGCGCCTCTTTTCCTTGTTCACTAAGTCACGAGCTTTTAATTAATAAAGCCCGGTTTAGTTAATAATTACTAGAACAAATTCTAATAAAATATAATTAGAATTGATCCTAATTATTATAAGAAAAATATTATATATTAATATTAAATTAATTCTCTAATTCCTTAACTAAGAATAAATCTTAATGAAATAGATATTAATTTATTCCATATTACATATTTAATCAGAGTGCACTTATTGAGCCCAGATGGACACCAAAAGAGAAAACAGGCGCCACCTACATTACTGTAGGTGCCACATTATGGGCTCAAGCCCATAATGCCTCTTTTCAGTCCAAAACTGATATCCCTCAATAATACCTTGAATTCCTTTCCTGAAGAGCTCTTGGGCCATCCCAGGGATCTATGTATCAGATAGAGTTTAGCCTTACCTAATGAAATAATTCCATGATCAACCCAAAATATTTATTTCATTAGAGCTGTGACGCATTCCACTAAAGAGTCACAACTGAATCACCGCTCTGTCCCAATTTATAGATTGGGGCTGATACTTTATTTAGAGCTATCCCCGCGTTTAATGACTCTGATATCCATTAATTAATTAGAGCTCCTCTGACTGCTCCTAATTAATTAATATCTTATTTTCCTCAAGCAGTACCCGTTCACCCCTTATTATTATACAAGAACTTAATTAGCATGCATGACTTGGTATAATAAACCTTGTGAACTCCCTGAGGGGATATCTCTCAACCTAATACGGACACAGTGTCTCAATACAACTAATTAGACATACTATGTGCCCTTATGTTACCCAAGAGGCAAGTCATCAGGGATGCTGCGATAGACCCTTATCTTGCAAATCAAAGTAACAATGAACAACATATATATATGTAATAGCCTATCGAGATTAAGATCATATCTCTAAATGCCGAGATCTCTAGTTCTTCACCTATTGCTAGGGTCAGTATCAGAAGAACCTTATCTCACTCGATCATGTCAATATATTCCACCGTACCAACATAACTAGCGACTGAGACCCGCCACTACCGTTATGTTGCAGTCTAAACCGATAGCTTTCCCGAGCTATCTCGACTGTGATATTATTTATATCTCATAATTATTATCGAACGCTGCGTGATCTCCCTAACACCCGAGCCATCCACGTGTTCTAAAACATGAGATATAGAAATTAATATATTTATTCAGATAGGTGATTGTAAACAGTGGAATACATGTCGTATATACTAACATACATTTTTGCTTTAGCTATACACAACAACCCCAACAAACACTGCAGGAGGAGATCTAAGATCAAAGACTGCAACTGAATCGAAGGTGATATTTGAGACTGCTGCAGCAACTTCGCAACACAAAACATCCTGACTCCAACTAAGAAACGCTAGTGCAATCGGTGCTAGCTCGGAGATGAAAAAGTAGTTGGCAGATGTGATGAGAAAACTGCAAGAAATCAAGATGAAGGCGGAATCACCTACCCCTACTCCTCCGGTCAAGGTGCTCAAGTGACAATAAATTCAAGTTCAAGCACAAGAGAATGATTTGGAGGCGTGTGAGATCTGTCAAACACCTGACCATTTTGCTGATTATTGTCCTAACATGGGCAATTTCACATATGAGGGAGGAGCTGAAGAAGTCTACGCTGCCCAAGGATATGTGCCTCAACAAGCGCCGCCTCAACAAAGTTACACTTGGCAAAACCAACAAGGCATGGGTTATCGACCTCCGCAAGGTCGAGGAGGAGGCACGGGCAATCCATCTCGTCATCCACCCCTCAAAATTACCAATATCCTCCATACTCTCCACAATACCCAGCTCAACCTTACTACCCTCCACAAAATCCATACTATCCACCACCACCATCATCTTACTACCCACCTACACCATACTATCAAACTCCGCCATATACACCTCCACCATATACACATCCACAACAACCATATTACCCTATACCTCCACCTCAACCATACCTTCCTCAAAACATTCACCCTCAAAACTAACCTTCCCAAGTTCCACCGCCTAATCCTCAAGTACTGCCACCACATCCTCAAGAGTCCCAAGAAGTGGTCAACAAACGCTTCGAGTTGCAAATTGGGCAAATGGCGGGCACCATGAATTAACTCCAACAAACCATGCAGCCCAATAAGATTCCAACCCAAGGAATGCAACCTTATCAAGTTCAGGCCATCACTGTATTGAGAAGCGGTAAGGTTGTGGATAATGGGGTGAAGATGCCTCAATTTTCAGAGAATTTTGAAGAGTCTCGCATCTCCCAGGGTTTACAGCCGTGAAGCCCATCACGACAGTGGAGCCCTGCAGGATTGAACCCCTCGCAATCGTGATGGGGTCCGCGACCGCGAGGCCTTGACAATTCTGAAGAAGCCGCCGATTCAACACCTAATGCCGAGTCTTCACTCCACAAGGCCCCAAATCCGTATATTTCGTCCATTCCTTACCCAAGCAGGCTCAAGAATCAAAAGAAAGATGGACAGTACCTAGATCTTTACAAGATGCTCTCCAAAGTGAATGTGAACTTGCCCTTGCTCGATGTCATCCAAAACGTACCTGCATATGTCCGATTCTTCAAAGAGTTGGCATCTAAGAAGAACAGGTTTGATGATGCTGAGCCGGTCATGGTGTTTGAAGTTGCTAGATCAATCATGCAACAACCTCTTCCTAAAATAAAAAAAACATAATCCATGTAGCTTCGTGATTAATATTGCTATGGGTAATGGTAAGGAAACATCTGGCATGTTAGATTTATGAGCTGGAATTAATCTTATGCTTTATTCTATTTTTCAAAAATTAGAATTAGGTGAATTAAACCCACTTGCATGACTCTACAGCTTGCCGATAGGTCCATTAGATACCCTAGGGGTATCATTGAGGATATTCTTGTAAGTGTGGGGGGTTTGATTGTTCTTGTTGATTTTGCTATGTTGGAAATAGGAGATGTACAAGAGAATGGAAGAGAGCACACACTTTTGTTAGGCAGACCCTTTATGGCCACCGCTAATACATTGATAGATGTTAAAAATGGCACTATTAAAATGTCTCTCCTTGATGAAACTATGTCTTTTTCTGTTCGAAATTATGATTGTGCTATTCATTCTTCTGAATATGTGGATAATTGCTTATATGTTGATGTGATTGATGCCTTGTCCGAGAAAGTGTATGTGCAGGGACATGAAAAGGACATGCAAGAAGTATTCATGGGATCTGGAGATATGGAAGAGTGGGCCCGAATGGAAGCTGATCTTGGAATTCCTATTCCAATGCTTCCATTAGAACCAACAAAGAGAGAAAGAGAGCGAATGCGGAAGGAGGAAGAGAAAGTGGAGCTGAAGGAGCTTCCGCCGCATTTAAAGTACGTATTTTTGAAAGACGGAGAGAGAAAGCCTGTGATCATATCTGCCACATTGACAAAGGAAAAAGAAGGTGTTCTTGTTCAAGTGTTGAAGAAATACACACTCGCTTTTGGGTGGAGTTTGGCCGACATTCGAGGCATCAGTCCGGCCACCTGCATGCACCGAATCAACCTTGAGGAAGGAGCTTGACCCAAGAGAGATGGGCAACGAAGACTCAACCCGGTACTAATGGAGGTGGTGCGCAAGGAAATCTACAAGTTGTTGGCAGAAGGCATTATTTACCCTATTGCTGACAGTGAGTGGGTTAGCCCGGTGCACGTGGTGCCAAAGAAATGAGGCATCACGGTGGAGATAACGAGAAAAATGAATTGGTTCCGACTCGTCCCCGTGACGGGTTGGCGGATGTGTATTGATTATAGGAAGCTTAATGCTTCTACCAAAAAGGACCATTTTCCTCTTCCTTTCATTGATCAAATGTTTGATAGATTAGCCAGGCAGGAATTTTATTATTTTCTTGATGGTTTGTCAGGTTACTATAAAATTGCAATTGCACCAGAGGATCAGAAGAAGACGGCATTCACTAGCCCATTCGGAACTATGCTTATCTGAGAATGTCTTTTGGTCTCTGCAATGCACCGGGTACGTTTCAATGGTGCGTGATGTCTGTCTTTTCTGAAATAATTGGTGATTTTGTGGAGATATTTATGGATGACTTTTCAATTTTTGGTTCGTCTTTTCATGATTGTTTGAACAAAATTCAAAGGGTCCTTAAGAGGTGTGCGGAAAGTGGTTTAACTCTTAGTTGGGAAAAGAGTCATTTTATGGTTAGGAGTGGAATTATTTTAGGTGATGTTGTGTCAAGTAAAGGTATAGAGGTTGACAAGGCTAAGATAGAAGTCATTGAAAAGTTGCCTCCACCTCGTGATGTTAAGGGAATTAGGAGTTTCTTAGGTCACGCTGGTTTTATAGGCATTTCATTAAAGATTTTTCTAAAATAAGTCAACCCCTTTGTCACTTGCTTGCTCAAGATGTGCCTTTTAATTTTGATGATGCATGTTTGATTGCTTTTAACACTTTTAAGCATAAGTTTGTTTCTGCCCCTATTGTAGTTGGTCCTGATTGGTCACTTCCCTTTGAAATCATGTGTAATGCTTCAAACTCTGTTGTTGGTGATGTCTTAGGTCAACGAGTTGATAAAATGTTGCGTGTAATTTATTATGCGAGTTTGACTTTGAATCCTGTTCAAGTAAATTACACCACAACTGAGAAAGAAATGCTTACTTTAGTATTTGCCTTAGATAAATTTCGTTCTTACATAATTGGATCTAAGGTAATAATCTATAGTGATCAATGGGGCTCTTAAG
Source organism: Mentha longifolia (assembly GCA_001642375.2). Classification (NCBI taxonomy): domain Eukaryota; kingdom Viridiplantae; phylum Streptophyta; class Magnoliopsida; order Lamiales; family Lamiaceae; genus Mentha; species Mentha longifolia. The sequence continues at coordinate 18,924,499 of CM038112.1, read as the reverse complement.
CATTTGTTGACTAAGGCACAAGCTAAACCTAGACTCATCAGGTGGGTATTGTTGTTGCAAGAGTTTGACATTGAGATTAAAGATAGAAAGGGGAGTGATAATTTGGTTGCTGATCATTTGTCTCGTCTTGAAAATGCTCCTCCTTGTTTGCATGATGATGATATTCCTGAATCATTTCCTTATGAGGATGTTTGCAAATTTGAGAATGAGGATTGGTATGCGGATATTGCTAACTACTTGGTTAATAATGAATGTATACCAAAACTAACCAAACAGGAAGAGAAGAGGTTTGTTCGTACTTGCAGGCAATACTTTTGGGAGGATCCATATCTATTTAAGCTTGGCAAGGATGATGTTATTCGGAGATGTGTTCCGGATAAAGAGCAAAAGAAAGTGTTGAGGCATTGTCATGAAGGAGTTTGTGGAGGCCATTTTGGTGGTCAAAAGACTACTCACAAGGTGCTCCAAAGTGGGTTGTTCTGGCCGACTTTATACAAAGACCCTCAAGCTTTCTACCTTGCATGTGATCGGTGCCAAAGGGTTGGCTCCATTGGGAAAATGAACGAGATGCCACTTCATCATATCTTGGTTGTCAAAATTTTTGACGTGTGGGGTATTGATTTCATGGGACCTTTTCCTAAATCTAATGGCTTTGAATATATATTGCTTGCTGTTGATTACGTGTCTAAGTGGGTTGAGGATATCCCCACTAGGACGTGTGATTCTCATGTTGTGTTGAAGTTTATGCAGGAAAATATTTTATGTAGGTTTGGATTTCCTCATGCAATCATTAGTGATGGAGGAAAGCATTTCTGCAACAAGTTATTTGAGAAGCTGATGAAGAAAAATGGAATCACTCACAAGGTGGCAACTCCGTACCATCCACAAACTTCGGGGCAAGCAGAGACGAACAATAGGCAAGTCAGGGATTTTAGAGAAGATGTTCAAGCTGTCAAGAAAGGATTGGTCGGAAAAGCTCACTGATGCATTATGGGCATACCGGACGGCTTACAAGGGTATTCTTGGCATGAGTCCTTATCGTCTTGTTTTTGGAAAGGCGTGCCACTTGCCGGTTGAGATTAAATACAAGGCGTATTGGGCACTTAAGAAACTTGATATCAACCATGAGAGTGCTTGGAGCAAGAGGATGTTACAAATGGAGGAGTTGGATGAGCTCCGAAATGAAGCCTATGAGAATGCAAAGATTTCCAAGGATAAGATGAAGCGACTCCATGATAGTTGCATTCTCTTTAGGGAGTTCAAGCGACTCCATGATAGACGCATTTTCTCATCTTAAGCTATTTCCGGGTAAGTTGAAATCAAGATGGAGTGGCCCCTACACTGTCGTCAAGGTGTTTCCATTTGGGACTGTTAAAATCATAGATGAAGAGTCGGGCTCAACATTTTGTGTTAATGGGCATAGATTAAAGGCTTACATTGAAGGGGAGACCAAGCCCCAAACCATTAAAGTGACTCCGATTTCCGACCCACCATCATCGTAAAATGAGGGGTTTCATCAAGCTAATGACATTAAACAAGCACTTCAAGGGAGGCAACCCACGCTTTCGTAATTTTTCTTTCCTTTTATTTTTACTTTTTATTTTCATTTTATTAAAAATTTTCATTTTTATTTTGTAGGCATTATTTTTAAAAAAATGAAAATGAAAATGGTGAAATCGGGTGTAACAGGGTTAGCAGCCGCGAAGTGGGCGATCCGCCGTGACCCGGATCCATTCTAACGGGAGATTTGCAGACCCGGACTCCTCGCGATCGCAAAGGTGCCCTCATGATTGCGACCCGGCCCGAGTTCAGATTAGCCTTCAGACCTGGAGGCCTCACGATCGCGAAGCCCACTGCGACCGCAAAGCCTGATGGGTTAAAATCGGGGGAGAATAGTTTCAGACCTTATTTCTTTCCCTCCTCCTCCTCCTCAAACCACCGATTTCTCCCTCCCATTCGCCAATTTGTACCCCAATCCGCCGTCTTTTCCCCTATTTTCTTCCATAATATCATTCCCCCATCATTCCCCAACTTTCTCCTTGTCAATTTCTTCTCATTTCCTCCATCATGCCTCCGAGAAAGAAACATGCTACTTCCGGCCAAGGCTGCACCTCCGGTGTCAATGTGGAGGAAGTTGACCTCCAACAAAGGTTTGCTACATGCCCATTTCCTCTACAAGATGTGAGTGAAGGTAAATTCTATCTATACTTAAGAAACTTATTCCTCCATCTACGTTTCATTGGCCTTTGCTTGATAATGTGGGAATTAGAGGTCGTGTGGAGCATTATTTGAATATTTTGGGCTTGTTGTCGTATGCTAACATGGATTTGTCGGGGTATAATACCCATTATCTTGAGATGTTGTCGACATTTAGATGGGGTGATGGGGCTAGTTTCTTTACTTGTAGATTGATGGGGCAACATAGGAAGGTTACTCGTAATGTGATGCATCAAGCATTTGTTTTTTCGAATGCTCCAGATGCTATTGGTCATATTCATGATGATTTTAATGTTAATGAGGCATAGCATGAATTATCTGGCTTTCATAATTGGCATCAAAGTGGTCCTCCTGCAGCATTTATTTGTGATAATGCTTTGTGTTTTGTGCATAAATTTTTGAGTCCAAATGTGTCTGGAAAGCAAGAGTTGAGTCCAGTAAATCAGTTGGAGGTGTTTCTTCTTCATTCGGCTCTCAAGGGGACTAGGGGAGATGAGTTTTCATGTCGAGCTTTGTTTGGAGTCAAATTTATTAAATGCAAGTTCGTGGTCAATCTTTGGCGGCTTTCACTGCCATTGCTATGGGTTTGGCTCGTCACTTTGCGATTCCGGTTAACCCAGCCAGTATGGAGGTCATCTTCGACAGAATGAAGACATTTTTGAAGTCGGAGTATGAGCTTAAGCCCTACCAAAGTCGTCAAACGGTGAGAGCGTTCATGGCTCTTCAAGGACTTGATCCGGGACCGTTACATGATGATGAGGATGAACACATGGACGAAGAGGCCGCTTATGAAGCCGGTCATGATGCCGAGGTACCGATCATACCTCCACCACCTCCGCCTCCCACTTATGTCACGACTAATGCCTTTGAAGATTTTGAGGCTCGTCTCTTTGCCTGTTTTGATGCTCATGACGCTACTCTTCGAGCAATGGGGGAAAGTGTTGGGACAAGCCTTGGGAATCTTGGCAATCGAGTCTCGGTTCTTGAGGACCAATTTTCTCGTTGGACCGGCATCGTTTCTCGTCGCTCCAATACCGATTTTTCTCACCCTCCTCCATAGTTTGGTATGTTTGTTAGTTTCATTTTGTTTTAAGTCATTTTATTTTTTTGTTTTAGGAGGTAATATAATTGTTTTGTGTTTGTTTTCAATGTGTAAGTAATTGGCTTGTGGGTCTTTGGAGGTTTTCGAGCACATTGCCGATTGAGTCGTCGTGTTTTGTAATATTTTCTTTACCTCTTCTATACCTTTTTGTTGCAATGGGGCAATTGCATTCATTTAAGTGTGTGTGTGGGGGGGGGGGGGGGTTAGAAACTTATGTCTTTAGGTGTTATGTTTGTGTGTGCTTAATCCTTTGCTTAGTGTTTCAAGTGTTATTTGATTGATGATAGTATGGCTAAAGATGTGATTTGATGTGGCTAATGATGAGGCTGTTTTGTTTTTGGAAAAATCTTACTTGCAAGAATGACACATCTTGATGAGTTTTGATTGGTATGTTCTAGACTTTTGCCTCTAAGTCTTGAATCACATTGAACCTATTTTGTGAGACTTGAGCTTTATGACTATTACATCTTCATAGTCTTATTTTCTTCTTGAGTGTGCATGTTCAAACATGCTTATTTGTCTCTAGAACTTGCCTTGGTATTATTCTTGAGATTGCATAGTGTGCTTGATAATGATGAGATGATCTTAGGCCATTTTTCTTTAGCCTTTCTTATCCCCTTTTCCTTGTCCAAATCTTATATGATCCTAGTTAAGCCCCTTTGAGCCTTGAAGATCTATTTTAGATCTATTTTTCTTTGCAAAACCTTGGGATGAGGGAATAATAATGGATTTTTGGTTTGGAATAATTATAGTAGAGTATCTAGTGAAAAAAGAAAAGGAAAGGAAAATATGTGAGTACCAAAAAGAGAAGTCATTTCTACCACATAAGCTCTAGTTTGAAATTGTATAAATAAATAAATAAAATTAAAAAAAGAGTTATTCATAGAGTATAAGTGGTAAAAGGTGAACTAGGCATTGAAAAAGGAATGTTTTTGGTTGGGAGTTGTTGTTGAAAATGTGGTTTAAAGTAGTGTGGGGGAGTGAAGGGGAACAAAGAAAAAGAGAGGGTGAGTTGAGTGTTTCATATTTTGGGAATTACCTCATTTAGCCAAAATTCTCCTACCTACCAAAGAGCCTCCATTTCAACCATTAACAAAGTCCTATTTGATCATTGTTAAGAGCACACATGAAGCAATGGAGAGGTAAGATGATGGACAAGCTTATGGTAGACTATTTGCATGCTTTGAATTGAGTGATTCTCTTTTGACCCAAATAATACACTTGAGAGTTGATAGTTCACATTAAATACTTCCCATTTTGTGAGGATTCTTGTTTAAAGAGGTGAATTGTTGAAGATGTATCATGATGACTTGTTAAGAATGTGAATTGTCTTGTTTGTGTTTTAACTTGTTTGAAAAATTTTCTGAAGCCTTGTACAATGTCACTCTTTAGCTTATGTTGATTCTATCTTGAATATAGTTTGCTTGAGGACAAGCAAAGGATTAAGTGTGGGGGATTTGTTTAGTGTGTTTTTGTGTGTTTTTATATCTTTTGTGTGAGTTCATTTTCGTCTACTTTGTTCGTTTTTCTTGTTTGTTTTTATGTGTTTTAGGTAAGTTGGAGTCGTATGGTAAATGGAGTGTTCGAGTGAGGAAAAGATGCAAGAAACGAGAGGAATAGAAGCGTCAAGGGAGAGACGAAGAAGGAGGAAAGGTTGCCGAGAGTCCACGACCGCGAGCACCTTCTCGGCCGCGAGGGGGTCCGCGCGAAGCCCGGCGGATTTCTATGACTTTTTTTCCTAGTTTACCTAGGATTTTTCCATCTATAAATATGTAATAGCTTTAGACGAAAAATACCTTTTGACACATTATTCTCTCTTTAGTTTTTAGTTCAAAACACTTTAGGTTTAGTTTGAATTTTGCTTGAAGAAGTTTGTGATCCGGATTCGAGTTCTTCGTTCTTTCATTCAATTCAAGTTTTTAATTCCTTTTAAGTTCTTCATTTGCATTCATCTTTTGGTTTTGTAAGTTTAAATTAATTTCGTAGATTCGTTTTTAGAGTTCCTTACATGTTCTTTGTTTTGTTTATTTATTTGCTTTCTAAGTTCTAATTAATTGCTTTAATTTCCTTAGATTTATTTTTACATGCATATTTAGATTCCTTTGTACTAGTTTAGTTTTAATTGCGTTCTCAATTGCTTTCTTTCCAATTCATGCCTAGGTAGATTCATTGTTTTCAATTTAGTTTTAAGTTTAAGTCTAAGTTTAATTGTTTTAATTGTTTATTTGCTTTGAGTACTTTCAAGTCTAGAATAGATTTAATTGCTTTCGTTTAAATTAAAGTCTAGGAATTAATTAAAAAACCCTAAATCTTTATTTGCTTTCGTAGAGTGTTTAGTGCATGTGTTCATACGATAAATCACCCTGTTAAGCTGTCCTTGAGATTCGACATTTGGGTTAAACTTACTAGTTCTACGATATGCCTAGTTCTATTGCTAGCACTTTTAGGTGAAATAGTCACGACCCATAACTCGTGCTTAATCTTTGTCAAGTGTGACAGAGATTAGGACTGGCACTCAACCAGTTTAAATAAGAGAGAAGAGAAATCTAAAGTAAGGGATTTCAGGTTCGACAGAACCTGACGTGGATGTAGGAGAGTTATCTCCGAACCACGATAAACTCTCGTGTCTCAATCTCTCTCTCTCTCTCTCTATGTTTAATTGGTCTTTATTATTCATAATCTTACCTTGCATACTAACCTGCATATAAATCTACATTCATATCCTGAACTGTTAGTCTTGTTATAAAGAATTTTCTTAAAGAGTTTTTCCAACACAAGCCACCATCTTCCGCACTGCAGTTCAGTTTAAGAAACTCGACAGTTCACCATCTGAGTTGAATAAATTGAACTCTCACTCTGATTAGTTCGCCTGACTCAGTTCGCTAGTCAGATTGCAAGATCAGTTTCTAGCACATTTCGAAAACTGTTGGAAATTGGTGTATTCCCCCGCATACACCAATAAGCTCTTTCCGGGACCAACAAGTGGTATCAAAGCGGTGGTTCTTTTGACCATAGCCTCTGCATACGAAGTTTTAAACTCAGTTTCTATTTGTATATAAGCGTTTGGTCAACTAGGACTAGATTCTCAGAAAATTCTTTCCTTTGCTATTTTGTTATTCTTTCATCATGGAAACATCATTATTTCTCGAATATAAGAACTACATTGTAGATGCTGACTTAGACGGGAATCCTGTCAACTATACTTTGCAAGCTCTTCTTGCCGATGACGTTGATGAAAATGATGATGTAGAGGAGCTCAGTCCAGATAATATGACAAGTTCTGAGAATGTTAAGGTAATTTCTGAACTTGTCTCAACATCTCTTTCTGACAATGAAAATGCAGATGACAACCCACCTAAGATGGTTCCATGGGAGGAGTTCAGTCGACAAACTACAGACTACAAGAAGCTCGCAACCATGTTCAAGGAACTAGTAGTAGTCGGAAAGAATCTGGAAGAGGAAAATGCACGACTAAAGGAATCAATAAAGAGAGAAGAATTTCTGGAGAATTTGCTCACCGAAAGAGATGGAGTAATCAACTCTCTAACAGAACGATTGACCAATCTTCAACAAAAGGTCGATCGTATGATTAAAGGGAAGGACAAGCTGGAAGAGATTCAATCAGTTCAAAGAAACCCCACCGTTAAAACTGGTCTAGGATTTGTTGGTCAAAAGAAGGACCAAGGACAAACCGTTAACGGAGAGGTCCAGTTTGTGAAGTCAAAAAACAAATTGACCACAAATCCAGTTCATCAGAGTCTGCCAACAAAAAGATCAAACTAAAGAATCCAGCTCGACAGCCCCAGACCATCTTAATCAAAAGGCAAAGATCTTCAACATCCAAGAATCAATGTAAGCCATCCAAAGGAAAATCTGCTCAGACAGGAGAAAAGAAGAAACAAGCTGCTCAAAGTTCAAAAAGGAAGATTTATGCTTTTCGAAGGCAGAATCAACATAAGCAATGGTCAAGCCAACGTGATTATGACCTCCATAGACAGTGGAATCATAAACCATATCCTCATCAGCAACAACCGTTCCAATCTCCCTATTAATACAAAACCGCTACCAACCCGATCAACGGAGCAACAACCCAGATCAATGGTGTCAGTATGGGCATTATGAGCTACCTATCTATCCAACTCACTATTATCATGCTCAACTGCCCTACTACCAGCCTGGCTATCATGAAGATCCCTTCTTCCATAGACCTTAGTATCAATTCATATCCCAGAACCAGCGTAGAAGGTCAAGAAGGAAGAAGAGAACCAATGCTGCAACAAAGGGACAACCTGCTGACAACGCATCCAACCTCAAATGGGTTGTGAAATCAGTACAAACGCAGATTGGAGCGAACAAGAGTGGAAGTTAAACTATCTCAGAATCTGTCTGATTCCTTGATAACTCACTTGAAGCACTCCGTGTACAACAATGGCTTCAATGCAATCATCATCGGATGTGACGATAATCTGTATCACATCTGTTCAATTTTTATTTGAACCATCATCCAGATTTACTCTTGGCTAATGAGTAAAATACTCTGCTAATCTAGTATCTCATGAGATTTAAGGAAGGAAAAGAAATTTTTCTTACCAACATTTTGTAGGATGATCATTTCTGAATGAACTTGCCAAATATATACATAATCAATCGAGATCAGCTGGCTCTGACGTAAGAGATTATGCCACGAAGGCAGGAGGAATCAACTACTCTCGTACACTAAATTGTGCTTCATCAGTTTGGAACTATAAATGCTAAAACCCTCCAGCCTGTTCGAATACTCAACTAATAATCATTATTGGGAACCCATTTTGAGTGATCTCATCAGATTGATTGATAAGGCCCAACAAGTAGTACCCGACGAAACATGTGGTATCTACTCGGTGGTCTGAATATCAATCTGACTCTCGGAATATGGGATCTCAGTCTATCATATTTTCACAGTTGAGTGAATCTGAAGGAAGAAGATTCAGTTTAGAAATTCTAGTCAAATTGATGATTCTCTAAAGAATCAGTTTGCACATCATGAACTGAGGGGGGAACTGGAGATACCATATTTATCTCTCATGCTTTAACTTCTTATACTTATCTGTGCCATATTTAATCATCATAACCTTCTGACACAATAAAGATTTTCTCAGATCTTTTATCCAAGAATATGAAAAGATCTGTATATATCGAGGGATTTGCATCAATCAACCGACAACTTAGGGTATAAAGGCTACGCGCGTCTTTAGCACTCACCTTATCACTCGCAGCCCACTCACCCACGTTCCCGCCCACGATTGCACACCACCACAACACACACGATCTCAACCGCTCAAGTTCTGCTGAATTTTTCCTGGCCGTTGATGAATAAAGCCCTATAAATATGAAGTGTTGAGGCTAGTGGAACATCATTGCTCTTGTGCAAAAATCCTTCATCTTCTCAAATTTCTTTTTTGCAACCTTTCAATTCTCTATTCTTTCAAACCAATCTCACATCTATGGCTACAGAATTATCTTTTGCCCGTCAGATTGAGAAAATCATGCCCAAGATTTTCTCAGAGAAGGTTGGCGTTCTCAACAACTTCAAGTACACCGGCCTCAATTCGATGTTCGAATCCATCGCCGAGTGCAATGGATTCTTCAACATCATCACGGAAAGGCCTTCGCACTTTCTCAAGAAGTACGTGGCCCAGTTCTACGCATCCTTCACCTCGGTGAACTCTGACCCAGCCACGGCGACGTTCCGTCTTATACTCGAAGGAGAACCGGAGCAAATTGTTCCAGTGCTGCCGCTCGTGCTGCAATCTTTCAACCTTGTGGATACTGGAGCCATCTACAAGATCAAGGAAATCCCTTTCGCCGCCACACAGAATGTCTATCAGCAAGCCCTTGTCGAGCCTAAGAAGACGTATTTCATGGTGACGTTCAATAGGAGGTTGCTAAAACCGGAGTAGTACCGAGTTCTGTTCGAATTTGTCCACAATGTACTCCTCTCATACGCTGGCTCAAATGAATTTGTCTCTCTGCCCAAGTTCCGGGTGATGTCGGCTATGATGGAGCAGTTAGACATCAACTGGGCCAGGTTGCTAGTCAATCTGTTCATTGAGCAGGCCGTATTCATTGCCCGCTCCTTTGATGGAGATCGTTAGGTGAAGATTGAAGCCATGCTAATCCTTCATCATGGGACGAAGATCAGCTTCATACTACTGAATCGTCTTACCAACCGTGCTTAGACTCATGCAGTCACTATCTCTGAGGGCCAACTGGTTCCTCACTCGCAGAAGCAGTTGGAGATGCTGCTAGGTGTTACTCCACACCTAATCTCCACCTCTGATGGTGCTGCCAAGATGTTGCTGTTGGAAATGAAGGCCCCAAGTCAGTTCAGCCCGTGGATGCCACCATCCTTGAAGCCACTCCATCAAGCTCCTGCCAATCCAAAGGGAAAGGGAAGATGATAGCCATTGATGAGGCTTTTCTCCTGGGCACTAGGAGGGTAACTCGATCACTGAGTTCTCTCATGTCCCCAGCAGTTCCCGTTCCCACTGTCTCTCCCCTCCTGGCTATCAAAACTGAAGCTAGTCAATCTGTATCCCCTCCTCCTACACCAGTCAACCTGGAAGAAGGACCATCTGCAGCTGACCTTCCCTCCTCAACAGTTCGCCATCCAACTGAAGCTTAAGACCGAATCATGGCCTTCATCAAAGTCGAACTGGGGAAGATGAACAGGAAGGTCAATCTGCTCGAACTCGCTGACAAAGAAAAACAGAAGATCATCGATGAGAATATTGATAAAGTTGACTCAATCCTCACTGATGAACTTAAAGTGCTCAACGTTAAGTTCGATCAGATCCTCAAGGAGCTGCAAGATGACGTAAATTCCCTCGCCAAGTCTGCAGCTATGGAAACCATGAGAAATCATGCACCTTCGATCTCCGCAGCATACGGGATTGCCCAATCCTCGGATGTTTCTGCCCTCAAACTCTACTGCGAGGAGTATGTGGATCACAAGGTCGAGGCTCTCCAAGCTAAAAACGCTAAACTCTAGGAGTTCATCCGAACCCATTTTGATGATGTCAAAAAAGGGGAAGATGGCAATACTAAGGCTGCTGAGGAAAGCAAGATCTTGAGTCATCTGGCCCATGATCTCTACAACAAGAAAGATTCTCCTCAAAAGGCACTTCAAGTTCATTAAGCAACTTGTTATAGGAATGAAGACAATCCAGATCTCCTATAACAAGAAAAGCTTTATGAAATGCTTCTACTTTATCTTTTTCTGAAGCAAGAAACTGAAGCCATGCCGATGAACGAGGATGAAGAATTTTGTTTAAAAAGGGGGAACGTTATTGTTCTTACTCTACAGCAGATTGCGAATAGAGGAAGACAGTTAGATTAGGTCTAGTCAGCTTAGTCTAGACAAATTAGGATTAGAGTTAGGAAATCCTATGTAAATGTTAGCTTACTTGTAAAACTGCTCTATCAATTCAATTGTAACCCATCTGGCTAAACGAAGTTCGTTATTTAAAGAAAAGCCTTGATGACAATCTCTTTTTGTTTAAGCTACTATTTTCCTTGAAAGCCTTGATGACAATCTCTAATTGTCCAGACTGTTGTTCACTTAAACTTCATTCTTAACTAGTTTATGGCAATAACATGTTGGTTTCGACATCATCAAAAAGGGGAAATTGTTGGGAACCCGACTTGGTTTGTGAGTTTTGATGATGTTTATCGAAACCAATACTTTAATAGTTTTACATAAGTTCAAGCTTAAGCATAGGTCAGATCGACTACCTGTAAAGTCAGATCGGAAGTATGATCTTACTCATCATAGTCAATCTAATAGATATAAGGTTTAGTTGGTAGTCTTAGTCATATATCCTTTGAAGAGCACAAGACTCGAAGACCGAAGGAAGATTGCTGAAGACTTCAGTTTGTAGAGGCAATATTAACCTACCTACATGGGTTGATCTGATCTGGCTCATGCATTCTCGGATGCAACCTGACCTGCCTCAATGGGAAGAAAGTACTATATGTCAGTGTACGGACCTGACACACCAACGGCTCTATTTTATATGAGCCTATAAATACCTTCTTCCTCTCTAGAATCACGCATGGGAAACTAAGGGAAATAAAGAATGAAAAGCTCTCAAGCCAAATCCCTGTAGAAATCTCTCAAGCTCATATCCAATCAACGCTCGAAATCAAACGAGTTTCCCAAGCGTTGATAAAGAGTTTTCGTATTTTGGATTCTGAGTTCTAGACAATTACTACTGTCTACGAGCTCATCCAAACTCTCTCTACTCACGCTGATTCAGATACCTTTACTGTAGATAGAAGAGTTGTTTAAATCTTCCATTGTTGAGTTTGCAAAGCTCTGGGAAGTTATAATGTGTAGTAAGTTCAGTTCGTAGCAAGTCTGTAAGGAAGTGTGTAAGGGTCACGACCTATAACTCGTGATTAATCTTTGTCAAGTGTGACAGAGATTAGGACTGGCACTCAACCAATTTAAATAAGAGAGAAGGGAAATCCAAAGTAAGGGATTTCAGGTTCGACAGAACCTGACGTGGATGTAGGAGGGTTATCTCCGAACCACGATAAACTCTCGTGTCTCAATCTCTCTCTCTCTCTCTCTGTTTAATTGGTCTTTATTATTCATGATCTTACCTTGCATACTAACCTGCATATAGATCTACATTCATATCCTGAACTGTTAGTCTTGTTATAAAGAATTTTCTTAAAGAGTTTTTCCAACACAAGCCACCATCTTTCACACTGTAGTTCAGTTTAAGAAACTCGGCAGTTCACTGTCTGAGTTGAATAAACTGTATTCTCACTCTGATCAATTCACTTGACTCAGTTCGCTAGTCAGATTGCAAGATCAGTTTCTAGCTCATTTAGAAAACTGTTAGAAATTGGTGTATCCCCCCATACACCAATAAGCTCTTTCCGGGACCAACAATACTATTTTTAGGATTATAATGCGTATTTAAAAGGGCCATGAAACGTAATATGTAATGACATCTAAAACAAAATGCCATATGAGTGGGCATGTAATGTAGTTATAGTTTACTGCATCAATTGGGCACTTATCATGACATTTGTTTAGAAGTGTAACAAAATAAGTGTACATATAGGTCATAATTCTAGTAATGTCTAGCATCCTTGGGTATCCGTGGCGGCTCTCATGCATATGCAACAATCTTGCACAATTGGCTCCAATTGGGCGCCTCAAATACTCACCCCTAAAAACAGAAATGATTGACTTACAGAAGCGTTTCATTGTTTCTACACCAGTCGACTCTACCATCCTCAAGTATTCGTCGCCATTTTCGAGTTGTCACAATGTTGTTGTGCACTTCTGAATGGTTGTGAAACCCTCCCTTCCGATGGCATCTTCTCATTGTTGAAAATACGGTTCGCGAGACTCCAATACTCGCACAATGTGCAAGAACAATTACTTGGACATGCGAAAACGATGACGAAATGTAGTCTCGCCCCAAGTCGGGTTGTCCACGAAATAATCTTTGAACAAGCGTAGTGCACCACCTTCTCGATCTCATTCCGTGTGTTGCTTGTATAGAACTCTTTTGCGCACTTCGGCTTTGTGGCTTCCTTCTTCTTCTTCTTCACTTGACTCATCTTCTTAATAAGATCGTACCATTTTTGTAGTTGTTCGAACATATTGTTCATCTCATGGGAGTCGTTTGAAGAGGTTGGTGAAGATATATTGAATTTATGAGAGTAAGATAGAGAAATTGAAAATAAATATGAAGAAATTGAGGATAAATTGAAAATAAATTAATTAGAATGACGTGAGAATTGAAACGAGGGACTAGTATTTATAGGAATTTTTTTTTTGCAACTTACCATGGCAATCCAATGGCTAGCCCCGACCCGTTGCAAGTGCTCTTATAATGTACTGTACAAATATGTAGTTTTAAAAAGTTTAAGCGTAGCACTACAATACATAGTTATGTACAACTTATATTTTTGCGCATGGTTGTTATGAATTACAGTATAATTTCGCATCAACTCAAGGAAGTTTTACCTTTTATTTACTATATTGAGATAAAAAAACAAAATTTACAGTAAGCGGTCTACTAATCTTAGAAAGCAGAATCTTTACAAAAACAATATAAAATAATTATTACCGCCTTGATGCTCAAAGCTATACCAATATATAAAATAGTCTCGTTTTACAAAATACGTGTTACATATTTTATCCTTCTTATTTATTTAAATTAAGGGTAATGACATAATCCAATCTAACATAATAATATCATAATATTTGTATTTAATTTTTGGTATGGTGAGACTATTTACGTCAGCACATAAATTATTCCAAAATTTTCAAACGTAATAGAATAAAATAAATAAGTTATTTAACGTAATTAATAGATAAGTCGCCCTCCTTTTTTCTGATAAGTCACATAGATTTCTTCTTAATCCACGTAATTCCATGTTAAATCTATACCATTGAATGGTTAGTATATATATATATATATATATATATATAGGGTGGGGTTCATGGGCAAATAAATCCTCATGTGAGAAATGAGAAGAGATGTCATCCGCACATCTGATGTTAATTAGTGACTGTGATTAATTCTACAATTTAATTAAAAGCATCGATTAACAAGTTAGAGGGGTATATTTGGTAGTTTACAATATTTCATCCCTCACTTACTATTCACGCTATTCACGCCATAGAAGGATCGAATCAGATTTTGAGGAATCTCACGCGGAAGCTTACATCTCAAATCCCAATTGAAATTCTCGTAGAGATTGCAAGCAATTACTGGATTTTCTAGGGTTTAGTGTAAGCTCAAGGAATTTCGAGGTAATTTTTCTAGTATTTTGGATTCATACATTGATCACAATGGATTGAACATTACCTGTATGCGTGAATCAATCTAAGAACATTTTTTTTTTCTCTCATGTCACTTGCAAATCTGAACTGAAGCAGTTGTTCTCATGTCTCCTCAAAAGAAGAAAGCAAAAGTAGATGTTGGTTAATTTTTTTTAATTTTTTTTTTGTTTATGTTTATGTTTTTGTTTTTGCTTTTGATTTTGTGAATTCTGTTTGAGTAGGCAAACTATGTATGTATTGAGTTGGATAAGTCTTCTGAATGATGTAGTCTATACTTATAGGATTAATTACGATTTTTATATTGATCTGCAGTAGTAGTCAATATTCTAATGTGATGTTTTGTCTTTGGGTGTTTTGTCGTATATTGTGTCTTTTACTTGTATGCTTAATAGTTGTGCTTATATCTTGTTAAAATCATGCTTATGTCTTGTTAAAATCATGCTTATATCTTGTTAAAATCATGCTTATAACTTAAAACCATGCTTATGTCTTGTTAAAAGCATGATAACTTGTTATAGTCATGCTTATATCTTTTTATAGTCATGCTTATATCTTGTTAAAATCATGCTTGTATCAATAAGCATAAAGAAGAATAAGCGTAGTTATTGACTGAAATAAATCTTGTTAAAATGTATGCTTATTGCAGAGTAAAATCATGCTTATGACTTGTTATTGTCATGCTTATAACTTGTTATAATTATGCTTCTACTGTATAATATTCTGCTTATTTTAAAAATGTATGCTTATTGCTTTATTTTGAAGAGAAGCTGTTCGGTGAAATGCCTAAGAGCAGTTCAGTTCCTTGAAGCACAATGATGGGTGGGTATGTGAGGAGGGGAATGTCTACTGAAGCTATCAGATTGTTCAGAACAATGCAGATTTCAGGCGTGAAGCCGGATGAGATTACAATGGTGATGGTGCTTTCGGATTATGCTGATCTCAGAGCCCTCAAGCTAGGGAGATGGGTGGAATCGTATGTCGAGAGAGAGAATCTCGAGATGAGAGAGAAGCTGTGCAATGCCCTGATGAAATTTGATGATGAATTATGCTTAAGACTCTATATTTTTATGCTTATTGTGAGGATAAAATTTGCTTAAGACTATATATTTTTAATATATGATTAATTCTGAATTTGATCACTATTAAATTCAGAATGGTGCTCGAGCTTTTGTAATTTCTTGATCCTAGATTTTGAAGGTTGATCTAGTTTCTCTTCAATCTCATTTCACTATACTAGGATTGATTTCGATTTTGGAAGATTGCTCTTAAAAATCACAATGATAAGCAAATGTCATTATTATTATTATTATTATTATTATTTTGAATTTAGAAACATAAACATAATATTTTATTTATAATAATTAAACTGCAAGAGAATGAGATAAAGAGATTATCAATTTCAAGCTTCAACTTCAGCTCTTTTTAGTTATGCTTAACACTTGATATTATTTTGCTTATTGTGATGATGAATTATGCTTAAGACTCTATATTTTTATGCTTAAGAGTCTATATTTTTATGCTTATTGTTTGGATGAATTATGCTTATTGTGAGAATAACCGTTCTAGCCATGTGAATATCCCTGTTGCGAATATCTTGTAGTTCTTCACAAGTGAATCGATCATCTTCCCATCAATCCCAAAGGGATGGAGGCGGCTGCCGCCACAAGCCATAGCAGCAACCACCATTGAACAAATCAAAACAACAACAAAAGTAGCTGCAAAAATGACTACGTACACCTTCCTCCATACACATTTACTACTGTCCAACTCATATATATCTGAAACGAAAATCTCCTAAGCAAAAAATCATAATCACAATGTATTAATACTCCCACAATAACAGATTAAACAAAAAAAGGATATGAAATACTATGTAGAAACACACATTCTTTAGCAACACTAATTTAGTAAATGAAATCTGTCTAACATTCCAAGAATCAATAAAAGAAATAACCCAACATTTCTTATAGTAATAACTAAATGTAAGAGAATATGTGTTTGAAAGAAGTCATGTGTATAATGAAAATATCCTAAAAAATATATTAACTCTAGGTAATGAAAATATGCTCAACATATTTAATTCCCTTTCTGCTTATCGCTATTCCTTGCATCATGGCGTGCCAATTGCTTACACTTGCTGCACCTACGTGGTTGTTTGTTCAAATCACGAATGGCCTTATCCCTTCTTGATATAATCCTGCTTCCACTTCCTTTGGTTTTAACTGGTTCCAGTGGCAAGACTGAAACTTGATTCGGGACATAAATTCCGTAATAGTCTTGAAATACTTGTTCTTTATTATATGCTGCATTCGGATCTACTTCATCGAGTAGCAACTCATCTTTAAAATTTCTCAAGTGACACATAAATGCATATATCCTGCTTTGTTTGTCTTGCACCAATCCAGCTATACTATGTACTTCAGCATAGACATGATTCATAGATAACTGGTTGCTCTCCATGACTGCTGCATCATGCAATATATCGGTTCTGAAAGTTTGATCAGATACCACAAATGCATTCCAAACACTTAAATGATTGACCAATTTGTGGTTTCAATTCATCATCACACCGTGGCAAAATATTTCTTCTCAGAGTCATCAGACATATTGATTCCAACTCCATCATCTTGTGTATGGCAATTAACATCTGAAATACCATAAAAAAATCCAATCACTAAATTTAGAGCACGTCTATTCGCAACTGATCCACTGCTCTTAAAACTTGATCATGATAAGAAAACTAAATACAATGAAACAAGTTTGAAAATAATCAGAGTAATCCAACATATCAATTCCAACTCCATCGGTAGTACATGGCAATCAACATCTGAAATTAAATATAGAGCACAACACCTATTTGCAGGGTAATCATACTGATCCAATACTCTTAAACTTAATCATGATATTGAATACTACGTAATTTGAATTCCACATTAAAAAATCATACCTGAATAATCCATCTCTCATGAACTGATGAACGCCAATGATGCAGAAGCCGTAATCCAGAGATGAGATCGACTTGCAACTCAAAAGAATTTTTGTACAGTAATGCGATTTAGCTTGTCATCGTCTTCCCCTTAAACCCCTTGATTTGTCTCAGAAATATTAAACCTTAGATTTCACCTCTCAACCAATTTTGTAAGCTTCAGGAAAATCTTTAATCTTCGATTTGTGCTTCAG
The DNA here is from genome assembly GCA_001642375.2 of Mentha longifolia. Taxonomy (NCBI): domain Eukaryota; kingdom Viridiplantae; phylum Streptophyta; class Magnoliopsida; order Lamiales; family Lamiaceae; genus Mentha; species Mentha longifolia. The sequence continues at coordinate 18,907,148 of CM038112.1, read as the reverse complement.
AGAGAAAGAGAGAGAGATGGATTTAGAGAGAGAGATGGATTTGTGCGTACTGATGAACGCCGACGATGCAAAAGCCGTAATCCAGAGATGAGATCGAAGTTGCAGAACATAATTGAAAAAACCCTTATTTATAGCAGATGAAATAAGAGAAATATAAATAGACAAAATTACCCCTAAAGCACCTAAATATGGGATGCGGATTATGTTTGAGCATCATATTAATCATTTATTTACAGCCATTGATCTATTTAAACGGGTGGATGAGATCTCATCTCATTTCTTACATGGGGGCTTGTTTATATATGATCCATCCTCTATATATATATATATATATATATAAATTATACCTATACTAAAAAAACCTTATTTTTTTAAATACAGAGTATGTTTTCTGTGTTATATCCTTATTACTGTATATTTTAAATTTAAGAACTTATTATATACTGTGTATATTAGGAATATACGGAGTAATAATTTATTTGGAACTTATTGATTTGCCTTATACATCCATGTTGTATATAACTAATTTAATACTTATGTTTTATAATACGTATAAATTGAAAGCCTTATTTATAATATAAAGGATTTCATATTTTCTTTGTCAAATTTATTAATTTATCTTTAATAATTAATTCGAGAAGATATTGAGATATAAATTCACTTGGGATAGAAATGTTCCCTTACCCACGGTAGGCCGGTGATGTGGCAGTGCCACGTTTGTAATTTTTCCTTTTAAGGTTTAGTTTTTTATGTTAGAGTTTAATTTTTTATAATAGGGTTAATTATTTTTGGTAGGGTTTTTATTAATTTCCTTATATATTCCAATGTCACGTCATTCGTTGGCACATTAAATATGCCCACGGTGGGCATTGAAGCATTACTCTCACTTGGGATGGTTAATATTGTTAGTTTGGTCAATATATAGTTGAGTCAAATATTAATTAACTAAAATTTTAATTTATGAATGTCTATAACAAATTTTATAATTCAATATAGAATTTTATTTATTAAATTAAAAAAATATCATATATGGATCATAAGCTTGTAAACGGTTTATAATATTTAAGATACATTAAATCAATAAAAATAAGTAACACAAGAATATATATAAAAAAAAAAGATAACAAAAATTGGATCAAAATGTAAATCTAATCATTGTATTTGTGCGTATATTATGGTCTATTATTTACAGTTATTAGAATTTTGAAAGATTAATAATACCAAACAATTGAGCATATCGACTATCACTAATATTCACATTATAAAATTTTGGAAAATATTTAAAAAAATCATAAACCATAAATATTACCATAATAATAAAATGAATCGTCATTTTTTTTTATTAATTATGCGAATGCACGTTATATTAGACAAAATAATTTGTTTAACGTGCATACGTTATATTTACTAGTAAAATTAAAAAAACAAATTGTCCCCTTCGAAAAATATGAATATGAAAATGAAATGATGTTGGCGGCCTACCAAACAAAGCTAAAAAGTGAATGCAGAAAACAATGGTTGTTATCATCGCTTACGTATGACTACCATTACCATGGCATGCATTCCTCTACTCTACTTAGCAACGTGGACCTGCGCTTCTCTTGTCCCCACCCTCTCCCTCTACTACCTCAACTGAGATTCACGCGCGCATCTGATTTTTTTCCTCATTATTAAAAATAAATAATTATTCCCTCCGTCTCAGTTTACTAGTCCTGTATGTTATTTTGTGCCGTCGCATCTTAATAGTCCTGTTTCTACAAAATGAAATAATTGGGCCACTCAGAAAGCATTAAACTCCATTTGGACTCCTCATCCTTTTAACTTTACACACTCTCCTAAAATTCGATGCCAAAAAAAAACAAGATTAGTGAATTGAGACGGATGGAGTAATTAAAACAAAATATCTTGATACGTAGTATTCATTTTCTACTACTACTCCATATGTAAACTATTTTTAAATTGGTGTTGCTATGAGCAATCAGCCATCATATTAATTTAATGGAAGCTTCTAAAAGAGTTAAAACATAAAATATTATTCTTAGTTGATGATAATCATTAATAGTAGTAAGTGGTGATGGTGAGTTTTAAAAATCATGTTCATCTATTAATGAGCCTTCTTTCCGGTTGGATGGTCGCTGCTCTGCCTCTGCCTCTTTCTCTTTCTCTTTTGGGTCACTTGCTCTCTCTCTCTCTCTCTCTCTCTCTCTGGTTCACATATCTTGAAAATATTGAGCTCAATTTTGACCCTTGCATGCTCCAAGAGCCACACTTAAGCTTCCGATTATTCCTATTACCCACTAAATCTGAGTTTATCCTCTTCCCCACTGGCACCGGTTTAATTTATTCAATTTTTCTTGGATTATTGCACCATTATTGTTCCCCACAGCACAGTTCACAGGTATATATACATATTTATAAATATATGTGTGTGTGTGTGTGTGTTGTAGAGCGATGTGCTTTAGTTGTCTTCAAACATTTTTTTCCTGTGAGTGCTGTCTTCTTCTTGAATTTGGGATTTCTTTGATTTTGCTGGTTGCAAAAAGCTGAGAGTTTTCTTGCAAATTTGAGTTGAAGAGAGAACTGATTTTGAGTTGGGATTTCTGTAAGTATTTTTTCTTAATAAAAAATAAAAAAAGAAAAAGAAAATTGTGGTTCTTGCAATTTGCCAGCAGATGCTGTGAATCTTTCTCGACTCTCTACCTATGATTTAGCGGTCATAATTTTTTAATTCCTTTTGTTGTTGTCACTTGTTAAATGTTGTTGGGTGTCATTAATTATTTATTGTAAGAGAAAGTCATTTTAAAGTGCATGTTGTAATAAATTAAATTAGTATAGTTTTTGTAATTGCTTTGACTCACACGCACACGCAGTCGCATACACAATCTTTACTCATTTTTAGTTTGGTGAGATTTTTTTTGACCTGTTGATTTGTTATATGTGATGCATTCATTGCTTCTCGTAGTTGATTCATTTTTAAATATTAATGAATGAAGTTGTTTATCACATATTAGAAAATAACCGAGCAGTGAAGATGAAGGGAAAAGATTCAAAAATCTTGAAAAATCTAGTTGGCTTTCAAATGTTGATGTTTTATAGTATGTCGAACTGCGGTTATATATATATATATATTTTTTTTTTTTTAATTTTGGATTTTAATTTTCATTGAGGCATCTGTTTTTTGAATAGGATCTCTGACTACAGTGAACTCTACTTGTGCAGAAATTTCTTCTTGAAAATTTGAATTCCAGTTAGAAGCCGGATAGTTGATTTCAGATGAATCAGCCAAAAGTTAAGCGTAGAATCGGGAAGTACGAGCTTGGAAGGACGATTGGTGAGGGTACATTTGCAAAAGTGAAATTTGCTAAAAATTCTGAAAATGGGCAGGCTGTGGCCATCAAGATTCTTGACAAAGATAAAGTTCTTAAGCACAAAATGGCAGAACAAGTGAGTATTGCTTTTACCTTCTTGATACGAATCCGTTTATGTTTGTAAATTCTAGAGGAGGTTCTTTGATTATATATTGCGATCATAATGATCTTATGTCTTTTGTTGGAGGAGTGCTATTGAGAATCTAGTCAAATTTAATGATCTGGGCATCTTATGAAGCTCGGTCGATAAATTCTTATCTATTTATGGATTTTGCAGATTAGGAGGGAGATTGCAACAATGAAATTGATAAAACATCCTCATGTTGTTCAACTACATGAGGTGACAAAAAAGTTCTATTCATAAATTATATTGTTCCATCTTTTGTTCGGTTCCATCTTTTGTTCAGTTTTCTGCATGTCTAATCATCTCTTATTTCTCTAGGTGATGGGAAGCAAGACCAAGATATTCATTGTTTTGGAATTTGTTACCGGTGGAGAGCTCTTTGACAAAATTGTAAGACAATAACATTGCCCCTTTAAACTTTAGATGATCTTAATCTAGTTATACATTTCCACTATCTTACACAATGTAGTATGTCATTAGACATTCATGATTCCAAACTAAGCTGATCTGTGTTCACTGGTTTTCGCCTCTAAAAACGATGAACGTAAATCATTCAATCTGAAATTAAATTCTTCCATTATGAAGGTAAGTCATGGAAGGATGCAAGAAGATGAAGCGCGAAAATATTTTCAACAACTTATTCATGTTGTTGATTATTGCCATAGTAGGGGGGTTTTCCATAGAGATCTCAAGGTAATTGAAGTGGCTTTCAAAATATTTCATGAATATTCAATTTTGCTTGCTAAAAGCCGAAAACTGTACTTTATGCTCGATTCTGTATCTTTTCCTTGCAGCCGGAAAACTTACTCTTGGATGCTGCCAGGAACCTTAAAGTTTCCGACTTCGGGTTAAGTGCTCTGTCCCAGCAAATCAGGGTAAATTTCAGTATGCAAATTAGTCTGATTACCGATGCTGTATTGCTTCGTTTTCATAATATACATCTTTTGACTTTAGAGTCACCATGTTTGGTTATAAAACTAAATGGATTCGCTTTCTTCTTATTACATTCATCACATGTCATAAGCTACATTTCAAACATAACTACATTGTCTGATGTTCTGACCTTAGTTTTGTTTTCTAAATACGATGTTATAGTACAGTCGTCTAATATTCTATCCATTCTGAGTTCTGGACAGAACCTTTTATGTGTTAAGAGTCTTTCGTTTTTATTTAAGAGCGTGATTTCTATTCTCTGATCCATCTCCTGAAGCAAGGGATGAGCTCTGAGTCCAAAGACTGAGCTCGGACCCTGTAATTTGTCCATTAGAACTAGGTGGTATACCCTTCCTTTGCATATTAAAATAAAATAAACCGAATGCACTTCAAGTCACACGCCATTAGTAGAGGTAATCCAACTAGTTGAAATAGAGTACTTATTTTGATTAATTTTGCAGGACGATGGTTTGCTGCATACTGCCTGTGGAACACCAAATTACGTTGCCCCAGAGGTATTCAATTTAACCCAGGAAGTTTTTTTATTCTTTATTATTTCTTTTCTGTAATTTTTTATTTTATTTTATTAATATCGTGGTAGGTACTAAATGATAGAGGATACGATGGAGCAAAAGCAGACCTGTGGTCTTGTGGAGTAATACTTTTCGTGTTGCTTGCAGGCTACTTGCCTTTCGATGATTCCAATGTTGTGAACCTATATAAAAAGGTGAGCATTTTTGTGATTTTCTGTATAATTTGCTCTTGATAGTTAGTTCTGCTTCAATTTGACCATTTTCTGTTCAAAATTTCCAGATATCTTCTGCTGAATTCTCATGCCCTCCTTGGCTCTCCTTTGGAGCCATGAAGTTGATTACTCGAATCTTGGAGCCAGATCCTCTGAAAGTTAGAACATTTATCTATGACTTCGCAACCTATCAGCAGTAGTTCTGCAACTTTATCTTAGCTTCTGAATTATTTTTATTTTCCTTGAGAGACTTGATTGAAGTTTTAAGGCTTTTGCATACGTGTAGCGAGCTACAATCCCTAATATATTGGCGGATGAGTGGTTTAAGAAAGACTACAAGCCAGCAGTGTTTGACGAGAAAGAAGATACGAGTTTGGATGATGTGGAAGCTGTGTTTAAGGATTCTGAGGTACACATATGCCATAGCTAATTGCAACATTCCCATATAATAATAGTTTTATTTACAAAAGCATCTCATGAAGTTCTTTATGATAGGAATTTCATGTGACTGAGAAAAAAGAGCAACAGCCAGTTGCCATGAATGCCTTTGAGTTAATTTCCATGTCGAAAGGTCTCAATCTGGGGAATCTATTCGATGCAGAGCAGGTTTGAGCATTGAACTCTTTGCTTATACAGAATAAGGATAAATGAAAAATACAATTACATTATGTTAACCCGATTCCTCGTGTTTCTTTTATGACAGGGGTACAAGAGGGAGACTAGGTTCACATCTAAATGCCCAGCTAATGAGATCATTAAAAAGATTGAACAAGCTGCAGGGCCTCTTGGTTTTGATGTTCAAAAGAAAAATTACAAGGTATTGCTTGCTTTTCTGTCGGAGTCGCAACCAGCAAACATTTTTCGTGCTTTCTCTTGGTAATTTTTTCCCTAACTTTTCCAGATGAGGCTTGAAAATTCAAAAGCAGGAAGAAAAGGCAACCTCAATGTTGCAACTGAGGTATGTCGTTTGTATCTCAATATTTTTAATGTAATACTATGCTTGTATATAATGAGAATTATGTGCTCGAACCAGGTTTTTCAAGTCGCCCCTTCTTTGCATATGGTCGAGATCAGAAAAGCAAAGGGAGATACTTTAGAATTCCATAAGGTACATTACTCTGCTGAAAATGTGCTTTATAATATTTGTAAGAAAGATTTTCCATATACAATTTTATTATTCTAAGGGTGAAATTGCTATAAAAATATTGAAACTGGTTTTTTTTTTTTTTTTTTTTTTTTTTCACTCAAAATTTGTGATACGTCCTTGTTGTGCAGTTCTATAAAAACCTTTCTACCTGCCTTGAGGATGTAGTTTGGAAAACCGAAGAGGAGATGCAAGAAATGAAGTAAGAGATTTTGAGGTTCAATTTTGTTATGTACAAGTGTATAAAGTTGCTGGATTGCCATTCTTTTGTTGATTTGGTTTCTCTCGACGGACCTTTTTCATCCAAGAGAGAATCGTTTGCGTCGTCGGTGTCTTGGTATGAAGATTTGGAGAGCTTAGGCAGTTTTCTTGTGATTTATGGTTTTACTAGTTATCTTTACATTTAGGCAAACACCCTATTCATTTTAGTGAATCTTTTGGACTCTTTAGTCTCATTATTAGCACAATATTGTCTCGTCTCTGTTTTGCTACCGTCATGAGAGACGCACATTAGTTCTTAGAGAAAAGGTGATCGAAACAGAGGGCAACAACGAGAATTAATTCCTCAAATTATGATTTTCCCATAATAATGAATTCTATATGGACCTAACCATGTTGACGGATCCTAACGAGATTCGGATTTAACTTGCACCTGACTCGCAAACTATTTGCAACGATCTGACTTTCGGACTGATGGCCGTCTACGTACCAACACGAGTATTTTACAGTGTTCTAAAAGTCCCCGCTTAGGCGCTAGGCGGCACCTCACCGACCCGACTAATGCTAAATCCGACTAGGCACTTAGCGACATTCTAACTATTGGTCATATTAAAGTTTTAATAAGTCTCTAGGTATTTTTAACTGATATTTACGTTAACTAGGCTGTTTTCATACGTGATTTGGATAGCTAGATGAATTTAGAGCTAAATTAGATTACAAATATTGAATTTAATACATTATGATATTATGTTGAAAGTTAGAAATTTTTTCATACACTGTGAAATTTATTGAATTGAACTATTAATTATCATATTCTATATTTTTATTATGAATTTGGTAATAAAATTATGAATAATATATGTAATATAGTTTCTAACTGATGACATAATGTAAATATAATAAAAATAAGTACTCTGTATCTAATCCGCCTAGGTCTCGCCTAGCCGCTAGTCCCCCTTCCACCGTCCGACTAGCGATTGACGACTTTTAGAACATTGGTATTTTAAGTGTGTTGTCCTTACTTGCACATTGGAAGACTTTTGGGGGTCATGAATCCAAGAATTGTTCAGGTCAAACACGAACTTTGGAGTTTTTTCTTGAGTGGACTTTCAAAAAGAAATGGACATTGTTAGTATGAGTAACACCAATCAAATCTTTTAAGTTTTGATCATATATGCAGTCTCATTCATGCATACTATCAAAATCCCCTCATTTTGGCATATCTCGATTCATTCATATGACATTTTGCTTTGAAGGCCTTGCAGGAGTCGCTTTTTCCGTATCTGAGCAGCAACAATCACTCTTTACTTTTGTCCGAACATCACATGGAAATATTTTTCCCGGGGTAAAAGTATGGAGTGACTGTCGATGCGCTACAACACAGACAAAGAACGGCTCCTATAATAGTTTCATAAGCGTAGATACACATGAATGAATCGAGGCATGGCAGAATGAGAAATATTCCGAGCGTATATATGAATATGACTACATATTTGAAGAGAATTTAAAGGATTTTATTAGTGCTACTTATACCAACAAGGAACATCATGATAAAACTCCAAAATTCATACTTGATATGTGGCAATCATGGGATGAACCCCTTGAGAAGTTTCTCAAGAAGTATGTGAGTGAGGACAAAATATGCTGAAAAGACTCATTGGTTTATGGAGTCAACCATCAGTGCAGAAGTCGGGTCATTACACTATTCTTCCATATACTCCCTCCATCCACAAATTTTGTATACTTGTCATTTTGGCCATCCATTGTTTCTTTGCATGTTCTATTTTTGGTATATACTCCACACAAATTTATTAAACATCTGACCTCACTCATCCATTTATTTACATTATACTCCCTCCGTCCCCTAATAAGTGTCCTGATTAGGTTCTTTTTTTTTCGTCCCTAAATAAGTGTCATATTTCAAAATTCTATGCAAAAATTGTGTTAAACTATCACATTTACCCTTGTCATCATTAGATATTCTTTACTTTTTCAGTTTTCTATGTAATGATTAGGGGTAAGAATGGTAAAATTCCTTATTTTCTTAGTATTTTACGATATGTTGACTTGAGACACTTATTAAGGGACAAAGGGAGTACATCCTTCTCGAGCTCACCCACGTGACAACCCATGTTAGCTTGTTGTATGATTCATAACTTTATTAGATATTTCATTACAATTGATTGATCCACTTGAAAATAAACTTCCCGAGCTTGGTGATCATCCTCCAGAACACTCTATTGATGTTGTAGATAGAGAGTAGCCAGCAATGGACTTGGAGAGACAATTTAGCATTATCTATGTTTAATGGGTGGAGAGGGTCTTACATGATGTAATTACTAACTAGTATATTTTATTACTACAAGAGAATTAAGTATCAGTTCTAGTTTTTCTTCTGTATTCCTGTGTTTTATTTTCTCTTATGTTTTTGTTGGCATATGATATTTTTTTTGGGGTACTTTTTTATCTACTCCAACTTTAGTTATAAGAACACTGAAATGGGTAGGGACTCATAATTTCAATCTTACTTTGGTTAAACTAAATAAGAAACAAAATAAATAAATAAAAGATATTCAATGGAAAACTAAATAATTTGAAGTAGGTAAATCAAAGAGAAAATCCAATAATGCACTAGTTAAAGGAACAATTTCCACCTTAATTTTTAATTTTGATACATTATTATCCAAGGATGCAGAACAACAAATCTGCTTATCTTTAATGTTTGTAAATAAAATAAAATAAAAGTGAATTTATAGTAACCAATTGTTGAAGCTGATAATTTTAGCCATGTCCACTGCCTACTTACATTCATCCAAAATTGAAACATCCAAACAAACACGTTCAACAGAATTTAAGGTAGCGTTGGAGGAATAGATGGGGAGTTCAAACTTCTCCCTGCCTAAAAAAATAAAATAAAACAAGGCCTAATATTTATATAGAAGTTATCACTCTCCCTCAAATCGAACAATCGCTTGTCTCTATCTTTACTTTTTTGCCCCATACTATATACTGTATGTCTTAAGAAATCCATTCAACTTATTTGATCAAAGATCTCATATTTAACGTCGAAAATTCAGTCCAATATCAAAATGAAATTGGAGATTCATCCAATCCAACATCAAAATTAAATCGAACATTCAAATTAAATTTTCAGAGCTTAAACTTTTTCGAAAAAGATACTGCACATAATCTCAGCCAGGAGGCCAACAAAATATTGTCTAATTACATCTTAGGATCCTTCTGCTACATACAAGTGCATGCACATGATTTTTGAATTTATGATGTGAATAGAGGATTTTCGAAAAATAAAAATATAGAATGACGGACATGACTAACAACATTAGTCACAAACAAATAATTCTTCCAATACCAGTAATATTCTATAGAACTGACATTCAAATGAAAACTAAATAATTATTCGTGGGACAAGAATAACAAGGCAATCAAGCTACGAAACAATGAATTTCACATATATTCACTGGAAAAATAGGAAAGACTTACTCCAAAAGACACGTACTTCTGCGCTATGGTTGATAACAGTTTAGCAGTTTCCTTCACCACTTTTGTCGTCTGGCCCAGCAAGGGTAATCTGTTTGAAGAAAGGCGTATGATGTTAATTTTCAACATAAATTTCCAAACAAAATGCCGAGTGTTGGAATAAAGTGATTAAACGAACATCAATTTTTTGCTCCAGTTAAAGATTATGGTACTTACATTGCAATCAAATGCAAACCTTCTTGCCAGCATGATGGCTGCATTTCTTTCTCGTTCCGATTCGAATGCTAAGATGAAGGATAGTCCCATCTTTGCTTGCCAAAATACTGACTGAGGTGCAGCATTCCCTCCACCTCTAATTCCACAAAGCTGAGGTACAAAAAATAGAAGTGTTTCAGTATTTTTTTTATTTTTATTTTTTTTCCATTTGTCTGATGAAAATAACTTTTCCCTAGAGTCGGACAAGTACCTGCATTGAATTGGAATAGTACTCTTTAGCTATTGTTGTTTGCCCTTTGCTAAGTTTTATTCTCATCTTTCCTATATGTAGTACATGGATTGACTGTGAAGGGTGATCTTCTCCATTCATTTGGATGAGGAGAACCTGCAAAGGTGTTTCTTTTATTATTATTGGGAATACATAAAATGAAAGGAATCCAGAAGGCACTACTAATAAACTATTTGCACACATGAAGTATGTGGGCAAACATCTTGCACAACACAGTAGATCATGATACATCTCAATGTAAACTAGAAACAGAACTCTATATTATGCTGTAAAACCTTTTCTTTCATAAGCAATTAAGCATCCCTCTGATTAGATTGTCTATTCATATAATAAGTCAATCAGATATGTCAAAGTAAACTAATCAACTCGAAACAAGAATTTTCTATCAATGCCATAAATATTAGATGCATCTTCAACGAACACATGCATCTTGAAAGCTAAAAACTATGCACGACAAATGAAATAACATACTGTGAATTCTGTGTCGTGCCTTCGCACCAGTGCTTCTACATAGTTTCCCAATCCTGCAGCTGTACGAGATCGTGACATAGTGTTAGAATAAAAAATCAACCATGTCTATGCTTATTGAAAAGAGAACGAAAGGAAAGTAATGTGTTTAAACAGACCTGGATCAATAGGAGCAGAAGTTGATACAGTTATAGTATGATCATCAATCAAAATATCCGCTTGCAGTACTCGTCCAACATCACAAGGTTCTGGAGCATATACAGATTTGGTTGCCCCTGGCACGGTGCAAAGCATGCAAAGAAGCAAACCCATTAGAGCTTTTGAGAGAAATTTATTTTTATGACTTTTATCATAAATTTGCTATTTCCTGCACAAGTGAGAGACTCAAAGACATCGAATTCAGCTCATATGCAGTAATTAGAGAAAATATTATGCACTAAAAGGCGAAGGGGTTTTGTTCAATAATAGCAAGAAAGATAAGGAACCTTCAGCAAGCTTCATAGATCATAATATCTTCAAATATTCTACAAATTATAAAATTATGGTATTCTGATGCAAAGGTTTGACTATTCACACATGAATACCTGATATAAGTTCCTTTTTTCCATCCTCTGAAGTGGAGCGAAACCACTGAATAGTGCATTCTGAAAGATCTGGAGTACTATCAGAACAAGGATATATTTGTAGACATGAACCCAGTGCCCGAGTACCATCTATATCGTACAATCGAAGCAAGTTTTCACTGCCCCTCTTGCGTATTGCCAGCTGCAAATATCAATGTCAACAAAACACATCTAGCAAGATCACTAAGAATATGAATCTACGTAAAAGAAAAACCACCAAAAGAATATCATGAACATCAAGTTAAAACTTCTTAGAATTTGATAAATACTAAATGCATTTTCTTAGCTAAGTTACAAATTAAGTTATTTGGATGGCCTTCCAGATTTCTTTCCCAATATATTCAGCTTAACTAAAATATTCTATTGTTAGGCAACTCAAACAGAGAGGAAAGACAGTGCAAATAGTAAGTTAACAAACCCAGAGTAAGCAAAACATGTAATATTGATTGTTCATTGATAACGGGCAGAGAAGAGATGAAAAGCTAGAGATAGATGCAGAATGAGATAAACCTCTTGATAGAGAGCAGCGCATAACAGATAATTATTAGTATTATTAAGTTAGCTACTAGTATTAAGTTATTTAATTATATTTTTGTTTAGTTAGTTGGGTGGGCTTGAATGCTGTGCAAGGGCTGTATTCCTGCAAGGGTTTATCCTGTTTAAGTCTACTAGTAGGGTTTCCTTTAGTATCTGGAGAATCATTAGGGTTTGGGACAGCTTCTAGCTGTAGGGCCTCATGAGAGGAGTTCGGTTCTTCTATTCTTAATTCAGTAATTTTATTTTGGTTTCATTCAATCATGTTTAACTTTCTCACCTCTTTCTGGAGCTTCATTGAATGCTTTGACTTCTCAACAAGTTGAGTCCTTAATGCACGCAACTCATGTTCCATGTCCATGACCTGGAAAACAATTTCTGTTATAATATAAGTGACATGTTAAATCTGCGAATATTTTCCAGAAAACAAAAGCTGCTCTGTGAATATGAAAGGTTTTAAATCTAACTTCTTGAGAAGAATGTAATATGTTACCAAAAGTAGGTGAATTATATTACTTTAATATGATCAATTTGGGCGTTCTACCAAAATGTAAAGCATCATGATCGAATAGAATATTGCATGCAGATGTAATTACCCTACTAGGCTGATGCAGCATTTTAATCCTCCTAGCCTCTTGAACATCTTTCATCAATTCATCCAAGTCCTGATTCAAAAAATAGAATCATGCATCAAATATGACTGGATGATGAATTCAATAAAAATAGGTTGCTATCAGACACGTAGCGAATGCCCCCTGAAAACAATCGTTAGAAAAGACCAATGTGTACATCTTCTTGGATGCAATCATATATGATACTAATGGCCATCACTGAGGAAACATATTGATTATCAATTATATATTAAGTTTCCAACATTCTTTCACCGGTCTACAAGCCAAGAAGCAAGACAGTGCAATCAACAGGACTAGAAGACTCCTACAAGTAAAACCATGAATCTTACAGAAGTATACTCTATAAATTTCCTTGGCTTGAAGTATGCTCAAAGAACGACCTAAGAGTGAAAAGATAACAGAAAATTGAAAACCATTATGTAAACGAGATCAGAAAAATTTCAATAGAACCTGCTTTCCCGCAGCTTTAGACAGTCGTTCATGTTCCTGAAGAGCTTCTTCCACTCTCTGCACTGCTGATTTAGCATTCTCAATTTCTGCCTTTGCGAAAGATCGTTCTTCATCAACAAGCTTTTTAGCATCTTCAGATGCCTGCAAGAAAAAGTAGCTTTCAAAAGAGGGTCAACAGATCATGAGAAAAACTTGTTCAGAAGAAGTCCTTATCCGATACCATAACATGTTTGCACAATAACAATGTGCAACAATGTAACAATGACACTTGTATCACTATGTAATCTTTGATACAAATGAAGGGACTATTGAATACCATGACCAGAGTGTGAAGACAACCCTGAGATAGATAACAAATTTTGACAATCAGCCCTTAATAAATTATCCTTCTACATTGATCAGTTGTTCATCCTATTTTACTTTATGACAATAGAAAGGGTTGCAAAAAAGAGATAAACAAAATAACTTAATTATATGAACAAAAATATATATATACTTACTTTACATGTCTTAGGACAGTACCATGAGATACAAGTCAAACAGTCTGACATAATAAAAATGTAAACTTGAAACGGATGATTTCTTCTTGTTTCTTATTAGTACGTCGAAAAGACAACAATGGCAGTAACGGGATAAACATTTAATGGAGTTGAATATAGGGTACACACACACACACATATAAATATATATATATATATATATATATATATAAAGAGGCACATAGTAATCAAATGTTGATATAATCCAGTCTCTTATGAATCTAGTCTATGACATTTACAACTTTACATTAGCCAGTAATATTCACTTTCCTTCTTTTAGGATGCTCATCGGATGAGAAGCAAATAAACATCATGTACTAAATGTGTTTAGTTTTACCCGCTTTAGAAAAGTTGCAAGCCTTTTAACTTCGGCCTTCTCTTGAATAAGCTCTCCTTCCCTGTGATTTAATTGAACTGCTAGAGACTCAACCTGCAAATTATAGAAGAGATCAGATGGGGAAAGTAGGACACTAAGTAAACAGATAACAAAGAGAGACGTATACATAATACAACAGTAAACATATTGAGCCTCAAAGACAAATTTCACTCCTGAGAACAACATCAATGCAACCACCTAAAGGAAAACATTTTAATATAATGATTCAAGAATAACAGCACTGCATTAACTGAACCACTTTCAATGGCAACTCTGAGGGAAATGATTGATGATAAGTTCATTGATGTATATTTTTATCTATGTTTTCGTTCCATAATTTTTTCAGCTGTAGAACTTTGGATAGACTTTTGTATCCCTCCCACAGCAACATGAGCCGTCATGTTCCAGAGGGGATTAAAATGCATTAATGTATCCCAGGCTTGGCAAGAACATACTCAGTTCAACTGAACCATTCATAATAAGTCCAACTGTAGGTCAAGTTTTGCTAGTTATGGAAATTGGAAGGTAACTCTGTCCACTTTTGAAGGCATATATAATGTAAAATAGCTTATCCACATAAATCTTTTCACTTTTTTTATATGATGAAATAGCCAATTCATAGAACAGACATATAGGATACTTGTTCCTGAAAAACTAATTCAATTGGTAGAACACAAGGCAGGATAACTATGCAGTCAGATAAAAACAAAACATCTAACAAGTGGGATAATCTTTCAAAGAATCTATATTTTTAAGTTTATATAAGATGCAGGAAAGAGCAACATCTTGAGATGCAAACCCCAATTGAGGTGGATAAGACTGAGAGATATAGAAAGTGTAGGAGATCAAGATGCTAACAATAGATATAGCTTCTGCTACATCCTCATTGTTCTTGCCACCCACACGGCCTCTCAAAGCTTCAAGTGCATCTCTGAGTTTCTTCAGAATCACATGTTTCTCCAATGAAACTGCTTCTCTTAGTCTTGCCTGGAACCATACTAAAATAATTAACATTTAAGTGCCCGAATATCTACATCTCTAGTGAACAAAAACACCTAAGAACCTGAGCTCATAAAACAGGAATTTTTCATCTTCAAAACCAATTGATAATGATATTCGGATGAAGATGCCAGTAGTGTACTCAAAGATACTTCACAAAAGAATATGTCTTAAAGTAACAACAGATCAAAAAATTTGACAGCTCAATCTGACTAAACTTGTCCTATTTATATAAAACATGAGAGGCATAATTCAGTATATATGAGCTAATTTAGCAATACAAACCTGATCAGATAGCTTTGAAGCAGCTGCTAAGCCCTTCTCGAATTTGGTAGCAAGATCACGTACTGACAGGCGCTGTTGCTGCTCCAGAAACAATGCATTCTTTCTAGCAACCAAATCTTTGGTAGATAACAAGTTCGAATCTTCTTTCACCTCAACAATCTGATTGTTTGCTCCAATTCTATATTTTGGAAAACGACTTGATGCAAAAACCACATCTGCAGACACTGGTGAGACAGCATCCTTTTGTGCCGTGTAACTAAATCCACGAGCGAACCTTGTCATTTTGCAATTTCCCTAAACATTTGCCAAAGAAATACTTATTTTAGCATCATTAACTTGACTCCCGTAAACATATTCCTCAAAGTTCCTAATAAATAACAGTAGAACTGGCAGTTCTCGATAAATTCTCATGGCCAAAATTTCTGAGTGCATATACTTAGGGCTAGTTTGGTAGAAAAGCTAGGATATATCAAGATAGGATTAAAATAATGCAGGATGTTAAGATAAAAGGAAACAAAGGAGTAACAATCATGTTTGGTAGCCTATACACAAAAGTCAGCTAATAAAATAGAGAGTGTTTGGTAGTAATTATTATTCACATGATAAACCCCTAAATTACTAAAATAACCTTTGAGCAATAAATCCTTTGCCGTAGCAAAAACTGAATCGACACCAGCATCAAGAAGTGCGCCAACATTGCAAGCTTGTGATTCCTTACGCAAATGGTGAATTTGGAAATACATATGTGGAAATTGGAGGATGGTATGAAATTGGGGGATTGTGGAAACTGAATTCGCCGCCTACCAAATTCGGAGCTTGAAGCTTGTGAATCAAATTATCGCCGTCGGAGAAGAGGGTGTAGCCAAAATGTTTCGCCCTTCGCCGCGGCCAGCGGCGGGGCTCCCTCACGATAATGCGTTTCATATTGTTGAATGACGATCAAGATCGAGATCTCCTGCTCCTCTGCTGGGGATGATTTGAGACGGTGAAAGCCTGCTTCTATTAAATTGGGTGCAATTCGGAGGAAGAGCCCAGCGGGAGAAAACTAAAGTTTGCGTTTCTTCATCGGCGCCGCTGCCGCCACTGCCTTGCTGCTGAACCAGCCGGAATCGGCTGAGGAGGTGCTCAGGCAGAGCCTGCTGGCGATGTTCTTCTTCTTTTTCGTAGAGCGGCGACTCTTCTTCGGCGGCGACAGAGGGGCTCGGCGAAGGTATCGTCTTCAGCGTCGAAGTCGTTGCAGGGGAAATGAAATGGGGAAGAAGAAGATGAGGTGAAACAAAGTTTGGGGTTCTTTTTGGAAATTCAACTCATAATTGAATACTGTTCAATGTGGTATATTTCAAACCCACCAATTTGGTGAGTTACAATTACTAGGCGGAATAGTGAAACATGCCCGGGCCTTACTTTTAAAACGGGCCCAAGTATAAACTTAAATTGCTATCAAACACAAGACTAACCAAGCTTAAAATTATCTAACCTGCTATAACTACCCTATCAAACGAGCCCTTACTCGAAACCAGCATTCAGCCAAAATACAAAATAAATAACCAATTCTCCGCATCTAAGACTATCATAACGGACAGAAACTGAGATATTTTACATTGGTATACGCACAATTATTTGTTACCCTAACAATCTTGTTATGCTCAAGTGCTTGCTTTACTCAACCAAAAAACATCAAATAATGATAAAAAAAATAGGGAAAAGTCGACAGTAAAAGTGCAGCCCCAGCCATCACCAAAACAAAGAGGAATTAGCCATCGTCAAAGCTTACAATTTATTGTTATTTGGCAGTAACATTCTACATCTGCCCGCACAATACTTACGGAGCCCTAAACAAAGCAAAATTTGTAATTATTTGGCAGTAAACATAGTACTTCAGCCGAATGAAAATTGCAAAACAAATATAGCGAAAGAAAACAAGTACCATCAGCATACATTTTAGTACATTTGGGCTACTACAGAGAAGGGCAGATACAAATTATACAATGATCACAACCACCAAACAGTCAGGCTAACCAACATCCCAAGAACATCAGTATTAACATCAAATAAATGTCAGCCCAGAAAATCTTGTGGATTGATTAACCAATTAAGAGCAGAAAAAAGAATTAAAAAATGAAAAAAAGAAAAGTAGGAACCAGTGATCAGACAGAAACAGAAAAAACAAACTAACCTACAATTGATACTCGCAGATCATGCAATGCAGGGAATATGGTGGAGTTCTGAACCTTGGAAATTAAACTGGAGCAAACAATGGATCAGTAGCAACATACAACAGTCTTTAAATGTAGGAGATAGAACACATGTGAATGCAGAGAGAGAGAGAGAGAGAGAGAGAGAGAGAGTAAAGGTGAAATAGGGACGTTTGTCCGCCTGTTTTTCTTTTAATTAAGGAAAGAAAGTGGCCCCGTCTCGAAATATGGAGTTTCACAGCGTGTCACGGTATTGCTTAAAATGGAATATTACGGAGGGATTTTTTTTTTTCCCCCCTAATGTAATGTTCTTCAGTGTACCAATATGTCTATATGTCCCACACTACTTGTTCAGTTCCTTTTTGGCTAGAGTGTTTAGAGATAAAATGTATTGTTTAATATTTTAATGTAAATTTCATTTTTATAAAACTAGAACATCATGGATGCATACAATCATATTGAAGACCTTTAATTTGATATAAAAATTGTAAAAATCGGAAAATAAACGTGCAAGTTATGATGATTTAAAATTTACAATTCAAATTATATTGGGATCGTGCTAAAAGGTAAGTGGATGATGGGATGGTTATAATTATTTTCCTTTATAGAAACTGGACAAATAGTATGAGACGGCCCGATTAGGTATACTAGATAAGTAATTTTCGGCATGAAATTTTAGGAGAGTGTGTACAGTTAAAGGAATGAGGAGTCCACTAGAGTTTAATGCTTTCTAATTGGTCAATTTCTTTCCTTCTATAGAAATAAGACTACTGAAGTAGGACGACCCAATATAGTATACATGACTAGTAAATTGGAATGAGGGAGTACTATTCTTCTTTCTTATTATCTAGCTTTACATATAAATATATAATATGCATAAATTTTTATATTACATCATTTATTTACTTTCATTTTGTATGATCTATTTTTCTAGTTTGGTGCAACGATTATATTAGTGATGATGCATTCTTGAAGAAGTTTTAGGAGGTAATTAAAGAAGATTTGCTTAAAATGTTGGGAGACTTCCACGGTTCCACCAAATATGGGAAGTTTGTATGTGACCTTAGCCCATCTTTTATTGTATTGATTCCGAAGAAGGAGGCTGATGTACAAAGTCTAGGCAAAAATCTTGGCTAGGGCCTAGGGGGCTTGGTAGGATCACGGGTGAGCTTATTTCTAATAATCAAAGTGTATTTGTTGGGAAAAGATCAATTCGGTATAGTGTGGTAATTCTGAATGAAGCGGGTGAGGAAAAAAAAATGGAAAAAAAAAGAAGGAAACTAGAGAGAATCTTCGAAAAATTGGAACTTCCTCGTCTTAATGCTTAAACAATTGAACTTCTGCCCGAAATGGAGAAAGTGGATTAATGTATGCAGTTTTTTAGCAACAACCAATGTTCTCGTTAACGGTAGCCCTTATGGAAAATTCAAATTGGAGCGCGGACTGAGGCAAGGTGACCCTTTGTCAAGTTTTCTAGTTTCTCATTGTGACTGAAGGTTTAAGTTCGGTGGTGAAAAATGCTACTCAGTTGGGCATGTTCGAAGCTTTGACATCCCGCATCGAATAAGTAAGGGATGTTAACACAATATAAGTATGAGTTTAATGGACTCCCTAACAACTTAAGTTAATCATTTTGACAAAAGCGAAGACGAATACCAAGTAGTTGCTAGTGGACCCATTGTGACAGTGTAGCGTAACAGGCTCCCAACCCGTGGCCCGAGGCATTGCATTTTTGGTGTTAATGTTTATCATGATAGTAGGGCTGGGAATCAGCGCGGTTACGGTTAACCAAAACAAAATACCTGAAATATGCACCAAACCGAATTTTAATTCAGTTATCCTGATAACCGACTTTATTTTGCAGCTCGTTAATTCGATTAACCGATAACTGAAATTATATTTATTTTCAAAATTATATTATGAACTTATATATGCTTGTTAACTGTAGCTTAAACCTTCTTGAGTGTGATGTTTTCTTTACTAATTAACAACATTTATAAGGAAAACCTACTATCAAAAAAACATATCTAAGGACACTAAAGAACTAACTTCACCGTGAAGGTGAGTTAAGATAGGTAGTAATATGTTTTACATCTTTGATAGGTGATATGGAATAATAATATTTTGTGCCTAAACATGTACGTATTGTAGAAAATAATCAAGAAGGTAAATAAATGTCAGGGGCACCATTAGAAAATGTTAAATGCATAATTTCCCCTAATTATGAAAGATTGTATCTTAAAATATTGACTTTCTTTCCCCATTTCATGCACAACTTTTATTCAATTAGCTACATACAAAATGCTTAATTAAAGTTTAAAATCGGTTTGGTTCAGTTTGGATTGATAAAATGATAAGATATATTATTGGTTGATCATTTTATAAATATCGGTTAATTCAATTTTTGGAGTTCGATTCGGTATTCAATCAAATCAACCAATTAATGTTCACCCCAATTCATAGGTATCAGTTTAATTTGGGTTATAATAAGCATATAATGAGTTTAATTTGAACATGCAATTGATATGATTTTATAATACTCTCTCGCCCAATAAGAGTATGCACCTACTTTATAGGCACAACTTGTAATAACTTTAATTTACACTATTGAATTGATAGGAAAATGAGGCTAAAAAAAATATTACCTCCATCCCTTCTAATTAGTCTCATTTCATTTGGAAGTCCCATTTCATTTGGACACATAAACCAATAAAAGAGAGGATATATGAATATAATCAATTCTAAGGAGAGAGAATTAATTGTAACCACAAGTTTTTTACTATTTTAAAAAATAAGACTAATAAGTGGGATGGACCAAAATGACAAATGAGACTAATAAATGAGATGGATGTAGTACATAAAAATAACTTTGATTTGTACTTGACATAAGAAGAATCAATACCGCTATTATTATTACTCTCTCCATCTCGTAGTATCCCGTAAAAATACTTCAAAAAATTAATTTTAAAACTCATCATCAAGACACGTGAAAACGCGTGCTAAAAAAAGTAAAAAAAGATGTAGGACGGAGGGAGTTTTTTTTTTTTTTTTTTTTTCAAAATGATTTGAGACGAGAAAACTAAGACCAACCATCCAGTCGAATCATTGCCTGGCTGAATTCTGTAGCTTAAACAGATCCTTCACAAAATTAACATGACTCAACTTCGACAGGAAATTGCTCCTTCTCTGCATAATGGGTTCGCCTTTTCATTGGTTTCTGCATCCGTGGCATCTGATTTTCTACGCAAAAGTAATTTCATATATAACTCCTCCAAGATTTCGAATGACAGTACGAGTTCCAGCAACCTCAGTTATAGACAATCCATGTCGAGAGGCTTCTTTGATAACCATATCATCCATACTGCATGATCGAAACAAAAGTACGCATGCCAGAAGTAATCAGAAGAAGCTCAAAACACTATTATTGAAGGGTATTTAGAGCAAGGAACCAAATACTTACACTTTTGCTCTGGATACATAGGCCAGTATGAATCGGCAGTTCTTCTTACTGCTGACATGTAGAAGACTTTTCACAGTATCGAAGAGTAAAGGAACACTGCATTGCTGAAAGCTTGAAAATTGTTAAGGCAATAGCAACAAGGAAGTAGAGAACTAGGTAAAAGGAAGGATATGATTATAGTTTAGACTTGAAACATACATCCACCATGTCGTCTTCATCACGGTATGTAAATGAATAAAGGAAGCATCAAAGTATGTAAAGGAGAGGAACACGTATCCATTACAGATTTTGGATATAATGCAACTTACTTGATTGTATGACATGTTCAGTGTTGACAAAAAACAGATACGTAATAAATATGAATACACGCCAAGAAGTAGATGAATAATATAGAATAGGATATAGATATCAGCTCCAAGAACAAGATCAAATCCTTCTGGATGCCTCTGCAATATATAGTCGAGTTGCTCAGAATTTCCCCATTCTAGCTTCTCAGATTTCAATTCTAAAATAAAATTAAGAATTAAATAACATCACTCAAGTCTCAAGCATATAACCACAATATGAAGCAGTTCACGTACCAGCAGAACAAGTTGAATCTTTTGAAGAGTCATGCAGCTCTACATTCCTCTTTAAGAGCTGAATATTTCCATAGAAAGTAAACATGTCAATAAAAAGATCTCGACTTGAATGGCATTCAAGCACCAAGTAAATTGCATAATCTTGCCTTGAGAACCTCATCATTATGGTCAGTCATAACTACTTCCCTACAAAATCTGCTACAGAGTATCCCAGTAATGCCTGCACTACGAGTTGAGTGAATAGTTCATACTTGATTGACAGCCACATAAGGTTTGGTTGCAGCATTTATCTACCGATTAATTCTGATTGATTCTTTTTTCTAGTGTATATTGCTTCCATTATTTTTAATAGTAAAGCTAAAATAAAGTATGCCCTTTATCTATCTCACGTGCTACAAAGAAAAGAGTTATTTTTTTTCACAAACAAATTTCCTTTTCTTTCTGCATAGAGAAGTAGTCACGTAACCTACATGCATAGCTGCATTCAAATCTCTCAATAGTGTTATGTCAAATATGAGAGGAGACCTACTAGTGCTGCATATAATCCAGAATCAAACTTACAATCACTGAAATATTTCTTCCCTGTTCTTCAGCGAGTTACTTCCGAATAGCCAAAATATATTGAGTCTTGAACAGTAAAATATTTAACTGAGACTAACCAATTCCAGAGCCAAGCTCGATAACTGAACACCTTCGCAGCATGTCAGAATTGTTCGAGAGATAATTATTCAAGAGCTCCGCTCCAGGCCATACCATCTGCCCTGTCAGATCAAAATCAGCTGCCACATGGATAGTTGTCAGACATCCGTACATTATATCATCCAGAAGTATAATGTAAAGAGATAATTATGCGGCAACATATCTCCATCGATGCTGTAATTTGTGATCCTTAACTTTCAGCCCCTCTTCTACATCAAATGTTTGCAAAACTCTATGCAGACGAAGACTTCAAGGAAAAAATAAGAAACATTTCTCCATTGTTCAACAGTATTAAAATTTGACTCTGAGTGTAGATGCTATAAATATTCTATCTAATAATTAGACGAATTTCAGACCAAGACTAAAATGTCAATGTGCTTAAGCCTAAATTCACCACAAATGTATTAACTTAAGAGCATTTTCAGATAGTTCAAAGTAGATTCTGTTTATTATTCATTAATCACTTAAGGGTGTGTTCTCTATGATGAAAAATTATCATGGGAAAAAAAAAAAATCACCCTTTAAATTTCCCACCTTTTCCCACATTTTCCCATCTTCTATTCCTTTTTCCCCTTCCATTACCTTCATTTTCACTCTAATGGAAGGAAAATATTTTCACTCCATGTTGGTGGGATAATATTTTCCATTGAAGAAATAGTAAAATTCTTCATCTTAGGTAAGGAGGTGGGAAAATGTGAGAAAAGGTGGGAAAGTTAAAGGTGATTCTTCCCGTTTCTTTCATTTTCCTATGATAATTTTCTATCATAGAGAACACACCTAAATAGACTTGGCACATGAGAATCATCAAAGACCCTCAAATTTTTTAGAAATGTTACAAGTTTTTTGTAATCGTTTCCAGGAGTTCTAAGTTTCAAATCAGTATTCAAAGAATTAGCAAATCATGTGAAAGAGCGTCAAATTTCAGCAACTTTTGATAAAATAAAATATAAAAAAAACCGAAGAATAGGAGTCTCACTTGAAGCGGAGTCCAGGCAGTAGAGCTCTAAGACTTGCGACCCAAATGTAAACTTCGTCAGTTGGTAGCTGCAAAAAAAGAAACCACCAAAAAATTGCAAACAAGAAGAGGAAATTCGGCAAGTTTAAAGAAAGAGAAGTGAAGAATACTTGTCGTTGATGAAGAACGATTCATCCAAGCAGACAATATCTTCTTCTTCGTCTCTTGCCATCTCCTTCTACACTTACTTGATACTTCAGCTTACAGTTTACAGGCAAAGAGACTGCCGTCGACATGGGTTTAAAGGATCACATAATATTAGGGCAAGTCTACGAAAATCAGTTTTAAAATCAAATTATTTATTGGCAAATATATACTCCCTCCATATTCTTCGGAGTGGGACGACTTTTAGAACAATATTTAAGAAATACATATGTGAATGATTTAATGGTGGTGTCCACCCCTTTTGGTGAGTGTAAATTAACGTTTAAAAAGGAAAATGGTCACTTCGGAGTACGTCCCAATATGAAAACGTGACCACTTTGAAAAATACGGAGGGAGTATATATACAAATTTTAATAAATTTATATTATAGTTTAATATATTTTGATGACATATTAATAAATTAAAGTGTTAAAGTAAAATAATTGTGAACTCATCTAATATTTTTGTGTGTATTAAAGTGTTAAAGTGTATTGTTTAAAGTGTTATAGATGGTGGACGTTCTAATATACTAATAAAATCTATAGATCGTGGACGGAGGGAGTATTACATATCATTCTGCTCATCAATATTTTATTTTATTTTCTTATAAATATATAAACTTCGAAGATTGTTCAATTTTTCCACAACGCGTTTTCATGGTGAAATTGAAATTGACGTGTCCACACCCTGTAAAATTTTACTTATGTAACTACTTTTAAATAATTGCAATCCTAATAAAACTCTCTAATAATACTCCTACCGGCTTCGCCCCCTTTGCCATGCTTTCTCTACCTTCTACCATGCTTTCGCATCACTTTTTTTTTTCAACACCCAAAGAGTAAGAGGGTAGGCAGACCCACAACTTGTATATAACTTAAAGAACGATCATACAGTGTCTGGAGAGTACTATCTCCACATGTACGAAAAAATTGAACTAATATGAGGACTATATCAACACAATTTCGCTTCCTTTTATCATCATTTCTTTCCTTCCTACCACTTTCTCCGGCCACGACTTCCGCAGTGCGACCATCGTGCCATTGACGGATCTTCCTCACCATCATCTTTTATTTATTTATAATTTTTTAATCTAAAAATCCCTATCCATCTTTACCTTTATATCCATTCTCACTTTGATGGCAAAAGTTGTGACGTCGTCTTTGCTGAACATGACGGAGTGAATGGCAGCGCACCGACAGCAAGATCAGAAGGAGACGACAACATAAGAGGTGGAATGCATAGACTTCAAAAACGCCTCTCTCTCTCCCTCTCTCTCAACCGGAATGCTTCCCCCACCCACCTTCGTCTTCTTGCAATTTTTGATGGCCATTGTGGCCTCTCCCACGAATTTCTCCTGAAAGTTTTGTGATTCGTATAAAATAGTTATTTGTACATGTTTCAGAATCTGTTATATTTTGAAGAAACAGGAACATGCACAATAACATAACCATGAAAATAATAAATCAACACAAGCAATTGGTAACCCAGTTCGATTCAACAACATACGTCTTGGGGGACACTCCCAAGAGCCAATCTACTATTATAGTGCTCGAGTTACAAATGATATTACGCACTAAGGATCACACACCTCATAACACATCTTCACTCTCAAACTCCCTCAAGTGAATTGAAGCTAAACTCTCTACAGTCTAGCCAAACCTAATTAATCACGGCAAAGATCTAGATTTTACTCTTGAGAGATCTACCCTTAACAAACAAAAAAACAAAAAGAACTTGTGTAACTTGTTATATGTATCAAAATCAGTGCCAAACTTACAATAACATTGTTTAGACAAACTGAGGGGACTCCCAACAAACTTAATATGACTCTCGGCACTACATGTGCGAGGATAACAATATCATCTCTCAATTCCCCACTAGTATGGACGCGTGTGAGTTTTCTTTTATAGCCTCTGTGCCCTAGATCTTTTCTTGTAGCCCAAGCTAGCAAGATAATTTTGCATATGGTAATTTCCTTGCTGATGTAGAATTCTGACTTAAAAAGACTTTGTAGATATTCTATTCGCATATGGTAATCTATATCTCAACACTATCTACACCAAGGATGACAACAATTCAAAACAGATTCAACCATATCTCTTTCCTTGTACATAGAAGTTGTCTTGTACAAGAGTTTTACCATATATACTTCGTGACACAAACGAGCATATCAATAGTATTCTGTTACACAATTTGTTCCAGATCTACATCGTTTTGGTACGTCTCGACGATACGTCATAAATATATATTGTCTACATAATGACGATACGTCATAAATATATACTGTCTACATAATTGACAATATCCAATGGTGCAATATTTGCACTAACATCTCCCTTCCCAATTTTTATCCTCCGAAATCAAAACCTTTCAAAATTCAAATCCCTAATTTTCTCTTACTCTTTGATTGAACCGGCATTGCCGCCATGGCATCTCTCTCTCTCTCTCTCTCTCTCTCTCTCTCTCTCTCTTTGAT
The DNA here is from genome assembly GCA_001642375.2 of Mentha longifolia. NCBI lineage: Eukaryota > Viridiplantae > Streptophyta > Magnoliopsida > Lamiales > Lamiaceae > Mentha > Mentha longifolia. The sequence continues at coordinate 18,881,136 of CM038112.1, read as the reverse complement.
CTCGCCAGATGGCCATTGACGCCGGTACCCGCCGCGGTCACCCTTTTCGAATGGCTACCACTGTTGCGCACAATTACACCCTATAGTAATAATAGGGTCAAGGAACGCCACACCTGCCCTCTTCTCACCTCTTTGTCGATCCGACAGGCGCCGGTGTCATTGCTCTGTACTACATTGCCTCAGCCGTGTCTCAGTAGTGCATCGTCGCTGCCCCTCTATGCACTTTCTACTTTGCAGCACTAGTTGAGGGAACAAGAGAGGGAAAGACGGCATAGACATTTTTTGGGCAAGATTTTTTTTTTGTGCAATTTTTTTTTTTGAATTAATGATTAACCATAATACAACATTAATGTGTATTTTTAATGAAAATTAAATTCTAAACGACGTAGTTTTAGTGTAGGTCACTGGATGATGTGTACGATTTCGGCTGCCATGTTAGATTCAATTGGGGGAAAATCATAAATCATAGAAAAATTGATCGCATGGTAAAACTCATGAATTTATAGAAAAAAATTCAAAGTTTGTGTGCACAACGATATATTAAACAAAGTTCATATTTAAATGCATTTTTGCCTTATTTATACGCAAAAAAAAAAATTGTGAACCAAATGTTTAAAAAAATGTTACATTTTATTTGGGACGGGGGAGTATTAAATTAGACAATGTGTCATTATAGTCTATCAAAAGCTACTCTAATTTATCTACAATTTTCCTTTTATATATTTAAAATTTCACAAAAATACCTTTATAATATTATTTTATCTTTTACGATTTTATTAAAAGTTGCGTTTTCTTAGCATTATGGTCCATCCGGGACTAAATTTGTGAGGGCCAAAGGAGTGCAAAAGTTAATGTAGTTGAACTTTTTTTATGAATCAAAGGCGGATAGATTTGTATATTGACAAAAGAGTATATCTTACATTAAGAATTAATGGAGGTACCATACAACAATGCCACATCCTCCCACGGAACGAAAAATACATTTCCTATGGAGCTCAAATTAATCTATACTGGTGATGGTGAGCTTCAACAAATAATGGTCACTCTCACTGATTATTTCCTCTGCAAGAGAAGAGACACCCTTGTTCAAGTTCATTGCAATACTTGAGCAGGCCACATCTTCTTCCACATAAAGATCTCTTCCTCCCCACTTAATTTCCGAACCCCGGCATAAAATCCATCGGCCTCGTTCCCCTCTTCCCTGTGATCTTTCCTATCGATGATCTTTTGTCTCCAACGAGAACCCGGAGTGTACTGCTTGAACTCCAGCACCACAGTCTCTGCAGCGTTACCAAAATACTCCTACTATTAATCAAATTTCTAGAGCTCCTTATATAAGATACATCTTTACAATATTTAACACAAAAAATTAATGAAACTAAGAGGTACCCAATCAAACAAGAACTATCAAGTCAAGCATATTTTAAACTGAGAATGTAATAACAATCCCCCAAGAAGAAGAAAAGAAAAAAGAAAATTGAAGCAATAAGAAATAAAGAAATAAGTAGAAAGCAGAAAAGTAAGTGTCTTTTTCAGCTTGGCTGGCCATAAGGTTCACATAGAGACAGCACTCATGAGTTTGTTGGTAGAGATTAAGACAAGCTAGTTGCTGAGTTATTCTGATGGACCAATGATAAGCACTAGAGAGACCCACATGTAGAAAAATGTGAATCAACAAAGGCCCTACCATTAATACAAATTCATTTAGCCGATTTGAGATCTCCCAAATACTAATATTTTTATAATTTATAATCCACCCCTCCCCACTATCTAATGTCAAGAATCCAACTTTTCAACTATGTTCATTCAACTTCTTTATGCATATATAATATGAATGAATAATGATATATGTAGCAACTCACCACTATTGTGACATCGGCAGTAATTGGCGTTCCCATCACATGTTTCTAAGTGGCCTACAACACCATACCACCAACCTGCACACATTTGCAACACATTTTTTTTAAATACTTTTACAATAGCCAATTCCATTGAGTTGCGTCTAGAAATTGCACAAAGACTTGTTAATACTTGACACAAACTCTCCACCAAGCAAGAATCATAGCCCACCTTCCCTTTCATACACTACTAGGAAAAGGGGTCGAGTAGCCAGAATTCTAATGAAAAGATTTGTACAAAATTGGATTCTTTGGAACAAGTTTAGTCAATCATGGCAGACTTAGTTTGAGTCAAAACTTTAGAAAAGAAACACAGTTTTTCAAACTTTGCGGTAGTGCTCTTCCTTTTTGAAGTTTCGAGGAAGATATACCATTCATACCATACCACACCACACGATTGGATTCATGTTTCGAAATGTGTGAATTGTGCGTCAAGAAGAGGAAGGAAAGGAAATGAATTATACCATATGGGAATTCTTTGTTTCGTCTCCACTGGATTTCGATGTGATCACGAGGGTGTAGATCAAACAAACAATCGGAGACATGAAGATCATGAGGTGAAGTTTCAACTAGTGGAGCTCTAAGCCTATCCCATGTCACACCACTCTCTATTACACTTGCTCTTGTTCCATGAGCTGGATACCTTCACAAGTTCACATCAAAAGAGTTCATAACTACAAACTTTAGCACTACCAACTTTATAACAAAATCATAACTTTCTTAACAAATACATACACACATACATACCTAGCATTGAAGGTGTCAGTTTTCCTATCGTAGCTAAGCATAGCATCATAACAAGATAACATAAATCCAACATGCCCATTCTGCAAATCAAGCAACAACATCAACTCTCCCAAACTCCAATCAAACAAATCGAAACCAAAATCGAAGAAAATTTCAAGAAATACCTCACGGTTATAAACCTGAGCTGGGAACCAGAACTCGCCGGACTCAAGAGCAAGATACCTAGACATAACCGAATCAACGGTCGGAAAACTCTTCCTCTTGCCGCCGCCGCTGCTCAAACCAGATCTAATCAACGCAAGCAAATACCCCATCAATCCCTTCGGCTTCCCTTGATTCAAGAACGCAGGGCTCTTTCTTGAAGCGATAAAGCACTGCCATTCCTTATCAGCAGCAGCCCCGATAACCCCACCCCATTTGCTCTCCATGTGTTTCTCCCAAAGGTGATCGCTCACGCACCCATCTCTCAAGGAAGTGCACACGCTCGCCATTCTGCACAGGCCCTCCGGCGGGAGCTTCTCCAGGATGCACTCCAGCACTAAGTCCGGCAACTCCAGCACCGACTGCATATCCGGTGTCGGCTCTCCGACATTCTTGTCTGAAATTTTAGTCCGAGAAGACATTCTTGAAGTGATGAACGACAGAGTTGCAGCGAGGAGAGAGTGCTCTGAGAAGGTGAGAGAGGAGAGAGAGAGCAGTCGCATCTCAGAATCCCAGAGGGAGAGGGAAAGGGGTTTGAGAGGCAAAGGGATGTAAGAGAGGATGAAGGAGAAGGTGCAAGTGATCAAGAAGAGTAGCATTTGACAACAGAAGCGATGCAGATAACCATGTATATAGATGTGTATATGTATACGCTTATATGTATATGTATGTATATATGCAAGAGAGTAAAGCAACCAATAATAGAAAGGATTCGACCAAAGTATACTATAAACACGGCAGTAAAATATTTAAATACTTTATGAGATTATTTTTCTCAAAATATATATAAGAAAATTATGAGAAGGATTTGTTGAATAGCAATGGGTTTTATTGGATTAGAAGAAGCCCACCTAACCCAAAATTGTGGGGCGAAGACAGAGACAAATCTATGCTTGTAAATATTAAAATAAAATAGGATTATCTTTAGACACGTATTAAAGATCCTCCGAATAAAGATCTATACAAATCTTGTATAACCTTATGTTAGCTTCAATTTTTTTTGGACCTTGATAGGAAATTAATTGTCTGATTAAAATAATGAGTTGATCATTACTTTTAGTTGGATTTTTATTAAACTAAATCCACCAAATTATTAGTGATAATGCTATGAAATGTCCATATAAGTTAATAAAAGTTAAATTTTATCCAAACCTACAAAATTAGTCCAATTTTTTGCATTTTTGGGCAAGAATATCCTCACTAATTTAAAATTTGAATTAAAAGACTATGGTCTTAATTTTTATCATTTCATTTCTAAAACTCTAGTTTTATTTCCATATTCTCTCCCTCTTTCGGTCTTTCCCAATTTCTCTCTCTCTCTCTCTCTTCCCCTGCCGGCAATGCCGCCTCCATTAGCTCGAGGATGTCCGCATCGTCCGTGAATTAATAGCCTCCTCCACCGCCAGCACATATCAAAACAATCAGTGAAAAATGAATCACTTGTAAATATATTATGTTTATTCTCTATTTTTGGGGGTAAAAGAGGATAAACATAATACATTTACAAGCGATTTAGTTATTTATTGATTGTTTTGATATGGCGACTTAAGATAAGATAGACTACGTCGAAGAAAAGATGTAAGGAAAAACATGAGAGAACATAGTTTTCAGAGAGATAATAACTTGAGCGGGAGCATGTTTGTCTGAGCCTAAATGACTATCATCTTATTCAACCAAATGATAATTTGCTAGCATCTTTCTTATTCCCCTACGGATCACTCGATTGGTTTTGCGGCGACCGCATCGGAGTTTGTCACAGCCACGCTTGATCTTCAAGCACTGGCGACTCCAGTATAGACCAATGGGGGTACAGCTGTACCCCCAAAAAAAAAATTATTTTACTACTATTATATATATATATATATATATATATATACAGTATATGTATATTTATATTTATTCATTTTAAATAATTATAATAAATTTTAAGAGATTATTAATGTTAATAAATAGACATGTGACTTATATTATACTAGTATTTTTGCTCATCAAGTTGGTGTTGATTCTTCCGATTGCTACTGCAAGTGTTGAGAGAGTATTTTTCGGAATGACTTATGTCAAAAACAAGTTGCGAAATAGCATGAAAAATCAATTTTTAAATGACTGTTTGGTCAATTTCACTGAGAGAGATGTGTTATTCTACGAGTTTCTGATGACGATATTGTCAATCGCTTTCAAGTAACGAAACATTGTCAAAAATTAAATTAGGTATATTTGTAATTTTACTATTTTCGTTGACATTATTATAAGATGATAATATTAATATTATATAATTATTTTTCGCACCCCCGAATTATAAATCCTGGAGTCGCCACTGTCTTCAAGACGACGACACAATCATGCACCGCAGCATCGAACCGACCACGGTGATCAACATCGACGTCAATGATGTCATCTCCAGCTCCGTTTTTGCCAGCGTCGCGATCTCCGACCATGCGTTGGAGTTCCTTGAATAAGCTGTGGCAATTCTCTCAGGAGCTGAAGCGGTGGTGCCTAAAGCAAAGCAGTTGTTCCCCAAGTTGAGGCGGTTTTTCATGGAAAAGAAAAAAGAGAGAAGAAAAGTTAGGTTTCTGAAATGAAGTTGAACTTTCCTCACGATAAAGATAAAAATAAAAAATACAGAATGTTAATTTCATTAACGGCGTTTGAATTTTCGTGAGAAGAGGGGGTTCATTATTTAAAAGAACAAATAGATAATTAATATATTGTGGATTTGCAGGTTCTTTTGAATCTTTTTGTTTTCAGGATAATTGCTAATCAATTCCTTTTTTTCGAACTACATGTAATTAATTACTCAATGCCATATTTGATATTTGGTTGGTGCACATATATTCTCGAAGATTAGGAATATTTTCGAATATCTTACAAATATTTGCTTAGTCCACGCGGATTATTTAGTATGGATAGACAAGGAATGGGCGCCTTTTCCATGCCCGTTCACACATCTGTGACCTAATTGGTAAATCTCAATATTAAGCCACTAAATTTTTATATTTCACTAATAAAAATATGGTAAGAGAATTTGACTATAATATTTAAAAATTACGCACTGTGCACTTGAGATTGTTTGATTTTGTTGGATATTGTTAGGTGATTTATTCTTTTGAAGACTGTAGCTACTTCGATATGATATACTCCTTCCGTCCCCCATAGAAAATATCCTCTTTTTTTTTTTGATGTCCCATAGAACATGTCTCATTTCTCCAATTGAAAAAAAAAAAAAAAAAAAAAAACATGAGAAGGCCTCATTCTCCATATGATTGTGGACCTAGCACTTTATTTACAAAACCAATAATATTTGGTTGTTGTGCCCAAACGAAATGGGACATCTTTTAAGGGACGGAATGAATAATTAATTTTTTTGTGATATTTTTTCAATATAGTTTATGCGAATTAAATGTGTAGTAAGTATATTATAATGTATACCATTATATCAATAACAAACATTACAAATACATAATTTGTGACAAATAATTTTATTTCTATTTATATACTCCATATGTCTCATTCTAATAGAGTTATTTGAATATTTTAATAGACTCAATCTCATTAAAATTAACTCTATTAAAATTAGACGGAGGGAGTACTATTTTGTACTCCGTACTTACATATTTTGGAATTTTCAGAATTTAAACACACATTTCACTTGCATTCGCCTTTCATTTCACCATTCCCAAACAAAAGAAGCATGATTGATGTAAAAGAGAACCTACACCAGCAACATTTATAGTTGAAGTTTTTTGAGTCCAGATCTATGAATTTGAAAGAGAGAGAGACTATTGATTTAGTAATATATTTAATTGCTAAGATCTTGTTGTTGCAACAACTCATATATCATCTGCTGCTACTGGTTGATTGTCACCTTTAATATAATCAAATTATAAATTATTTTATTATATAGTTTTGGTTTTATATTTCAATTGTAATGTAATTTGCTATACGTAATATATATATGCAAATCAATTTTAGAGGGGACTAATTAAGTAATTTTTGCATAAGTTACTTTATCAAAATGAAATACTACGTAGAATTTATTGTAAGGTTAATATTGTAAAGAAGAATAAATAACACAAGAAAGGGAGAAAGAAGAGAGTCGGTGGCAGATGAGGAGAGAATAAGGTTTTCCATTAATCTCACATTCTTCATCAGTTACAAATGGGTACATAAGAGATATATATACAACAGAGGAAAAACCCTAATTAATAAGTAATGTCCATAAATAATATATTTACAACACTCCCCATTGGACATTACGATGTGATGTTCATGCCTCGTTAAAAACCTCTCCGCAAAAACCCTGTGGGAAAAATTCGGCAGAGGAAAATAGTACATAACATACACTTATTCATGTGTTGCATTAATTGCCTCATTAAAAACCTTAACTAAGAAAACCCATTGGGAAAAACTTAGTAAGGGAAAAAAAGTACAACTATTTGGCCTTCAGGCATAATCTTCGAGATTATCTTATTTCGGTCTTCAGGACCTTATCTTGAAAATAATTCAAATATGTCTCTCCCCCTCAAAACAACAATCTTTCAATTCAATACATTCCAATACTCATGCATATATTTCTCATACACAGACATTGGGAGGTCTAGTGAATAAATCTGTAATATTATCGCTAGATATACAATAATTCTTCTAGAACTCATATGTGCAATACAAGATAATCATTATATATCCTCACATAGGATATGGGGGTTTTATCAATTTACTTGTCCGAAAAATAAGCATTGTGATGATCAAAATAATTAACAAAGCATCCGAATAATCCACCAATATCAATCTCAATTTCTTTCATAAAATTGATCAAGTTCTGATCAACCTTGAAAATCAACAAACATCATTTTCAACATCATTCAAAATATCCCCTTCTAGGAGAATCTCAAAATCTTAGACCAAGGTTTCTTATATCTTGAAGATAACAAAGAATATGATTATCATCATATAAGTATATCTCCTTTTAGGAGAAATTTTTTATTTTGCTAGCAATTTAAAATTGATGGTATCAAGCCTGATAAAGTAGTACTTCTGGTACTCAAAATAATGAACTTCTGGTTCATATTTTTTTTGTTATCTTATACACTTCAAGTGATGATATGAGATGATAAATAGATGCGATTTATCGAATATAACATTTTAAAATTATGATCAAGCAAATCGACTATTATAATACTCCTTCAGGGAGATACTCGGACTGTCATAATACTCCTTCAAAGAGATACTCGGACTGCAGGGCGAGATGATATTTAGACTTAACCAAAAGTCTTTAATTTTCAAAAACTCCGTCATTAAGCATGAGTTAACTTTTCTCAAATTCTTTGCATGTACCAAACATTTATATAACATCAACATAATCATAAATATTATAAAAACAACCAAACACATTTTGATATACACGCATGAGCATATATTATTATGCATATATCCTTACTCCAGGAGAATAAACTTATTATAGTGCATGTTACGATTTCAATTTCCTTCATATAAGAAATTTCAAGTGCAACAAGGACATATAGATATCGGCGCCCAATGACTTATATAAATGAGATCGTTACAATCAATCACATGATATCTATATTTACTAATTGCTACCAAATATAATCAGTAACGGAACGTAATGCATAACAGGAAAATCAAATTCATTTGAGGGTCTCTGCTAAAAACCCTCGAGCTACTCACTTTAATTTCAACCACCTCATTAAATTTGATTCATCTTTAGAAACATTCATTTGTGTCCTGGGACAACATTCTTTGAACAATAAATTTAGAGGAATAATAGATTTTTTTTATCTATTTAGCGAGTGAAGCTCGACCTCAACTTCTTCTCTTTATTTTACCATGTGCTTCCGGCACAATAACACCGTATTCATTCTGCATCCAGATTATCATTTCAAACTTATACCGGTAATGGTTGAGGTAAAGATTGTCGACAATTATAACATTTCTATTATACATTTCTCTTGAATTATCATAAATTTATGACAATATATATGACCAAAATTAACCAAATTTATCCATCATTTCCTAATAGTATATTTAATCTGATCGTTCCGTAATCCCAGTGTCCTAATATTATAATTATTTAGTGCACTTACAAATATACTGAGATTTTCGTCTACAGGACGATCCTCTTCAAGAGGTTCTATGGAGTGATATCATATGTGATTCTTGTCTGTGGGACGTTCCTCTTCAGGAGGTTTAATGAAGTAAAATCATTTGACGATTGATTTTACTACCGCGGATTTTATCTTTAGCACCAAAATAGTTTCCACGCTTCAGGCATCAATGAACATCAATTGATGTATTTAGTTCATGAAGAACTTGATTAATTTAGTATGGTGCATATAAACAAGTATATAAAACCACTTCATTGGCAGTCAATACCTATTTGAACTTTTAGTTCATTTTGTGTAGTGCGTGAATTAATATTTTAATCCAACATGAACTTTGCGGCTAATGCCGTGACATGATTTGGTTGGATTATAAGAATAACGTACCAATTAATCAAATGATCCCCAATAATTGGCTTTATCAGATATGTGATTCTTGACGGAGAGTACACATAATTTTTTGTAGAGCCAATATAGGTACGTTTTGGTGGTGATAAATAGAATTAGCAGATGGGGAAATGATGATTTTTATTATCACGCACTAATTATAAGGGGAATGACCCAAACACTCATGCTTTAATAAATTTTAGAATAATTTGGGTATTTTATCATCATAACATAATTTTTGGTTATATTGTTTTTCCAAAATGGAAAACAATCAACATGGAATCGAAGAAGCTCTTCTAGAGCTGACAATAAGGATTATGAATCAATATGGGTATTGTCAGTTAAATTATGAAAATTCTCCCCCTCTTTTTAGCAAGAGTTATGACATAAAATTATATGTAATATTCTCCAAAATTTTATTTTGATGCTCCAATTATCAAATTTGCTTCAGGCAAACAAATAGGTACAATTCATAATTTTCGTAGTCATGGGCTATAGGAGAATAATTATATTCATGATCTCAATTAGGTTACACTTGTTTCACCACATTAGGATCAACAAAAATTTTCTTAGATCTCCCTCGAGTGCTTCTATAAGTAGAAGCATGTGCTTCAGACATCATTTGATAATTACGAATGATTTCCGATGGAAGTGAAAAATACTTAGGTTCGATCTTTACATATAATTTATTTTAGTCATATATAACTTCTGGAGTACACAATCTGAAAATATGAGCTCAGACAATTATACTAAAGGGAGAACTATGACAATTTTATCTTGATCCTTCAGGGATTGCCATTATATTTTCATGTATTACTGCTGGATTACAAAACAATCTTTATAATAATTTATTTTAACTGTATACTATTGCTGGAGTACCTTTAGAGTGACGCCTTTCAGACACTTATCGGAGAATTTACAATTAGCTTTTTGCTTAAGCAACATTGTGAATTAAGTCTTCCCATATTAATATTTTAGCATGAGATTCTAGTATCTATACTTATATAAAAAGAGTCTTATGTACTTAATGTAGATTGCCTATTATATCCTTGTAATATTTTAAAGTTAAGGATAATTATGTAATAATATATTATGCATTAAAATATAGTATATAAGTATAAGTTTATCTATGGTATATACCATATTTATTATTTTAGCTCAATTTAATTTATTTTATAGTCAAATGGTAATGATTTATATAAACATATATATAGGAATTACTCCCTACTCACCCACAATATTAAATTTACTTTAACAACAAAAATAAAACATAAATATAGTTGCTCAACTATAGATATTTTTTTTATTATGACTCCCTTATTTTAACTTAGTTTTTTTTTAAATTTAATTATTAATTTATTTTATTTATTAATCGAGAATCTCTGAGCGAAAAGTCTACACATGGGATATCTCTTTTCAATTGAGTTCCAAATTCAAAATTTATGATTGTTTATGTATTTTTTTTTTACAATTTCAATATATTATGATTTTGTTTAGTCTTACAACTATTAACTAATAGAGTTCACTCATCCAAATAGAATATATAATTATTTTTAGTATTTAATTTTAATTTTATATAAGGTATATATTTTTTAATTTTCATTATTTTTAGTTATAATGAATTATGAAATATTTACTTCAAGAGGGAAATACTATTTATATGAAGACAAAAACTTGGGTGAGGTCGACCACATAGTGTGGCCGGGTCAAAGTGTCAATCTTTATACAGAAAAGTGTTAATCTATATGAATAAAAGTGTCAATCTTTAACATAATTATTTTACGAATAAAAGTGTCAATCTTTATACAGAAAAGTGCTAATCTACACGAATAAAAGTGACAATATTTTAGCCGGCCGCACGGTGCCTCTGGCTGACCCAAGTGTGTCCCCTATATGAATATCTTAGCATTGTGAATATCTTTAAGAAGGAAATAGTCTAGGTAATAATTAATGGTATAGAAGTTATAATTAAAATTCGCGAACAAATCAAGTAATCATATGAATATCTTAGCATTATGTCCTAAAACATTGATGTTTAACATTCACTACAAGAAATTGATTTTTTAACCACACATAATTTGCCACACATAGTAATGTGTGGGTAGTCTAGCCACATATAATTAAAAGATATGTAGGTAAATCATCTTGACATTTTTAATTATCAACTGACATTTAATATGTGTGATGAAATCATTTTAGCTACATTTTATATTCTAGTATTAAATAGTTTATTTTCATATGAATTGCCATATTTTTTTATTTATAATTTCGTGTGTATACGTGGCGCACTAACAAATGATATTAGACACATACATATATTTATACCCATTGTGCAGAGTGTGGCTAGTGACTTTTATAATTACTAAATTTTAACAATTAATAAATGTCGTAAAATGTATTTCGTCAAATTTATATTTTAGCATTAATTTATTTATATTTATGTTTATTTATTTAGTACTCAAAACACATTTCTCTTAAACTTAACTTTGTTAGGCCTACATGAAAACTTGATATATAAAAAAAAATCACTCGCCACATTAAATTTACCAATTACCCCTATGTTGCTATTGCCTCATAATATTTATTTACTATAGCATCTTATAATTGTGAAAAAAAATAGTCACGTGAATAAGTTAGATTTTTTTAAATCTGATCTGGTTATAGAAAAGAAAATAGAAAAAAAAAAGAATGCATTTATTAAAGACATAATCTCAATCTCTGCCACAACTAAATATTTAAATATTTTCCACGTAAGTAAGTATGAAAAATAAGAAGAATTAATTTTAAATAATTATGCTTATCGGAACTATTGACGTGGGTTGGCATGCAGCTTAAAAATCTCAACAATATGTTAACCGTTTCCGACTTTTACAATTACTTGAGTTGTAAAAATAAATACTATTGTGAATTAAAAGATCCCGCTCACGACAAAATAAAATTTTCAAGTAAAAATTTTCAATAACCCCGCCAAACGAAAACATTTTTTTTTAAAAACCGACGATAGCGTTATTTTATCTCCTCATTCTCACATCACAATCATCTAATTTGAATTTTCATTCTCATCTCCCCCACCTTCGTCTCCCTTCTTTTACGTAACATTAAAACTGCATCATTTGTATGCACTGCTATTTTTTTTCTGGAATGATCATCACTCGTCGAGCAAGAAGCTATCAAGAGCAGTAAGTAGTATAACTGCATCGTACTGGTAAATGATATGCTTAGCAACCAAATTTTTTTTATGAGTTTGTAAATTGTTTATCTTGAGGTCTCACTACTGCCGTCTAAAATGTTTGAATTATTTGATTTCTTGATGAGTTGTTTTTCGATTGACTGTTTTAATTATCTCTAGGTGCTGGAGATTTGGAGCGACTTGGTAGTGGCCAAATTTCAGGTTTTCTCTGAGGGTACGTAAATCTTTTTTCTTTTTTTCATTATCAAATGTAGATGAACTCCAAGTATTATATCTCGTTCGGATTAATATGATTCCTCTTATGTTTGTAGCAAGATGCTGTCTGTGCGTAATGATGAAAAAAGATAGAGACTCTTCATGTAGGTGAAACGCCTGTGTTGGAATCCAAGACAGTCAACCAAGGATGATACCCGTGTTGTTATCCTAAAGAAGAAATCTAGATTGGAGCTTAGATTGATAGCACTATTGTAACTTTAGTTTCGCTTGTTTTATATTCTTTCTTGCTCAAAGTTCTGTAAAATATTTGTATTGCAATTTTGTTGAATATTGTTAATTGAAAATTTTATTTCATATTTCATCAACTTAAACGCGTCGTACTTATATTGTAGTATAATTTGTGATTCTCTACATTAGTTGCATACCAAATATTCATTAAAAAATATAAAATAATTATTTTCCACACATATTAATACATTTAGCTACACATACATATGTCAATACCGTATGCCACATAAGCTTCCACGGCATCATCAACGTCATCAATTAACACACGTGGAATATATTTAATCTCACATAATTTATATTTTTCGTCACATATATATACATATGCGGGTAAAACTATTTCTCTACAAAATTATAACCACACTTGTTGACATTTGCTCCATGTGTGACTAAAAACATATAATCACACATAAGTATATTTTTAGCTACACATATAAATGAGACTAAAAAGCTATTTTTTTGTAGTGATTGCATCCTAAAACACTAATTTTATAATTTATAATTTAATCATATGAATCATATATCATATTTTTATGTATGATATCATATGATGTTTTGCAAAAGCATAAATTTCTCATATCTCAATTGTTTATGTCGCTTACAAAAAAATTGTTCAAGAAGTATTTAATTTGATAATTTTCCTTTTCTTTTTTGCTAACTTTGCATTGAAAATTTGTAAATATTTTGTTAAAACTAACAAATAATAATTTTAATTACTTGTTAGAACTTAATATTCTTCCATTGATAAAAATATATGTCAAATGATAGGTTCCACATGCAACGCATGTAGTCATTGCTAGTATCATAAAAGGACTAGAAATTGAAAATAAACTCAAAGAATCCTTCTAATAATTCATGAATGCATTACAGCCATATATCATCATGAATGCATATATAACAAGTCATACCTCATAACCTTTCGATTTCTTTAAGATAGAGCCAGAAAAACCAAACGTTTGCTATTTATGAAGTTATGCATCGCCATTAAAAAATAAAAATAAAAATGATCATAGAATGTACGCAGTACACTGATAATTTATATAGACATATATGATATATCATACATCTTAATAGATACAAATCGAGCACATGACTACTATGATAAATCAAGTAAAGTCGGATAAATAATATGTAATGCTTTTCGATATCTACCGCGCTGCTTATTGGAGAACTAAATCAAAAACTATTGTTAATTATGAACACGACACAGTATCAAAAGCCATTAAGTCAGACTTCTATCTGTTTATGAAAAAAAAAAATAAGAACAAATTGTAAACAATGCGTCTCCTCTCGTTTTGATCATATCACATAAAAATTCAGATTTTCGCTTTTCCAAAAATTGGAAGAAAAACTACGAATCATTGTTTCCTTCAACGAAAGATATCATATAAACATCAGAGTTGCAAGTATACATAAGCTCGTATCTCATCAACAAATCCGCGATTTTAAGAATTCTTCTAAATTCTTACGTAAATCACATAGTTGTTTTATTATTCATGGTATGCTATATTTTTGTATCAACAATTATATATACCTTGTTGGAAAGACACAATTCTTTCCTAGGGCATACCTCCGAAATCCACTCGATTGGTTGCCAATAATTCCCATGACTCGTGCTGATAACGTATTATAAAGTAAATATTGTAAAGAAGAATAAAGAACACAAGAAAGGGAGAAAGAAGAGAGAATAGGGTTTTCCATTAATCTCACATTCTCCATCAATTACAAATGGGTATATAAGAGATATATATACAATAGAGAAAAACCCTAATTAATAAGCAATGTCCACAAATAATATATTTAAAACAGAATTGTCATATATGACACTCTTCTGCATTATAAACTTGTGTAAATTGAGAACTGGATATCGCTTAAGATCCAAATTAAATACATACGGTTTATATTTCAATTAGACACAATCCAGCTTAAAGTGTTCCCAATTTTGCCAAATGGATCTTAAATGTGCATAGTACTTCATCCGTACCTCATATTTTTACAAAACAAATTTTGGCATGCATCTCAATATGCCAAAAAGTGGATGTTAAGATGAAATTTGGGTCTCACTTGATGTAGTGTACCATGTACTATATCAAGTAGAATAATATACTATATCAAGTGAGACTCAAATTTTACCTTAGGGCATGTACAGAGTCGAACCCCTTTTAGGGGCTCTCTCTTCACTTCCGGCGGAGAGAGCCCCTTCCGAAAATCGGCCACAGCCCAGGGACTCTCTCCCCGGGCTCTCTCCTATTTAATACTACCTCCATCCCATTTATTTAGACCTAATTACTTTATGCACGTATTTCCACCGAAACCTAGTACGGGTTTTAAAACATAATTTTGTAGTATCGTTTTTTTTACGGGATACTATGTGTCATAGTATCCCGTAAAAAAAACGATACTACAAAATTATGTTTTAAAACCCGTACTAGGTTTCGGTGGAAATACGTGCATAAAGTAAATAGGTCTAAATAAATGGGATGGATGTAGTATATTATTTTTAATTCTTTTTTTATAATTCGATTTATTTTTCGATTTGATTTTATTTATTTATTTTAGGTCTAAATAAATAGGTCTAACTTTTGGAATTTTTTTATTTAATTCAAATATATTTTTTTTATTTTTGTTATGATTGTAATTTTTATTTATTTTTTATTACACATAAAATGTTGGAAATGGAAAAAATTTTGTATAGTTATTATTGGTTCTCATTTTTTTCTGGTCCACATTGAATTTGTGAGCTTAAGTCGGAGTAGTTGGAGCATTATGTAGTGCTTTCTTGTCCCACATCGAAAATATGAGGAAAATTTTGAGAGGATTTTCCTCCACCTCCTTCTGAAGACACAACAAAAAAAAGGGACAATATATTCACAATATATTTATCCCACTTCGAATTTTAATTAATTAATAAAATTTTTTTCAAAAAAGTCAATTGTAAAAATAAAATTTTGATTTTTTTTTTAAAAAAAAAATTACGTGCTGATGTCATAATGACACCAACATTGACGCAGGCAGAGGCGCGAGCCGGGTGCGGAAGAGCGAGCTGGGCTCGCTCGCAGGCTCGCATGCGAGAGCGAGCCCCTCCCTCAGGCTCGCTGTACATGCTCTTAATATCAACGTTTTGGCACATAGAGATGCTTGCCGAAAGATATTGGTTATAACAATATTTTTAACCGTTGTCTATTAGCGTTTTTATTGTAGTGACTACGCATAAAATAATAAAGTATGTCAAATGGGATGAGAGAGAGGGAGTCTAAAATTAAAGATAAGCCCTAAAAATAGAAGTACAATAATGCAAACACAATCTTGTAAAAGTATGCTCTTTTATAGTAAAAAATTTAATCGATAGGTATTACATACACATATATGTATATACATATGCATGTATTAAAAAAATCATACTGTATTTGATAATGTGAGCGAGAGATTTGCGAACATCTGCCCCGATCACATGCACAATAATTCTCAAGTAATGGTGATAGAAGGGCATGGCAAAATTAATTGGATGAAATCAATACCTAAATAACCAACTAAAGCATTTTACCATCGTCTTCTTCTTCTTCTTCTCCTCCTCTTTCTTTTTTGTTCTTCTCTGCAAAGCAAACATGCAATGAATATTATGGTCAAACCTAATATGCATTTAAACTGAAATTTACAACTCTAATGTTCTATAATTATAAAAACTACTATATCTTTATCGTCTAAATATTTTTAAGGGCTAATTTGGTATAAATACACAAACTTTAGTATATATTGGAATTTCTTATACCTTCAAAATTTCCCCAAATTAAAATCTACGTGGAAATGAACGAATACATTGTATTCCAGTTGTGTATTAGTTCAGTTCAACTAATTCATATATATTTTATACGGATGTGTTCTCATTGATTGAAAATGATACGAAAATGATGAAAAATTTAACTCCAACGAACGATGTATGGAGAATGCATGCATATATATATATATATATATATATATATATATATGTTACCACGGGCAACGGGAGGCGGGCGGCGTCATGGTTGATCTTGTTGAGCAATTCGCGCTCATCGCCAAGGCTATGGCGAATAATTATGTTCTTATTCTTTTTCCTCTTCTCGCGAGCTTCTGTAAACACCACTGAATAATTGGTGTCGCTCTTTCCATCCCAGGCTCCGAACTGAGGTACTGATGACGACGCCCGTGTTTTCTGCCAAATTACGCATGCATAAATTAAAAGATTGATTTCCCGAATAATTAATGAATCGATCATCTAATAATTAGATCGATGAATCATAACTAATCATATAATGTAAATATTTTTGCGAAAGCTTCTTGTTTCAGAATGTGATTTTTTTTATTATTATTATTTTTTTAAGATGTTCATCTTTCATAAATTTGCTGAATTACACAGAAAATTTTGATACTTACCCTCCTGTTGTCCATGGAAAGAGGTTAGAGAAGTCGAGAGGAATTCAATATATCGATGAGAATCGTCGGACTTTCTATGGTTATGAATGAACAAATATATGTGGATTGAAATGTTTATTTATTTATTAAGAGATTATTATTATTATTATTATTATTATTTTTTGCTTCAACCACTCCCTTTTCACCACTAAAAGTTACTGGTGGATCCGCATTTCTTTAATTCAATCCAAGGATTTGAACTTCGCATCTAATCGGTTAATTGCAGCGGTTTAGCTAGACAAATAACTTGGAAAAAAATCGTACGAGAATGAAAACGCATTATGTGTAGTAGTAGTTTTCATCTTAATCTTTTTTATAAGACTAGGAAAGTGTACGTGCGTTGCAAGTTTCATCTCTCATTTATACTCCTTTCGTCCCATTTATCTTAATTTTTTTTTTTGATTCATTCTACTGTTATGACAATAGTAATGTTTTTTTTTTTTTTGGAATATTTTCCAAAAATTTATACTTATTGACTAAAGAAAATAAAGAATAGTCAATATGTTCAATTTGCTTGGTATTAATAATCTTTCAATGTTTCTAATGAGTATAAATAAAAGGGAATAATATATGTGTTGGGAACCCTCTTTCAATTTAGTTTTGATGATGTTATTCAAAACAACACTTAGATACATTTTACTCTTTTGTAGAATTAAGGTTGATAGGAGTATTGAGCTGACTTTGTTTGTAAGGTCAGCATGATGATCTTGTTATTAAGGTCAGTGAGTTGATCTTGTTAGTAAGGTTGTAAGCTGATCTTGTTAATAAGGTTAGCAACCTGACCTTGGTGTGTCAAGGTCAGTAAGCTTACTTAAATTAGAACATGTCGATCACCCTTATAAAGGTAAGATCATGGTAGACGATCTGTCTTATAAAGATCGACCTGACCTATTGTTCCATCAGTTAACCTGTCCTTAGAAGACCTGCTGCCATGCCTTGAAGATTTCAAGATCAGCTGAAGGACGTAAGAAGATCACTGATGATCTCTCTCAAATAAGGTCAACCTGATTTGCCTTGACAGGTCGAGAGACAGATTGATGGTGTCAATTTGTTGACCTAGTCGACTTGTCCTCTGCTACATCAGCTGCCAGCTTGGACGAATCTCCCAACGGCTAGAAGTGAGTCATCAGTACGGCCTCTCTGCCATCACTGACTCTTCCAACGGCTAGAATTCAAATTCGGAGCCTATAAATACTTCAAGCCTCATTCCAGAATCTTCATGGGAAATCAAGAACTTAAAACCAAAACTCTGCTGAAATCTTCAAGCTCTCTAAGCCCATTCAACACTCGAACCAAGACGATTTCCCAAGTGTTGATACTCAAAGATTTCAAATTCTGGAAACCTCAGTTCTAAGCATTTATTGTTGCTTAGAGCAACTCAGAAACTCTCTTTCTACAAGCTCAAAGCGTAATCTTTAAGTAGAAGAATTTCTGTAAGTCTTCACCATTGTTGAGTAGTTCAAGCTCTGCAAGTGAAGAAGATCGAGTGCAAGATCGTGTGAAAGATTGTAAGCAAGGTTGTAAGGGTCACGACCCAGAACTCGTGCTCAACCTAAGTCTAAAGATTGACAAAGGTTGAGGCTGGTACTCAGCCAGTATAAATAAGAGAGAGGTAAATCCAAGGTTAAGGGACTTTTTAGATACGACGGTATCTGACGTGGACGTAGGGGGATTTCCCGAACCACGATAAAACTGGCTATCTCAATCTCTCTCTCTCTACTCTTTACATTCAGTCAATTTCTCTTATCTTACTAACCTTCATAACTCAATCTGCATTCTTGTTATTAATCTTGTTGATAAGCTTACTTGAATTTAGGAAAATATTTTCTAAAAGTACCAACAGATCCACCAACTTCCGCACTGCAAGATCGGTCTTGACAACCTCAGCAGGCCACCTGCATAAGCTCAATAGGTCGACATTACTTGACCTGTCGACCTTGATCTGTCGACCTGACCTGTCCATCTGACCTGTTAACTTGACCTGTTGACCTTGACCTGTCAGCCTGATCGTAAATTTTGTTTTAATGTTAAAATTGTTGGAAATTGGTGTATTCCCCCCCCCCCCCATACACCAAATTACTCTTTCTGGGACCAACAAGTGGTATCAAAGCAGTGGTTCTTTTTACCATGGCCTCTGTATACTGAAAGTTTTTCAAAAGTTTTTGGTCAAATTGGACTAGATCCAAGAAAATCTTTTCATTCATTCTTTTACTATTTGTTATCATGGAAAGCGATGAAGAATGCTTCATGGGACTCGATGACAAGATCGAGAAACCCAAAGTAAACTCTCAATCTGTCTCTCCCACTTTTTCTGACAATGAATCTGCAGGTGAAGATACCCACGAGATAGTATCTTGGGAGGAGATCAACCAGGAGATGGAGAACTATGCAAAGGTAGCCTCCATGTTCAAACAGATTGTACGAGAAAGTAAAAAGTTGGAGGACGAGAATGAGAAATACAAGCTTGCGCTGAATGAACAATTCAATTCTTATGATGCTAACAAAGAAAATGAGATTGACTCCTTAAAACAGCAAGCTCAAGAATCAGTTCTTAGAGAAAAGGAGCTCAGTGTGAAGATTGAAGAGAAGGATAAGGATCTTGTAACTCGAAATGAAAGTTTGGTCGAGAAAGAAGTCAAGCTCCAACAAACTATCCAAAGAATGAACAAGAGCGGGGACAAGCTCGACAACATGCAGACCATGCCGAGGCATCCCCAA
Source organism: Mentha longifolia (assembly GCA_001642375.2). Classification (NCBI taxonomy): domain Eukaryota; kingdom Viridiplantae; phylum Streptophyta; class Magnoliopsida; order Lamiales; family Lamiaceae; genus Mentha; species Mentha longifolia. The sequence continues at coordinate 18,860,932 of CM038112.1, read as the reverse complement.
ATCAAGACTGGACTAGAATTTACTGGAGAAACCAGTCAAAAGAAAGAAGCAAAATGGATCGAATTTGTAAAGACCCAAGGAAAAACAAAGATCAACAAACCAACTCACCAGTCTCTACTTGATAAGAAGATCAAGTTGAAGAATACAGCTCGACAGCCACAAGCGATCTTGATCAAGGAGCACAGGTCGAATAACCAAGATCGACATGTACAAAGGCAAGCTCGACCTGCTCAGAAGCAAGGCCGACCTTTCCAAAATCAGCAGAGAGCTCAACCTGCCTATCAGATGAAAGGCTACCAAGAGCAATGGAACTATCAACAACAACTCTACCAACCGGATCTATCAAACTGTTATTGTCGAACTAGATACCAAGATCAACGGTATCAATATGGATTTTTTTAAGCAGCCCTATTATTATGAAGATTATTATGTTGTTCATCAACCTCCGTATCAAGCTCAATACTTTGAGGAGCCCTTCTATTTTGTAGATCAATATCAGTCTGCTCCTCGACCTTACAAGAAAAGGTCGTCAAGGAAGAAGACTTCACAACGTGACCAGATCAAAGTCACAGACCAATCTTGTTTCCCCAAGGGATCTCAACCTGCTAACATGGCACCCAATCTCAAGTGGGTCGCTAAATTTGCTTAATTGCAAGATGGGGGAGATCAACACGAGTAGTGGAATAACAGGAAGCCACGTTAAATATTTTCAATATTTTGGTTGTTTGTGTTACATTCACAATAATGGGAATTCTCAATTAAAGACTTTCGATTGCAAAGCAATCCTGGAGTATTTCTAGGGTACTCTGAGACAAGCCTAGCATTTTGAGTCTATAATAAGAAGACCCTGATTATGGAGGTAACACATCTTGTTATTTTTTATGTATCTGCTTGCTTGTACAGAGATAATGCATCAGGTCAACAAATAGTCAATCTGCAGATCCAGCTAGCTCCCAGAATCAGATCGTCGATGACTTGTTCATCTGGAGTCAAGCTGACCTGTCAGAAGAAGATCAACCTGATATTTATGAGATCACAAAGCAAGGGGGAACTGATCTCATCCTGAGTTTGAGGATCCCAAAATCGAGCATGGATTTGAATTATCCAAAGAAGAGATCACTCGACGAAGATGGGTCGACGATCTTTCAGATGAGCTCATTGTTGGGAACCCAAAAGATGCTGTTAAAATAAGAAGAATATGGTGATCGAAAGTTAGGAATGCTCAGAGCGACTTAACAGATCGAGCTCGGCCTACTTTTCAAGAAACAGATCATGAACATACAACTCAACCTTACAAAGGCCCAATCTGTTCAGTCAATCTGTTCAGTCAACCTGTTCGGTCAATCTGTTCAGTCAATCTGATCTAATCTGCTCTTCAAGAAACTAATCATCAATTCAGGGGGAACTCAGAGAATCTGTATCAATTCTCTGATTCTATCTTCTCCCATACGCTTTAAATACAATGATTAAAATTTATTTGATTCAAGTGTTCTATTTTTGATTTAGTGGCCTTGAACAAGAATAAGTTCGTTGATCTATCCATTAATGCCATGATCTTCCCAAGGAGGTCAAGATCGAAGATCGCTAGCTAACCCAGGTCATCTTGTCCTCCCGTTCACTCCGTGGTTGACATGTAGACCAAGAGAATTCTTCCTTCTGCCAGATTGTCCAAACCCTTATTGATGTTGTCAAAAAGGGGGAAGAATGTTAGGAAGGCGAAGCGGTTGAAGAAGGACTAGATCAATCTATCTGTTTTATATTCCTTGATCTTAAAATCTCTATCGTATAGGAATCTTTTGTAAAGTGTGGTTTCGACATCATCAAAAAGGGGGAAATTGTTAGGAACCCTCTTCAATTTAGTTTTGATGATGTTATTCGAAACAACACTTAGATACATTTTACTCTTTTGTAGAATTAAGGTTGATAGGAGTATTGAGCTGACTTTGTTTGTAAGGTCAGCATGATGATCTTGTTATTAAGGTCAGTGAGTTGATCTTGTTAGTAAGGTTGTAAGCTGATCTTGTTAATAAGGTTAGCAACCTGACCTTGGTGTGTCAAGGTCAGTAAGCTTACTTAAATTAGAACATGTCGATCACCCTTATAAAGGTAAGATCATGGTAGACGATCTGTCCTATAAAGATCGACCTGACCTATTGTTCCATCAGTTAACCTGTCCTTAGAAGACCTGCTGCCATGCCTTGAAGATTTCAAGATCAGCTGAAGGACGTAAGAAGATCACTGATGATCTCTCTCAAATAAGGTCAACCTGATTTGCCTTGACAGGTCGAGAGACAGATTGATGGTGTCAATTTGTTGACCTAGTCGACTTGTCCTCTGCTACATCAGCTGCCAGCTTGGACGAATCTCCCAACGGCTAGAAGTGAGTCATCAGTACGACCTCTCTGCCATCACTGACTCTTCCAACGGCTAGAATTCAAATTCGGAGCCTATAAATACTTCAAGCCTCATTCCAGAATCTTCATGGGAAATCAAGAACTTAAAGCCAAAACTCTGCTGAAATCTTCAAGCTCTCTAAGCCCATTCAACACTCGAACCAAGACGATTTCCCAAGTGTTGATACTCAAAGATTTCAAATTCTGGAAACCTCAGTTCTAAGCATTTATTGTTGCTTAGAGCAACTCAGAAACTCTCTTTCTACAAGCTCAAAGCGTAATCTTTAAGTAGAAGAATTTCTGTAAGTCTTCACCATTGTTGAGTAGTTCAAGCTCTGCAAGTGAAGAAGATCGAGTGCAAGATCGTGTCAAAGATTGTAAGCAAGGTTGTAAGGGTCACGACCCATAACTCGTGCTCAACCTAAGTCTAAAGATTGACAAAGGTTGAGGCTGGTACTCAGCCAGTATAAATAAGAGAGAGGTAAATCCAAGGTTAAGGGACTTTTTAGATACGACGGTATCTGACGTGGACGTAGGGGGATTTCTCGAACCACGATAAAACTGGCTATCTCAATCTCTCTCTCTCTACTCTTTACATTCAGTCAATTTCTCTTATCTTAACCTTCATAACTCAATCTGCATTCTTGTTATTAATCTTGTTGATAAGCTTACTTGAATTTAGGAAAATATTTTCTAAGAGTACCAACAGATCCACCAACTTCCGCACTGCAAGATCGGTCTTGACAAGCTCAGCAGGCCACCTGCATAAGCTCAATAGGTCGACATTACTTGACCTGTCGACCTGACCTGTCGACCTTGATCTGTCGACCTGACCTGTCCATCTGACCTGTCGACTTGACCTGTCGACCTTGACCTTTCAACCTGATCGTGAATTTTGTTTTAAAGTCAAAACTGTTGGAAATTGGTGTATTCCTCCCTCCCATACACCAAATTACTCTTTCTGGGACCAACAATATGCACAAATACAATTATTATATTTCAATTTTGATCCAATTTTTTTTATTATTGTTTTTTTATATTCTTATGCTACTTAGTTTTTATTGATCGAATGTATCTTAAATTAAAGTAATGTAGACCGTTTACAAGCTTATGATACAAAATATGATTGAATTCATATATTATGTTAGTATATTAAAGTGCACATGCTGCTATATACTTCGTATTTATAATCTTGCAAAAGTATGATTGTAGGTTGTTCGTTCTAATCATCCAACCATCCAACAAAATTTACTCAGTTTAATTTGCCTATTTCAAACATTTTAGAGATCTCATTCTTTATGTGGAATTATCACCTTGTTATTACTAATATAGACAATATATATAAGAACATTATTATTATTATTATTATTATTATTATTATTATTATTATTATTGGTTTTGGACAATAATATTTGAATTTGGACTCAATCAACATTAGTTCGCCCACGTTAGAGGAGAAAAAAAAAAGGTTAACAAATTTTCCATCACAAATATATTTGGCACATACATTTTCAGTAATCTAATGCCCATCCCAAAATTTAAATTACATTAATAACTATCCTAAAAAAATACAAATAGGAGTTTGGAAAGAACAAATGAGAGTTTCATTGAAAATCGAATAAAATCGATCATATTTTGGCTCGACTACATTTGCATATTGCTACATATAAAATTTGCTACTAATTTAATAAAATCATATAAAATTTAGTGCAGATTGTATTACTTTAATAACCCTTTACATTTAATATGTAGTTTGTATTATCAAAATTAATTATTTAATAATATGTGTTAGGGATATAATAGGCAATTTAAGGCTACTTTTATATAAGTATAGATACATGAGTAGGTTAGTAGAACAAAACAGCCTACCTTATCATTTCATGCAAATAGAAATGATACTGTATAAATTAGGTCGCACAAGAATAAATTAAAATTCAAGTCCACTTATGCGATATTAAATTAGGTCACATTAGGGGCGGACTCAAGATTCGATTGTGAGGTGGGCTGAAAATTTACCTTATGCGTTAGGGATGGTAATTTGGGTTCGGGTTTTCAGGTAGGGATAGAAATACCCGAATCCGAACGGGTTTTTGGGTACCCAGAACCCGAAAAAATTTGGTTTGGGTTCGGGTTCGGGTTCGGGTTCGGGTAGTGAAATTTGAAGAATTCGGGTATCGGGTATACCCGAACCCGAAAAAAATTTACCCGAAATCCCGAAAAAACCCGAAATTTATATTTAAATTAATTAAAAATAATAAATAAACTAATTAATAAATAAAATAATTAAGAAAAAATAGTTAAATAAATAATTAACTTAGCAAGTTAACACTTTAGACTCTCATTTCTTTTCTTTTTTCCATTTGGTATTTTATTAATTATTGCAGTTATATGCATAATATCTTCAATAACTAGCTATATGCATTATTTAAAATAGAGAAAATAATAAAAAAATACTACGTAGTATTTTTCTTTCTAAATTTTTGGGTTTTTTGGGTACCCGAATACCCGAATGGGATACCCGAAAATATTTTTGGGGTTCGGATTTGGGTAGTGAATTTTTGAATTTTCGGGTTCGGGTACCCAAAAAATTCGGGACAGGTACCCGACCCGTACCGAATTACCATCCCTATTATGCGTGTAATAATTTTGGTATATTTATGGTCTACGAGATTTCAGTACATAAAGTTAATTAATAACTGAGTCTGTATTTCTAAACTTCATTAATAATTGCGTTTGTATCTGCAACATACATATCCATCTTACGGATCACACTAAATGCATGTTTATGATTATGCATGTTTATGATTGGAAAAGGTGCTAAATTAAGTTGATTATTTTGATTTTAAAGAAAGACGATATATGTCACTTTTTTTTCTTTTTCTTTTTTAAAATGTTAGAGCTCTATTTAAATTTCTAAAACAATGTAACTAAGAATAAAATAATTGAATTCTAAATTAATATTATCAATTAATCAAAACCCTATAAAATGTTCTCTCTGTCTCATTTTAGTAGTCTGATTATTTTTTTTGGTATGGGTGTTTAGAGATAAAGTGTATTGTTTAATACTCCCCCTAGTCTTTTCAAGTTGAGTTGTTTCTTTTCATCATTTGTGTCAAGCATTTTCAAGCATTTTGATGATGAGTTTTAAAATAATTTTTTAAAGAATTTTTTCTTTTACGGGATACTACAACACTTGAGATACTTAATCTTAAATAAAATACTGTATCAAGACCTTTAACTTGATATAAAAATTATAAAAATCAAAAAACAAACGAACAAGTTATTATAATTTAAAATTTTATAATTTAAATTATATTGAGATATGTGTTGAGAGGTGAGTGGATGATAATATGATGATCCATTTAATGGGCTAATTGTTTCTTTTTTTTTGGAAACATGACTAGTAGTGTGAGACGGCCCTATAAAATATATTGGACTTGTTAACTAAGACAAAGAGAGTATAATTTTAAATTCATCAAATGGAGAATGAAATAATCAAATAAAAAAGCTTCTAAATTCAAGCTCTTATATGATGAATCAACTAATCACGTAAATAATTAATTTATCTCCCTAGCCAAGTTGTTATTTTTATTTATGTATTCAGAGCCAATCAAATCAGCTAATTTTCAGAAGAAATAAGTGGGTGGCGATTGGAAGTGGCAAAAGGATATGAAAATAAATACTTCGCCTTTAACAATAACTTGACCAAAAACACTGATTACATTACTTTAATTTGGACATTTTACATGATTAGTACTCCCTCCGTCCCATCAAAAGAGTCTTATTTCTTTTCGGTATTAGATTTAAGGAGTGAATATTTATTTTTTTTAATTTTTCTAAATTACATAAAACTTGGAAATGAGTCTAATGAGTGTACTATGAGAAGTTCGATAATTAAGGCTTTCTAGCTTTTAACTAATTGTGTCCTTATTTTAACTAATTATTTATATTTTAGAAAATAAAGTTTTTTTTAATGGCCTAAAATAAAAAATAAGGGTTTTTCGGCTTTCGACGGAACATAAAGGGAAAGTCTTGGTTGCAAACTTGTGCAATGCACAAAGGCATCTTTTACTATTTTTGCAGGCTTTTAACAGAACCCTCCTTCGTCTAACCCACAACCACCCCCGCCCATCCAAGGCTACCACCCCCTAAAGTATTAAATGTGGCCCCTTTAATTTGTTTAATTTGTTGGCATATTATTTTGTTTATTTTCAGATTTTACTATTTCGTATATATTATCTACTTGATTGATTTATAAATGTAGAAAATTAAATAAATATTTTTAGTATTTTAAATTTAAACTAGAGACAAATAATTTTAAAAGTTTGGTGTACTTTTTATGGAAAATTGATTATTTATTGATGATATTTTATAAATAGTTGATGTGAAATAGTTGAAGTAAAATAAAATTAATGAATTATAAAATTCAGAATTATGAAAATTTAGCAAAATAATCAAGAAAATTAAAGATTGCTTTTTTTTTTTTTTTTTTTCCTTTTTTTTCATTGTGGGAAGACATGTTGAAGTTGTTGCATGTACTCGCTCCGTCCCAGTAAAACAGGCTTGTTTGTTTTCGACATTAAATTTTGTGAGAGTTTAGTTAGATATAAAGTGTAGTGTTTAATATTTTAATATAAAATTTATTATTTTAAAAACGGTTCTTCAGATATGCATAAAAATATATTGATGCATGATCTTAAATGAAAGATCGTAGCGAGACCTTTAATTTGATATAAAAATTACTCTATAAAAATCGAAGAACAAGCGAGAAAGTTATGATAAAATTTTTACAATTTAAATTATATTGTGATACGTGATGAGAGATGGGTGGATGATGAGATGATTAGTAATAGTAATTCTTTCACTTATAAGAAACATTTCAATTCGTGTGTGACAACCCGATTAGGAAATCATGCCTATTTAACTGGGATAGGAGTAATAATTAATTAAAATTTTTATACTCCCTCCGCCCTCTGAAGTTGTTAAGTTTCCTATTTTGAAAAAAATAGCAACTAAATCACCCAATTAGTAAAAAATTATTAAATAATAATTAATTCTAATAAATAATAAAATAAAGTGAATTACTAACTAAATAAACTAATTAATAATATTATTTTCTCTAATAATTATTATTTGAAATAATTAAAAAATATAATGATAAAAATTTATAACTGCTATTTATAATAATTAAACAGTTTATTAAAAAATATTTCATTTTATTATTCATTACTTCCTTCGACTCATTCTACTTGAGCCTGGTAGAGTGGGCACAAATATTAAGATATAAATAATACTTTGTCAATTATAATTATTAAATTATTTTATTTAATTTTAAACATAGAAAATTGAAATAAATTCATATTCCAAACGTAAAAACACTCTAATGAAACAAAAGTTCTTAATTAGGCCATTAAGAATCCCTTAATCACACTGATAATACGACCTAATTATTTTTAAATCAGGAAATGACTCAATATAGTAGAGCGACCCAAAATATAATTTGGCTCAAGTAGAGTAAGACGGATGGAGTATTTAATATTTTATTTTATCATTTATTAAAATTACTTAAATTATTTATTATGAAAAAATCTAGTATTTTAATAAATAAAAAAATAAAATATTAAATAATAATCCTAATCCATCACTCTCCTCAATTATCAAACCCATCTAGAACACTAAACACTTTCACCCTAATTCTCGTGCTGAAAAGTTATCTAACCACTCTAATACGAAGTTCACTAATCAAATAGTCGATCCTAGATGAGTGGAAAAGTGAAAATCAAAGTGATCTTAGTTAATTAGTCCCTGATATAGTCAAATTGGTAGGCATAATTGGAAAATTAGTGAAATATGAAGTCTTCTAATTGAGTAGTCGATCCAAGAAATGTGGATTAGTGAAAATGAAAAGGTGTCTTGGTTAGTTACTAATCTAGTTGAATTGGCCGGCATGTTCGGATAATTAGTGAAATATGAAGTCCACTAATCAAGTAGTCGATCCAAGATGAGTGTATTAGTAAAAACGAAAAGCGATTTTGGTTGATTAGTTGCTAATCTAGTCGAATTGGTCGACATAATTGGAGAATTAGTGAAACATGAAGTCTTCTAATCGAGTAGTAGATCCGAGATTAGGGGATTAGTAAAAATGAAAAGGAATTTTGGCTGATTAGTCACTAATCTAGTCCAACTGGTCAACATCCTCGAATATAATTAGTGAAAATGAAATCCACTAATGAAGTAGTCAATCCAAGACTAGTAAATTAGTGAAAATGAAAAGGGATCTTGTTGATTAGTCGCTAATGTAGTCGAATTAGTCGGCATGTTCGGATAATTAGTGAAATATGAAGTCCACTAATGAATTAGGCAATCCTAGATTAGTGGAATATCAAAAACAAAAGGGAATTTTGGTTGATTAGTCGCTAATCTAGTTGAATTGGTCGGCATGTTTTGATAATTAGTGAAATATGAAGTCCACTAATGAAGTACGCGATCCTAAATGAGTGGAGTAGTAAAAACGAAATGAGATTTTGGTTGATTAGGTGCTAATCTAGTTGAACTGGTCAACATGCTTGGATAATTAGTGAAATATCAAGTCATCTAAATAAGTAGTCAATACTAGATTAGTGGATTAGTGAAAATGAAAAATAATTTTGGTTGAAATTGTCACTGAAATTAATGAGGGAGCGGTAATGAAGATGCCTTTGTTAATATATTTTGTTTTAATTATCATTAAACTTCCTCTTCTTTTTTGGACAACCGCATTCTTTCGCATTTTCAATTTTTTTACCTCAGAAAAAATAAAATAAAACCCCAAGAACTTCAATAGATGGATGAAGATGAAACCAGAAGAAACGAAATGGAGATTTGAGATGTGTTCTATAATTTTGTTAATTTATTTTTACATATTCTATTTCATAATTAAAGGTCTTACCAAGCATTTAATGCTCCATTATAGTTGTTGGAGTTCTTTACCCTCCAATTTCTTTCCCCCCCCCCCCTCCAATTTCTGATAATTGTATTATTGGCAATTTTTTTCAATTGCACCCCACCAATCTTAATTGCTTAGATTAAGTTTCATTAACAGAAAATAATTATTGAAAACAGGACATAAATTAAATTTTATTTTGGATAATTTTGATTTTTTAAATCCATCCGTTTTTTTTTCTTAGTGCAATTCAGATTCGGGTTATTTTTTTAAACACCCGAAAAAGCAAAAATCTGATTTTTAATTTTTTTTATATATTCGTATGTAGTTATTATTTATATATTTTGGCAATTTATATTTGGTGATTGTAATATTTAGTTTGTATTTAATATGAAATTAGTTAATATTTGATATTATGATTTTATTGTAGTAATAAAAATATTATTAATATTGATTTTGGATGAAATTTAGGGGCGTTGATTAAAGTTAGAAGTGAATAGAACAAAAAATATATTTTTTATATTATTAAATAATCTGGTAAAAAATCAAAAAGCCGAAATTAATTTTGGTTTTCCACGTTCGATTTTTTGAAAATCGGGTTCGGGTCGTATTTTTTCTTGAAAATCCGATTTATATTTGGTTTTTCAAATTGTACAAAAATCTCGAGCGGAAACCCGAATTCTCACCCCTACCTTTTGAGGCATTTGCTAGATATGTTACTCCTATTCATTTATAAATCTTAAAGATTGGTAAAATTAAATTATTTCAACGAAAGTTTTTCAAACAAAACTGTTATTTGGTACCACTCCTCCATCTCAAGGTTGAAGGATCTTTTCATTTTGGCACGGGAATTAAAACTATAATATTTAGTGTTTAAAGTGTATTGCGTTTATGGGGAAATATTGTTTATGTAACCATACTTTAAAACTAAAGCGTCATAGATGCATAAAACATATTGATGTATGATCTTAAATAAAAGATCATATCAATACTTTTAATTTGGAATAAAAATCACAAAAATTGGAAAACAAACGAGTAAGTTATGATTATTTAAACATTTATAATTTATTGTTATGTGTGCTGAGAGGTGAGTAGATGAGATATATAATTAGGGAATGTTAATTGTAATAAGGAATTTACTAATGGTACCATTAGGTACCTAATTATTTTCCAAATAGAAAACTGTCCATGAATCATGAGACGACCCAATAAAGAAATAGGTCCATAAATTTTAAGATGGAAAGGAGTATTGTATTGAATTTTAAAGAAAATGTTATTTTGAATTTTGATTGATGTTTTGAATTATGTTGATTTTTTTCGTTTTTGTTCAATTGAAAAACAGAGATTGAAAATATAAAGGTAATTTTGTCTCATTATATTAAAATTGGTTATAATTTATATAGTATGTTAGTGGCCACTATTTAATTTTCTCTAAGATAAGTGAGTGTTTTGAATTATGCCTTAATCTTAAAAATAAAGTATGAAATGAATAACGCTTAATTTTATTTAATATTTTCAACACATGTCCAAAATATTTATGATATTATTGTACAAACTAAGTTATAAACACTTCATTACTAATAGCATTTTCATATAGTAATTCATACATATATATATATATATAGCGACATTTAACGTGTAAATTAATTTACTCAAATTTAAATAATTTCAAAATTTTATTTCGCACTCAGCGCTTACAAATAAAAAGGACTTAAGTGAAGTATAAATTGCAATTTACAACATTTAAATGGATAAAATATTTGAGTGAAAAAAAAATGTTCGGAAAGAATTAAATAGCTCATTGCGTTAATATAATTGGAAATGCATTGTTCTACATATTTAAAGAATAATAAATAATTTGAAATTAAAAAATTAAGTAACGCTACTAATATCTCTAAAATGTGGTGGGGTCCAGGTGCTGGCTGGGGGTGGGGGCTTGGTTGGGTATAGATATTGGGCCCACAACAGCAAAACATTTTCAAAATAAAAAAATGAAAGGACATGTGGACCAATAAGTTTGCATTGTGCAATGCAAACCCATGCACTGAAGACTCTCCCGAACATAAAAGAGTATTGTATAAACCCTCGCGCTGAAAAAGTCCATATTTTGACAGCACATAAGCCAGGCGGAGTCTGCAAAACATAAGGCGGATTTTTCCATGCTTTACCCCTCGTAGATTCCTCCTCCCCCGCCGTCAGATTCAAATTACAGAGACTCCACTCTCACTTCTTCCACCCTCTTTACTAGTATTTCCAAATTCTTTCTCTCACTTACCTCTGATCTACAAACGCCACCGTAAAGATGGCGTCTGTAGCCCTCACCTCCTCTCTCAACATCCGCCTCCGCCCTCTCTCCACCCCTTCCTCCCGCTCCCCCGCTGCCCCCAAATCCCTCCGCTTTATCCCAAGCCTTAAATCTTCCATCAAAAGGAGTAGCAGCAGCCCTGTTTCTCAAGATCAAATCCAATCATTCAGCCAAAAATCAACCCTTTTTCTCCCTGCCCCAAAGCGCAGACTGCTAACAGTTGCCTCTGCTTCAGTGGTTGCCGTCCCGCCCGTCCCTCCGCCGCAGCCGTGGCAAGGTGCAGCCATCAAGCCGCTCGTCGCCTCCATCGCAACGGGTGTCATTCTATGGTTCTTACCCGCCCCCGACGGGGTCTCCCGGATCGCCTGGCAATTGCTCTCCATTTTCTTGTCCACCATAGTTGGAATCATCACTCAGCCGCTGCCGTTGGGGGCCGTTGCGTTGATGGGCCTCGGAGCATGTGTTTTAACAAAGACGCTGACCTTCGCCGCCGCGTTCTCGGCCTTTGGCGACCCTATTCCGTGGTTGATCGCGCTAGCCTTCTTTTTCGCTCGAGGGTTTATCAAAACTGGATTGGGGAATAGAATCGCCTATCAGTTTGTTTCTTTGTTCGGTAGCTCGTCTCTTGGATTGGGGTACAGTTTGGTGTTCAGCGAAGCGCTTTTGGCGCCGGCGATTCCGTCCGTCTCCGCGAGAGCGGGCGGCATTTTCTTGCCGTTGGTGAAGTCGCTTTGCGTGGCTTGTGGTAGTAATGTAGGCGATGGAACGGAGCACAAGTTGGGTTCTTGGTTGATGCTTACATGCTTTCAGACGTCTGTGATTTCGTCGTCTATGTTTTTGACAGCAATGGCTGCAAATCCCTTGGCTGCTAACCTTACTGCAAGTACTATAAATATGCAGATTGGATGGATGGATTGGGCTAAGGCTGCCATTGTACCGGGATTGGTGTCCTTGATTGTGGTTCCGTTTCTGCTGTATATAATCTATCCACCTACGGTGAAGAGTAGTCCTGATGCTCCTAAGCTTGCACGGGAGAACTTGGAGAAGATGGGGCCAATGTCCAAGAACGAGATCATCATGGCTGGAACTCTGCTTCTCACGGTATAGAAACCCACCCTCACCTAAAACTACGGATTTTATGTTCTTATGTGAACTGGCATAAATCTTGAATATTCTGTAATTCCTTTACCATGCTCTTATTGCTTATGGTTACTGGCGGTGCACATGCTTATATATTCTAATGCGACTTTGTTAGCTCTGGGTATAAATGGATTGTGTTCTTAGCAGCTGGGATTATTCTTTATCGTTTGATACTTAAATAGCTTCTCGAGTATGTTTGGTGGTTCACACATCTAGCCAATTGAGGTTTTCGGTTACTATTTGTTAGCGGTTTTGATCTCTAAGCACACTTTTCATGCTGAAACACTGATTTATGGCTAGAAAAAAATGGTTCATTCAAGAAAAATATATTTAAATCCTAGGAACTTTGGGCAATTATAGAAAGTGGAAGACTTCTGCCAATATTTGTATCCTGTATTTGGCTGACAAGTTTCTACTTTACTCGGTTAAAGAGAGAATTCGTGGATCAACCAATGTCTTGCTTAGTGACCCTCTTGTATTTTTATCAAACTCTTTTGGAATTAGTTACCCTCTTTTTGTGTTCTTATACATAGCATAAACAAATGAGCTGCTTATTCATTGATCCCCCATGCAAAATGACATGTGCTCTTATTTCTAAACTGCAAATATCAGGTGGGCCTCTGGATTTTTGGAAGTGTCTTGAATGTGGATGCAGTCACTGCTGCAATTCTTGGTTTATCAGTCCTTCTTATTACTGGTGTCGTCACATGGAAGGAATGCCTAGCTGAATCAGTTGCTTGGGATACACTTACATGGTTTGCTGCACTCATTGCAATGGCTGGGTACCTAAACAAATATGGTCTTATTACCTGGTTCAGCCAAACTGTTGTCAAGGTTTGTTTACGTACACATAGCACGCTTATTGATAGATAATGAGCACATCTGGCATTTATATTGATTTTGGTCTGACTGCAATGAGTGGAACCTAGCAGTAACTAAAACTGTAAAAGCAGGGACAAATTTTACCTATACCTTTCAGGATTAAATTGTTAACTTGGTCTTGCCCTTGATATGGCATCTGAATGTGTAGACGACTTATTCAGTTGAGTTTTACATTAATGTGGCCGAGTAAATTGTTTAACATAATTTGTATAGAATTTATGTGTTTTTGCGGGTCATAGCTCATCAATTTGTGGGTCAATCATTGTTTCGTTGGTTAAAAGGTAAAATGTTTTGTAAATGAGAAATGTTTCTTGTTGTCATTCTTTGGGTAGTAGGAATTAATTCAGGTTCATTTCTTGTGCCATTTGAGATGTTCTATACTTATATTTGAACCCTAACTTCTTAGAGTGATCAGTGATGTTGGTAGTCCATCTCTCTAATGGAATGGAATTCATATGACCTAACCTCTATGTGCCAACAAGAATTATAGTCTATTGATTTTCTCAAATATTTGGTATGCTTTTATGCCTAAGAATTCATTGGTATACTTTTGTTTGTCTTTAAGAATTTACATCTCATCTCTAATATCTATGTGCGGTTTGTTTGTGAGAGTCTGTTTTTTTTTTCTTCTTTGTTCTAGGCTGAGAATTTTTTTATTACTAGATACTTCTATTTGTAGTGGTGCTTCTTCATACTTAAAAGAGTAATTTTATTACAAATCGGCGACTAACTTTATTTCATTCTGAATGCAGTTTGTTGGTGGATTGGGTCTTTCGTGGCAGCTATCTTTTGGCATTCTTGTTCTACTATACTTCTATTCCCACTATTTCTTTGCCAGTGGGGCTGCTCATATTGGGGCCATGTTTACGGCATTCTTATCTGTAGCCAGCGCTCTCGGTACTCCACCCTATCTCGGTGCTGTTGTGCTTGCCTTCCTTTCCAATCTTATGGGTGGCATTACTCACTACGGCATAGGATCAGCACCCGTATTCTATGGTGCTGGCTACGTTCCACTCGCTAAATGGTGGGGCTATGGGTTCGTAATCTCAATAGTCAATCTTGTAATTTGGCTTGGAGTTGGAGGCCTGTGGTGGAAGGCCATAGGCTTGTGGTAGACCTGTTGATGAGGTGCAGGTGCAGCACTCACAAATTTTCCATTCCATGAGTTCTTCAGACTTTGAACCCTCCCTCTTATAACAGAATCAAGAATTTACAAGTTTTGGTAGAAGAGAGGGCAAATTCACTTTAGTAGTCAACAGAGCTATTATTGTTGAAAAATGGGGCTAGTGTTTAAGTTTGTTTCCTATCACAGCAAAATCGACTGCGCTACCCTTTTGTCCACTTTATAATGAGCTATTTTATTTAAAATGAGTTTATTATAATAATAAAAGAGCTCATTATAAATTGGACAGATGTAGTATTTCTAGATTTGAATAAGAAATGCGTGACTATAGATTTTATTTTGCACTTCAAATTGCCAAATGATAATCTCAGTAACTAGATAACCCGATTGTTAACAATTAATGTGAATTACCCAAATGAACTTATATTATTATAATAATTTTATACTCTTGTCTCCTTTAAGCCTGTCTCATTTACTTTCTTGCATAAAAATTAAGGAGTGATAATTTTGTAATAAAAGATGGTGGGCAAACACACTTAATTACCCAAATTAGGAAGCATATATACAGTAGCTGCATTTTTCTTAACATTTTTTTTGCTTATATTTTCATTTCAATTCAGAAAATGCACTAGAATTCAAAAAAAGCGCCCAGAATTAAAAAAATTCACCAAAAATACAGAAACAAACGCCATAAAACTCAGAATCTGCCTAACAATAACACAAGTGAATCTGCCAAAATTTTAAACTTCTTCTAATTTTTCATAATCTGCCATAAGTTTCAAATACAGCCAAAAGTTCAAAAATCTACCAAAATTTAAATTTTCTTACCAAAGGCAAAACACACTGCCTATAAGTAGAGAAGCAGTTTCAACACAAAAAAAAGACCACAACATATTTCAAAAAACAAAATACACCACGAGAAGAAAATATCTAACTACAACTTAAAGAAATTTGGTGGTGAAGTTTCTTCTTCAACATAACTTCAACAACAAGCTGCTCCATGGCGCAATCAGTGAAGCTGCAACGAACTTCTCCATTTCTCGACGTACAGTAAAAGAAAAGAATGAACAAGGTGAACTGATTCACTTAAAAAGTGCAAATCTACTGTCGGATACAACGAAGACGACACATAAACACAGAAATTGGCAGCAATCACGACGGACCGATTTGTAGGGTCACGGATGAGTTTTTAGTACATATTGATGGATAATAGAAGTAGAAAATATAAATGATGTGTGAAGTCTAAAAAAACATAAAGTAGTCTTGATAAAAGTATACACAAATTTTGTTATGATCTAAAGGTGAGAAAATGAAATTGGAAAATTGAGGCCCAGTCAAAAGTTTGTTGGATATATTAAATGAGAATCAATGAGGCAAAAAATAGTATTCCCTCCACTTCATCTAAATTGACACCTTTCTTTTTGGCTTTTCTAGCACGTTTTTCCACGCTTCTTGATGATGGGTTTTAAAATGAATTGTAGTATCCCGTAAAAGAAAGAATTCTTCAAAAATCCATTTTAAAACCCATCATCAAGAAGCGTGGAAAAACGTGCTAGAAAAGCTAAAAAGAAAGGTGTCAATTTAGATGAAATGGAGGGAGTATATATTAAAAATAAAAAAAAGGAAAAAAAGAAGAAGGTAACAATGTCTTATTTGATGAACATTTGCCTTCCCTTTGCCTAACAGCCAAACGCATCAAAGTGGCAAATGGAAACCAAGCATATATAATCAATCAAGAAACATAAAGAGAGAGACAGAAAGGGGAAGGAGAAATTCAAGAGAGAGAAACTCAGAAAAGTCTCTGCAAAAAGAGCTTTTTGTCTCTCTCTCTCTTTCTCTGTTCGCATGGCTGATGATATTATCCTTCATGTCTCAATCCTTACACAAATTTTCTGGCTAACGAAGGCTTGCTTTTAACCACATTTTGCAGCATCAAAATTGTTTAAGGCGAGCTACCCTTGCCCTCCTATTATTTCTCCTTCCTCCTTTAATCTTTCACGTTCCGTTTATTGTTTTTTAGAAACAATGTTATCCACAAATGGCCTCTCTCTCTATCATTGTTTTTTTTTTTTTTGGTATCATTCTTTGAAATCTGAGAGAGAATGTATTATGAAGGTAAGATGTGAATTGGGTTCTCACTTTCTTGAATTTTAGGTTCGTTGATCTTCCTCTCTGCATCATATCATGGGAAACTGCTGTGTGACACCTTCTATTTCCTCCGAAAAGAAGAAAAGGAAGAAACACAAGAATAAGCCAAACCCATATTCCGCGGATTACGGTGTAAATAATGGAGGTGGAGGAACAAACAAGCTGGTTGTATTGAAGGCCCCAGGAGGGCATAACATCAAAGAGAGATATAATCTAGGGCGTGAGCTTGGAAGAGGTGAATTTGGGATTACCTATTTGTGCACTGATTTGGAGACTGGGGAGAAATTCGCCTGCAAATCAATATCGAAGAAGAAGCTCAAGACTGCAGTAGATATTGAGGACGTTAGGAGGGAGGTGGAGATCATGAAGCATATGCCTAAGCACCCGAATATTGTGAGCTTGAAGGATACTTATGAAGATGATAAAGCCGTTCATATTGTGATGGAACTGTGTGAAGGTGGCGAATTGTTTGACCGTATTGTAGCTAGGGGACATTATACAGAGAGAGCAGCAGCAGTTGTCATGAAGACCATCGTCGAAGTTGTCCAGGTTAACTTGAGTCGTTTTATTATTATTCACCTCAAATATATTCAAGAAACGCCTCAAGTAATTGTGTTATTGGCTGGAGTTAGTAATCCTTGTGAAATTCATATCTTTTGCGCTTTGGGTTCTGAACTATGATATGCAATAATGCAAGCAAAAAATTAGAGTTAGAAAAACTATTTGTTGCTTTTCGTGGTCTCCTTAATGACTTTGCAAAAGTTAAATTGGTTCTGTTAAATTCTATATTTCCTTCAGTCACTTGTATTGCTGTCTCTGGAGCATCATTTCATTTCATTATGTGATTTGTCCTACTTAGTAATTTCCTATTGCTGCCCTTCTATATTGTGTTTTAGGTGTGCCACCAACATGGAGTCATGCATCGTGATCTCAAACCAGAAAATTTCCTCTTTGCAAATAAGAAAGAAACATCTCCCGTAAAAGCAATTGACTTTGGGCTGTCAATTTTCTTCAGACCTGGTATACACTCATTTTAAGTGTTTTCCTATGTCTAGCTAATGGAGTCTGTTTAAAAGTATTGTCTTTATGTGTTTCTCAGGTGAACGTTTCAATGAAATTGTTGGGAGCCCGTACTACATGGCACCTGAGGTTCTGAAACGCAACTATGGTCAAGAAATTGATGTTTGGAGCGCTGGAGTCATCCTTTATATACTGCTTTGTGGCGTTCCTCCTTTCTGGGCAGGTTTGTTATATTTGCTCTGGTCTGAACTTTTTCTTTGTCTAGTGTTAAGTGAGAGAAATCTACTTAGGCCTAGTTGCGATTTGGGAATGGTTTAATAGTTGTTTAGAAGGGTGCCTTGAGGATTGTTGTATTGTATGACCAGGGCGTGCAAGTGTAGTATTAGACAATCTCATGAACTATCAATCTCATTTCATGTTGTCACCGTGGTTGCTTCGAAAATCCTGAGCTTGTCTACACAAATAAATATGGGTGTGCTTGTCTTAGTGACAGTGGTTAAAAAACTGAATGAAGTTCATATAAAGTTCTTTGTTCCACTAAGGAATAGGAATGAAGTATTAGAATTTTAGAGATTAGCAGGAAATATGATAGTATTCTCTAGTGGCAGTGGAACTAGATAAAACTCTCAAGCAGAACGAAGAGACCTATACATAGAATTCTGACCTACATCAATAGCAATTTCGTTAATATGGTCCTAGACTGCAATAAAGGTGTATGCCGTCTTGATTATGGTAAATCACTGTGATTTAAATTTATACAATTATCATAATTATTATTAACATTCGGAACTGTGACATTTCCCATAACTAAAGCCATCTACAATTTGCTGTAGTTCCTTTAGATCAGTTGGTTCATGGTTTGTATGTGCAACATCACAAATCTGTAAATACAAAAGTGTTTTGAAGTGGCTGTTTTCTCATCCTTAGCTGCCATGTAACTTCCTTATACTGCTTCTGCTACTGGCTCGTTTGTGAACCAGCTGTCCCAAGGAAGTGGACCAGATCCAGATCTCTTTTTTATTGCCCAGAATCCTCATCTTTAGAAGCAGGAGAGTTATTAACTCGCCTTTGCTCATTAAATTTTGTTAAATTTAGTGAGAGGGTTATTCACTTATTCAAGAGAAATAATGTAGTGGGGGTGATCCGAAGGCCCCGAATGGGACACATATCGGTTCAGATAGAACTGTCTTGAATGCATGAATGCAACAAACTGAAGATTCCCCTGAGGGAAGAGCGAAAGCAGCCTAGGCAATAAACCTTACAGGTTAATAGTATATGCTGGATGCTGGTGGTTAGACCAAATTTATATTCTACCCATGATATGGCTCCAGGCTCCGTATTTCCAACCATGTGATTGAATTTTTAGTCCTGGCTTTGAAATAGTACCATCATTTGCAAAGATGGATCTTTAAGCACAAATAGGGTTATTTGAAATTTTAATTAGCTCCCCTGGTAGGATATATTCCCCCAGTCCCATCTAAGATGTTACGTTTTCCTTTTTGGGATGCCCCGCGAAAGATGTTACATTTCCTTATTGGGTAAAAGAATACACAAGTAAACACTATGATTCTCATGCCCAAAAAGAAATGTAACTTCTAAGATGGGACGGAGGGAGTATCTACTAAGGGATTTTTGCTTCGAGATGAGGTGTTGAGAAAGTGTCTATTTGAATCTGGTATGGAGCATAAGTTAGCTTATTATTTGGTTGTTACTCTGTTATGGTCATGTTAGCTCGTGTGAGACATATATCTCATCTTTCTTTATTTCTACATAAGCTTCTCACATGCATACGCTACGTGCAGAGACTGAGCAAGGAGTGGCTCAAGCAATTATTAGATCTGTAATTGATTTTAGGCGAGACCCGTGGCCTAAAGTTTCAGATAGTGCCAAAGATCTTGTAAAGAAAATGCTCGACCCTGATCCCAGTCGACGTCTTACTGCTCAACAAGTCCTTGGTAATGCTAATTTCAAGCACATTCTCTTATTAATTTGTTCCCACAAAAAATGGGGCGAGGGAATAGTGTATAGTATTATAAATATTATATACCTTTGAATGCAGAGCATCCTTGGTTGCAAAATGCAAAGAAAGCACCAAATGTCTCCCTGGGCGAGACTGTGAAAGCGAGGCTCAAACAGTTCTCTGTGATGAATAAGCTCAAGAAAAGGGCACTAAGGGTACTCTAATACTAGTTCATACTTTATTACTCCCTCAAAACAACAATGCCGAAGAAAAGAAAAGATAATTCAATGGAAAAGGATTTGAGGTTGGGGAATCGGGGGGTGGAACAAAGGTTTAATTAAGAATTGAAAGTAAAATGAAACACGTCCTAGAACTGTTTCGATGCCCTGGCCTTGTTGCATATGATGCAGGTGGTGGCTGAGCACTTGTCTGTGGAGGAAGTGGCTGGAATTAAGGAAGCATTCGAGACGATGGACTCCGAGAAAAGGGGCAAAATTCACCTTGAAGAATTCAGAATTGGTCTGCATAAGCTTGGTCATCAGATCCCTGATGCTGATGTTCAGATTCTAATGGAAGCTGTAAGGAATATTTGTTATGTTGTCTTTTATTTAAAACAAATAAAAAATAAAAAAATCCACGGTACTTGTTATGGAGTCTCCTCTCTTCTTATATACTACAGAATATCATTAGATGATCTGCTGCAGCCTTCCACTACTATGATTATCACTTTCTTTCATATCCCGAAATTGTTTCATAATTAAACAATATGGAAAACCAAACCCCAACCCCAACCTTTATTATCATTAACAGTGCTTATATAGATGTGCAAGCAACTGCAGAAAGCTAGACTCGATGAGGATTTTCTGGAGTCGTCTGCCTTGCATGATTATATGACTCTAGCTAGTGTGGATCTAGTAATCTGATCATAATGAATGCTGATGTTCAATTTCTGGGTATTAGGCTGATGTTGATGGAGATGGAGCACTAGATTATGGTGAGTTTGTAGCTGTTACTGTGCATCTTAGAAAGATGGCCAATGATGAGCACCTGCACAAAGCTTTTACCTTTTTCGATCGCAACGGGAGTGGATATATAGAGATTGAAGAGCTCCAAGACGCTCTACGCGATGATGATGATGCCAACAATGAGGAAGTAATCAATGCTATCATGCATGATGTAGATACGGATAAGGTCAGTAATATCTGCATGCCATTGTTTCTGTAATTTCTAATATTGTGTTATTCATTTTCTTATCTTTTGTGCTGCTGAAAAAAAGGAATATTTGGAAGTAAAACCTAATGGTAAGATGGCAACGAAGGAGAAAGAAGCATGCTTTAATCTGTCGAACTTTGTGGATGTGCAGGATGGGCGAATAAGTTACGAGGAATTTGCAGCAATGATGAAGGCAGGTACAGATTGGAGAAAGGCATCAAGGCAGTATTCTCGTGAGAGATTTAACAGTCTTAGCTTGAAGCTGATGAGGGAAGGCTCATTACAGTTAGCTAACGAGGTTAGATAATGAGCTACTAAACCGCTTTGTTACAGAGGAAAATGTGCTCAAAATGATACTCCCTCCGTCCCATTCAACTTGACACGTTTCTTGAACATATATGAGTATAAAATAACAGAAACGTGTCAAGTAGGATGGGACACATGGAGTAATTCCCAACCCCAACCCCCCTCGCCCAACCAAATTTTTGTCCGGAGTGTTGTGTTGCTGCTTCCCTTGACGAGTTTTCCATGTTTATGTATGGTTGTTATTATTACGCAATAGGGTTCATTAGCATCAGGATGAGGCACGCAATGTTTCCTTCTACGGTTGTATAGACTGATTTTTCTGTAATTAAGCTTGGTTTACAGTGGAAATGCTTTTTTTTTGGCCCCTGCTTTTTGTTTGTCTACTTCATTTTATATTAGATTCTTGTTTATAATTGCATAACCTTTTTAGCTATTACTAAAGTTCATTGTTTCAAACGAAATATGTAATGCAGCTTACTACTCACACAAAGTGTGTCCTTTAAATTTAACTTTTTTAATTATTAGAGTTGAATAGTTATATATATAAAAAAATCACTATAATAGTAACATTGAGAAACTTGAAGAAAAAAAAAAAACCAAAATGAATTTGATTCTCCTGTTACATGTTATGTCCATTATTGAAGACTAGCAAATGACACGTGCGCTGCACGTGGATACATTATTTTTTAAACGTATTTTATAAAAATAGAATAAAGATAGTGTAATTTTATATTTAAATATGCAATGAATTAATTAATTTGCTAAAAGTAAAAATAAAATTCTAAATAGATACTAACTTAGCCCGAATGACATAAAATGAAGGATAAATATTACTTATTGTCCCAACGTTTGCATATTTTCACAATTATGTCAAATTTATTTATAAAAGCAAAAAGAATAAAACTTTGACATCCATCAAAGTCAAACAAAAAAATTATTTAATGTGGATATAGATTCATATAGTTTCTTTTCCCCCTTTTTAAGGAATACAGTAACATAGATAATTATAGTTTTTACTTCATTTCATTTTATATCTTAAGCATTTAATGGATATTATATCTTTGCTCTAATTTTACTTGATTTGATAATTTAATTTTTTTTTACACATTTCACAATTTAATTGGTGATGCAAATCATGCAATAATAATTATTTCGGTGTTTACTTAATAAATTTCATGTATATATTTTCGACAACCTTATTCTAGATGTTAGTCTCTATAATCGATCAAGTATTGGTTGCACATAAATCCACTCATGTTTTTTCTTTTATAAATAAAACAATAAGGCAAAAACTCCTCCCCGGTCGCACCATGCGGTTGTGTTCTTATCCAAATCCTTATTTATGAAGAAAAAAAATCTTCAGCAAAAGTGACAATTCTTGTTAATCAAAGAGTTATTTGTTTTGAATAAAAGTGTCAACATATGTGATGATCGAAATATTCTTTTTTTTTAATAGCTTGATATTAAATTGATTTCATATTGTGGCTTATTTATATAAATATTAGTTTATACATCTTACGAGTGATTAGAGCATATTCTATTTTTTACGATTTAAAATATACGTTACTCATTTTCCTTAAAAGTGTCATTTGTCATGAATAAAAGTGACAATTCACATGAATAAAAGTGGCAATCCTCTTATGGTCGAAATATTCAATTTCATCAACTTGGATTGTATTGAATCAATATTTATGGTTATTGTTGGGATATTATGTTAAGGGGGAACTTGAATCAAGTAATAAACAATTTATTTTGATTCGATTCCAAAACCCTCTTTAGAATATTTCTCTTATTATTTTTGATGAACTAAACAAGTAACTCTTAGAAAAGCTTACATGTTAGGAAACTTTTCTTTTAGTCTAGAAGCGCCAAAGATGAAGCAGTCAGAGTTCGCGAAGCGTTAGGAAGCGAAGCGGCTCCAGCAGTGAAAGCGTCAGCAGTGAAGCTCAGACAAAGCGTCATGGGGACGCTTCAGATAAAGATGCTAAGAGCGAGCTTCCGATCAGTGGAAGCGAAGCGCTTTCAAGTCAGCTCATCCAAAGCGTCTCTGTATTGAGCTGTAATCAAAGCGTCAATCAGTGCAAGTGTGACAAGGTTGACACAGAATCCAAGTTTGAATTTCAAACTCTCGGATGTCTGACATCTCACAGAATGAAGCCTACGTGTCATCACACTATTGCACAACGAAAACGGCTACAGTCCAAGAAGTCAAAGTTAGGTGAAGGCGGACATCCCTTCCTGATTCTTGCAGGCTGACACGCCGAATTATCCAAAAACTAAGGAACACGCAACCTCTTATCTCTCAACGGGAAGTAGGGTTCCTTACTATAAATAGAAGGAGTTGCACACACACTAAAAGGAACGCACGTACAAACGATTCAAGCATTCACATTTGCAAGAACTCAAGCAAATTTCTTTCAAGTTCTTAGTTCTTTCAAAGCGCTTCACTTTAGTGTGTCCTTAAGAACTCGATTCTTAAGTATTGCAACTACCTCACTTTCTAGGTTCAATCTCTTATATCCATAGCCTAGACTCTTGAGAATCCTTATCCCTTACTTGTGATTTCATTGTAAAGGATTCTCATACTTACGAAAATCCAAAACCCCAAAACCCAAGTCTAGAGTGAATAGATTGAGTTGTAAGGTTGCCGAGTTTTTTGTGAAAGAGTGTGTTGTTGTAAGGTTTCTCGAGAGCCAGTAAAATCTCTGAGGATTCAAGTGCAAGTTTGTTATTTGTCTTGAATCAGTTCTCCTTGGAAGTATAAAACAAGGAGTACCGAGTGAAGGTATTCATCCCATCGAGGATAGAGTGGACGTAGGAGAGGTGCTCCGAACCACTATAAATTGTTTGTCTCATTACTTTTAAGTTATTTATTGCTTTGATTATTTGCATACACACACACTTGCTTTAAATAACCAACTGGTTTTAATTACAAGAAAAACTCAAGTCTCACCACTTTCCGCATAGTATCACACGAGCGAGACGCTTTGAACGCTTCACTTAGCTTCAAAGCGTCTACTCGTCTAAAAGGCTGAAAATCGCAAGAGAAGTTAAACACTTCTCTACACACGTATTCACCCCCCCCCTCTACGTGTGTAAGTGCCTTTCGGGACCAACAATTATTTATATAGATCTTATGTATGAGTAATAAAAATAAATTCTACCATTCACAAGATAAAATATTCATTACTCGTATTTTTTCGTAAAAGTGACAATTCTCGTAAGTAAAAGTGTCAATCATTCTGAATAAAAGTGACAATCTCTATGATGTTTTAAAAGTATCAGTTGTTATAAATAAAAGTGTCAATTAGATCCAGTGTCAATTCTTGTGAATAAAAGTGTCAATTAGATCGGACAAATACAACACACTCACACACATACGCACCCAGGGTGACTCGAACCCCCACCATGGGGCCGGGCTGACAGGAGTGTGCCCCAAATAACAATATTTTAAAACCCGGACCGGACAACGAACCGGACTCTAAACTGAGTCACCGGGTCAACCGGTTGAACCGTTTTGAAAAAACCGGGAAACCCGTAAATACTAATATTATATATATATATATATATATAATATGGATGATAAAAATAAATTAGTGATATTATAAATAAAAATTAAATTTGAGAAATCTAATGTACCAATTGACAATTTTCATATTTTTTTAGATGTTCATCAAATAAAAAAATCTAATATACTGATATAAAATAATTACATTTTAAATTTACTTTGAAGTTTGAAATTAGAAAGCTCATTTTAAATTGCGTACGAAAAATATTCATTAATTTTAGAATTATGTAATAAAAAGTTTAACTAAACAAACAAGATTAATTTATATTGTCATATTTTCTTTTCTTAAATGGATATGTATATCATAAATTTATATTTTAATTATCTTTGACTTTTTCAACTCCACTTTTAAACCTAATACTAATAGGACCCACGTTCTCTATTTCCAACATATTCCCTCTCCAATTTCCTTTCCCCAACACGCAAAAACCCTTCACTCTCTCTCTCTCTCTACCTCCATCTCCATCTCTCTCTCTCTGCAATTTTTTCTCATTTCATCTTCTTCCTACTAGCTAGCGACTCTCCTCCACCTCTCTCACTCTCTTTCCCGGCAATATTCTGCCCATATCTCTCTAGCTAACTTGCTAATACAGATCTGTTTGCCTCCTACAATGCGGGTGGAGAAAAGGAAAAGAAAACTTAGAAATTTCTATGGTCGCCGGGTCATCCCGTTTTGAGCGGTTTTGACCGGTTCTAGCCGGTTCGACACGGGTCAGCTGTCAACCCGTTTATGAGCATACCCGGACCGGACTGAACGGCGGTTGGCGGTTAAACCGGTCCGGTCCGGGTTTCAAAACATTGCCAAATAATAATCCGAATCGTGTTTTCTAGCAGAGGTTTGTTCTAATATTAGTAAAATTAAGTATTGCAACTTCCTTTGTTTTCTTTTTTCTGAAATTAAAGCTGAACACTTTGTTTAAAAAAGTTGTTTCTTGGGCACATATACTCTCAATTATAAATTAATAGATGTATGTTTTTGATGAGCATAAAAGCCATAATAAACATTATTTTGTAATTAAAATACGAATGTACTTTGTAAAAGACTACTTTCATAATTTTAATTTTTTTAAATCTTATGGATAATGATGAAGAGTTATAATAGGACAATAATACTAAGCTAATTTTAAAGGTAAGAGATAATATGCCTAATTAATTGACGTGGCCAGTGAAATCGCATGCATAATGATTAAAAGGAATTATTAAATAATAGTATTTAAATTACAACAATACCCTTAAATATAAATTTTTAATAGGGATAAAATAGACAAACCAAAATTTGTAAGAATAGGCTCTTTTATAATAGTAATAGATATGTCAGCAATTGATATATATAAATATCATATGGTTGATCGCTATGGTTGCATTTCTACAACTCATTAGTTGCCGATATCTATATAAGTTTCCCAAACTGAATTTTCGTGATATAAAGGAAATTGAAATTACAATATGTACTAGTAAGACTATCCCTGAAATAAGGATAATATGTTAATAATGATATAGTATTTTTTTTACGTGTTTATCAAAATATATATAACTGATATATTTTCTTGCTTGTTCATCAAAAGATATATAAATTGGTACACGCATAAAATTTGAGAAAATTAACTTGTGATATCGGCCCGCAGACTGAATATTTTCCTGAAGGACTATTTTACCAGTCGTGTTGCTTAATGTAAAATTATTTATTTTTGTTTTGATAAGTTGCATCCATTTAGCATTTTATATCATCACTTAAAGTGTACAAGATAACAAATAAATTATGAACCAGAAATTAATTATTTTGAGTACCAGAAGTACAAGTCAGCATCTCATATCATCACTTGAAAATTTTAAAATTATTTTGAAGTGTACAAGTTAGCATCTCATAAATTATATCTCTTACTCTGTTTTTTCCATTGAGTTTTCTTAGTTAATATTTTTAACGAGTCAATTAATGCAACACATGAGTAAGTGTATGCTATGTACTCTTTTCCACTGCCGAATTTTTCTGAGAAGATTTTTGCAGATAGATTTTTAACGAGGCCACAAACATTGCATCATAATGTCCAAGAGGGAGCGTTATGAATATTATTTATTAATTAAAGTTTTTCGCTCTTGTATATACATCTCTTGTATATCCTATTCAGAAAATACGCACACTGTGGAAATAAGAAAAATCGATTCTCTATCGCCATTCTTATACTTTTCATCTACTTGTATTTTTTTATGTGTTCTACAAAATTACTTTACAACAAACTAAACTCCTATTTTTTAAGAAAAACTGAATAAAGAATAGAACAAAAATTTAATAATTCATAAATCCATGAAAATTATACTTCATGCATGAATGTATATGAATGTATATATCTCTTAATAAAATCTACTAATAAAATAAAATTTAGTTCCATAAATTAAATCACGCATCTAAAGGCGCGACACGGACTATGAAAAAATAAAAGTATTTATGTGTGACATTTTATGAGTTTAAGGACACATTTAAAAATAATTTTGCAAGTAAAACAAAAATTGGGTTGTTACATTTTATCTTTAAATAGCAAAACAATTATTTTGACATTTGCCTCTATGAAAATTCATGGAAATTGTAACTTTCTTAAAAATTTCTTGTAAAGTTCAAAATGGGTATTTAACATGTTAACTCTATTTTTAGAAATTTGGATTCTCTATTGCATAATCTTATAACATAGTAACATAGTATATATGTTATGTGGGTATAACTATAAGTTGGAAACATATACTCCTATGTTCATTAGGAATATCACCGGCTCTCCTGTTTTTACTGTCTTATCGTTACAAGTGATATCTCTTTTCTCACATGAAAGTTCCATTTTTTTTCTTTTTTTGTTTTTCCCTCTCTCATCTTATTTCTGAAGAAGCTAATACACAATATATTCGACATTTCAAAATGTCTAAGCCATCAACCAAGCCCTCGTCGCTGGTGATCGCTGCCGTGCAGCCAGAAGACTACGCCCATAGCCCCGTACACTACGCGGTGGCAACCCGCGACCGCGCCACCCTCACCAAGATTGTCTCCTCCTTACCCAAACTCTCCGATGCCAATTCCATCAGCATAGAATCCGAATCTCTCGCCGAAGAGCGTCGTGCCGAACAGATCTCCGCCGCCCTCGACGGCCGCGACAACCCCTTCAAGGAAACTCCACTCCATGTCGCCGTCCGCCTCAACGACGTCGAAGCAGCCCGCATCCTCGCCGCCGCCGGCGCCAACATCTACCTCCAGAACGCCGCCGGCTGGGACTCCCTGCAGGAGGCCCTCCTCCGCCGCCGCAAGGAGATCGCCCCCATCCTCGTCCAGCACGGGCACGTAAACACTTGGTCCAAGTGGCGGCGCCGCCTCCCCCGCCTCGTCGCCGCCCTCCGCCGCATGCGGGACTTCTACATGGAGATCTCGTTCCACTTCGAGAGCTCCATCGTTCCATTCATCGGTAGGGTCGCCCCCTCCGACACCTACAAGATCTGGAAGCGCGCCGGAAACCTACGCGCCGACACCACCCTCGCCGGATTCGACGGCCTCAACTTCAAACGCCGCAACCAGAGCTTCCTCTTCCTCAACGACGTCGACTCCGGCGAAGTCGACGTGCCTCAAGGCTCCCTCCTCGTAGTTAAACACGACAAAAAGCAAGTCCACTTCGCCGAATACCAAAAGGGAGGAACTTTGTCGGAAGCCCAGATCGCGAAAGACTGCAACCAGACGAGCGTTCATCGGCCCGGCGTCGACGTTTCGAAGGCTCAGCTTGTCAGCTGCAAGAACTGGAGGCGCCAAGATAGAAGTGAGCATGTCGGGAAATGGAAATCCAGGGTTTACGAAATGCACAACGTGGTCCTCACCTTCCGCGAATGCAAGCTGCAGCCAGATTCAGAATCAGCGCATCCGGCCGCTGCGCAGACGGCGGAGGAAGCTGAGTTCAAGAAGAATCTGCGGCCTATGCTTTGGCTGACGGAGCAATTCCCGTTGGAGACGGAGGAGTTGCACCGACTATTAGATATTTTGTCAAAAAAGCTTAAGGCCGTTAAAAGAATGAGGGAGGTGCTCCAGACCACCTTCCCACCTGGGACATTTCCGGTCAAGGTAATAAACTCTCATAGATATGAGAGACAGCTCACTTGTAACTGACCCCTTTGTATTGATAAAGATGGAGTATCTTATAAAAAGGTGGTCAACTAACCCTTTATTAATAGATCAAATAATAAACTCTCATAGATAGATAGCTCACTTGTACTCCTTCCGTGCCATTGATAAAGGGTCAGTCGACCACCTTTTTGTCTTCCGTCTCATTGATAAATGGTCAGTTGAGTTGACCACCTTTTTGTGAGATACTCCCTCCGTCTTCCGTCTCATATTAATAAAGGGTTAGTGAGTCAACTGACCCTTTATCAATGGGACAGAGTATTACTCATGCACCATAATTTTTGATAGATTAGGTACCAATCATATGCATTTTATTGTCACTATAATCCAATACTACCCAAAGTAAACATGTAAAAATTAATTTATTGGTTTGGTTTTCTTAATTGTATCAGATTTCGATCCCTGTAGTTCCTACGGTGAGAGTTGTGATAACATTCACAAAATTTGTAGAGCTGCAACCAGTTGAAGAAGATTTCCACACCCCACCATCAAGTCCAAGGCATTTAGACACCGATGAAGATGAGGGGAATAGTGATGATAATTACTCGTCATTCTCATCTTCCTCATCATTGAAGAGCGGCAGTGTTCAGAAAGAGAGCAATAGAGGTAAAATGGAGGAGGAGATGGATCCCTTTATGATTCCGAGTGGGTATACTTGGATCCGCAGTTCTGATTCTTCTAAAAAGACTACCAAAGTAGACAGATCTACCTCTTCAACCAAGAAATAATTATGAGTGGCAAGTTAGAATGTTTATAGCATAATTTATGCTTTGTAGACTGTATTCAACATACAAAAATCAGTTCGGTAAATCTGTTATAGTTCTACTGACAACTAGGGGTGGACCGGTACGGTATATTGAACATTTTTCGCCGTACCGATACCGTACCGAAAATTTTCGGTATGTACTTTTTCATACCGTTATCGTACCGAACATTTCGGTATACCGTAAATTCGGTATGGAACAAAGTCCATACCAATACCGTACTGATTTTTCGGTATACCGTACCAAAGTTCGGTATTTCGGTATACCGAAAAATCGAATATTATACCAAAAAAAAATTCTATTTAGTTTTTTTCATACAATATAAATAATATAATAACACCAAATAAATAAAGTCAAACACAAACAAATAAATATTGTCCACATCTCATCAAACTCCAAAACAACAAAGAATAGAAAAAAAAATCTAACATGTTCCAAAATATTTGATCGTTAAAGATTTTTTATTAGTATATGTATTCTAATATTTAATCGCTAAAGATTAAAAGATAAATTAAGTATATTATATTTTAAATATTTTTTAAATAATATAACATATTGAAAATTAGTTAAAAATTAAAGATTTATTAAGATTGTATTTAAATTTAAAATATTCTCAAAATATAAATAAAATTAGTACATAATTAATATTAAAAAAAATATACTCCCTCCGTCCCTGATATTAGTGTGCTGAGAGAAACGACATACAGTTTTAGACGAAAATAGTGTAAAGTGGAAGGGTAAATATGTATTTTTGCTTAGGGAATCTTTCCATTTTTGGATTGCACACTAATATCAGGGACGTCCCAAACGGGAAATATGCACACTAATATCAGGGACGGAGGGAGTATAATTTTTCGGTAATTTACGGTATATACTGAAAATCGATACATACCGAACATTTGGTATCTCAGTATGATCGGTATGTACCGAAATTTCGGTATACCGAATGTATGGTACATACAGAATGTTCAGTATATAACGAATTTTTTCGGTATACCGAATCTTCAGTATTGACCGGTATACCGCAGTATCAAAAAACTCATACCGTTTCGTTACCGAAAACCTTCGGTACCGAAAAATTCGGTATACCGTTAATTACGGTATTTTTGGTTTTTTTCGGTACTGTATGTCCGGTATACCTTCGTTTCGGTAAATTTATCCATCCCTACTGACAACCTATGTTGCATGGGTGCGGGAGTGCGGGTGCGGGGGCGATACGATTCGGATACGCGGATACGGATTTTTAAAAATTTTAGGGTGCGATTTATCGAGGATACATCTATATATTTATATTTTATTATATATATCACCCATTTTATAAAAATAAAATTCATAAATTAAATACTATATTGATTTTGTAGTGAATTTAAAATTTAGGACAATACATATAAAAAAGTATTAATAAAAACCCAAAATATAAAATTATTTAAAAAAAAAAACCTAAAAATATCCTAAACGCACCGAATTCTTACTGGATACGCATATCCTACCCACCGGATACGCGTATCCGATTTTTTTTTTTTTTTTTTTAAGAATTCACCAGGTGGCGAATCCGATACGTATCCCACGCGAATCGCACCCGCACCCATATCCCCCGCGTATCCGATACTACAATGTTATATTTTTAGAAGAATCTGTGCATTATAGCTGACAACAAATGCTTTAAATCATCAATACATAAATTAATATTACCACCCAATCTATATATCTATCTAAAGTTTTGCATAATCATATCAAACTCATATTCTTGAACATTTTTGTGAACATGGCCAGCAATATATCATGGAAAATACTACCTCCATCCCATTCTATTAGTCTCATTTGCTATTTTTGTCCGTCCCACTTATTAGTCTCATTTCCTAAAATGTCAAAGTTAAAATTTGTGGCTATAATTAATTCTCTCTCTCTTCAAAATTAATTATAGCCACATATATTATATTTTCTTGATTTCTGTGCCCAATCACAATGGGACTCATGCCATGGGATGGAGGTAGTAAGCCACTATTACAGAGCATTGACTACTAAGGAATTTAAATAAGCTCTTTCACTTGTTTATAATCCCTTTTTTTCTAGCGTGTATTATACCATGAGCCACTGAGAGTTAGGCTTCAACCACCGTAAGATGGTACATATTCCTATAGATTAAAGAATATCTGAAAATCTGAATAAACATCATTCAAGACTAACCTCTACGAGACCAACAACGGCCTTTAGTAGGAATGAATACATTTTCTAAAAGAGGCAAAATCTAGAATAGCCATATAACTTAGTGAAAATTAAAAACTAGTCATTAACATAAAAATATATAAATTCCATCCACTTTCATTTTATATATTTTTATTAATATTTCATTAAGGACAATTTTGTCTCATTACATCGAAGTGGCTAGAATTTATATGTTTTTAAATTGGTGGCTAATTTTTAATTTTTCTTAAATTTAGTGGTTAGTCTTAACCATTATCACTTTCTAAAACGATATTGATATTGGGGTAATTCTAATAGGAACAAGTATATCTACACTATTAAAATTAAGAACATTTTGGGGAATATCAATAGGAACATAAGTTCTTGGCGGGTAATCTATACTCTATCCCATGAGACAATGCCATCACTCTCACATGGGGTAAAGTGGGATATTTTAATATTAATTACCCACGCGAGAGCAGGGGTATTACCTCCATGTGAGAAGGTATTAGCACATAAACACAGTTTCGTTCATTCTTTTACTTTGGAGGAATGATTTCTATTCGAGCTCCACCCCCTCTAGAAGTGGACGCTATCCCATGCAAGCTGTCCTTCTCAGCGACGTAAATCTTAATGTCAACAAAGGGTCCCTACTGAGCAAAATATGCTGAATCTATGGGGCGCATTGCCATAAGCTGATCCAACAACGCGCGGTGTAAAAATGGATTTCTCGAAACACGCTCAGCGTGTGAACATGCATGAACATATGCAGCATATTAGTGAGGAACTCAAATCAGCATGCCAGTAGCAAAGTCAAGGACATCAGAGGATAATATGGTGGTGAAATCTACACAACCAGCTCAACGAGGAATGAGCTGAACATTGGTAACTAGATTTCTAAAGGCGAGAACTGAAGGAACTAGGATCAAAGACTGCTGCAGTCCACATCTCATGCATTGATCTTATGGCCGATTTTGGAGGAAGCTTGTCCACAATTTCCTGTGCCTTGCGTTCCGAAGGATGTCACATCCGGTATTAGAAGCACATGAGAGACAACGCTCAAACCTCACAAGATCAGCTCTCCTGCCAACATGAGCATTGGTATTGGTAGGGAAAAGCTTAAGACATTTGCTCCCACATGTTGGCAGATGAGCAAATGTGCATGCTAGTAAGATACGCATCAAATTTGACCTTGCATGCACACGCTGGTCTAAACACCAAGCTGGCTACCCAAAGGAAGGCCGACCAAGCTGAAGTTGAAGGCACAAGAGCAACGCCAATCGCAAACCTCGTCAGATCTGCTGCCATTCAAGACACAAGAGCTTTGTTTCTAGATTTTGTTTATTTTGATTATGTTTTCTTTTAATCTTAGATTGCAGTTTACCATGAACATGAGTGACTAGTTTTCTTTTATTTTAAAGTTAGGAAGTAGATGTATTATGTGAATTTGAATTAATTCTTATCAATTGATTACTAAATTTTCTTCAGTTCTATGTTATTGTGCTTATTGTTTGCTCCATTTATTAATCACCAATTTCGCATAATTTATTGTGTTAATTCGAGATTCGAAAAAATGATGATTAATACTTTAATTGGAACATATGACACACCTTTAATAAAGTCGGAAGATCTTGAAAATCGTGTGAGAGTTTTTAATCTAATCGGACTTTTAAGAGTTACATGTTTTTTTAAAAAAAATCAAATGGGCACAACAATTCTTGCATGCAATTCATAATTTAGGCTCTACGAAAATAGATTTAAACTAATTTTTTGATTAATCTAAAAAGGGTCTACATGATTGAATGAGTTTAAATCTAGATGTCCATTAAAACCAAAATTTTAGTATAATAGCTCTTCTGTATCCAAAAATTTTGTCCCAGTTTAACCCAACCAATACGACTTTTTAAAATGATGTAATTGACCAGTATTAATAGTGGAAATTAGGTCTCAACTTCAGTATAGTGTATTGTTTATTGTTGTTTCTTGCTAGTGTCATAGTGGAGAAACGATCTCAATTTCAAACAAAATTGGCAAATACTCCTCCCGTCGCACTTAATAAAGCATTCGTCTAATATGTGTTTATCTATTTTTGTATGTGGACCTACATCACTTTATTTAACAAAAATATCACTTTATTCAATCAACCAAAAGGTAAGACTCAAATTATCATTTTTTCCACCAATCATTATAAAAATTAAAAACTGTGCACTTAAGCGCATCAATAAATGGTGGACGGAAGGGGGAAAAAGCTAAACCGTGTATAAAACACTTCGCCAACAGCTTGCAAGAAGTCAACAGACAGTGGTCTGTGAATTTTCTCATCTCATCTGAAAACACCATTTAACACATACTCTGCCCAACTTTTTTGTACAAACAAATCGCTCTACCTTTAGCACGCAGGAATCCTCCGCAGATTTCATCCTCTTGTATCACTTTATTATCGAATTTGGAACAATTCCTAACGAATAAACCAGATTTCGGTATTTCCCCAGAAACCCAACTAATAAAGTTGCAGTCTTTATCAATCCACTTACCCAATATCAAACAAAAACAAAATGGGTGGTTGTTTCAGCAAGAAAAAGTACTCAGACGCCAATGGCTACGGATCAGCAGGGGGCGGCACTGCTGGGTACCAACAAATCAACCAAAACTATCAAAAACCGGCTGCTCGCTACGACCCGCCGACGCAAACTCATCACGCGCCACCGCCGCCGCCGCCTTCAGCTCCGAAGCCCCAGGAAGCAGTTCAACGATTGGAGCCCAACAACATTCTTGGAAAGCCCTTTGAGGATTTGAAGTCCATGTACTCGATGGGGAAAGAATTGGGAAGGGGCCAATTTGGGGTGACTTATATGTGCACCGAAATCTCAACTGGGCAGAATTACGCTTGCAAATCGATTCTCAAGAGAAAGTTGGTGAGCAAGAACGATAAGGAGGATATGAAGAGGGAGGTGCATATTATGCAGCATTTGAGCGGGCAGCATAACATTGTTGAATTCAAGGGTGCTTTTGAGGATAGACAGACTGTGCATCTGATTATGGAAGTGTGCAGAGGCGGAGAGCTTTTCGACAGCATTATTGCGCAGGGGCACTATTCTGAGAAGGCTGCTTCGGATCTTTGTAGGCAGATTGTGAATGTGGTTCACCATTGCCATTTTATGGGGGTGATGCATAGGGATCTCAAGCCGGAGAATTTCTTGCTTTCGAGTAAGGATGACAAGGCTACGCTTAAGGCTACTGATTTTGGACTCTCTGTCTTCATTGAGGAAGGTGAGTTATTAACCTGCTTTTAGTGTTTGAGCATTGAAGTTTATATATCAGTTTCTTGATGATGGCTTTTAGTATGAAGGGGTCGTTATGTTCATATGGGGGGGGGGGGTTTACTTTGGGTGATAGCTTAGATAGATTAAAATAATATCCTCATGCTTTGATGGGTTGAACTACTTTGAGCTTGTTCTTTGATCATGTATTGTCGATCTTATCTATTGCCCAACATAAACACCCCATGTATCTTGTATGTAGCCTCAGATGTTGATGGTAGAAACGCAATGGAAACAAGGTGTTTAACTGGTTATCAAATTGATAATATGAATCTTCGGTTATTATGTTCATGCCCTAGGTGCTTACTTTGAGTGATTGCTTGCGTACATAAAAATAATATAGGTTAATCTACTCGATGTTTTGATGGATTGGACGTTTTTGAGCTTGTTTGATCATTTAATCTTGCAACTACTCAATTTTATATATTGTCAATCTAATCTATTGCTCAAATTAAATGCCTCATGGTATTATGTTTGTAGTCTAAGATATGTTGATGGTAGGAACTCAATGCAAAAGAGGCATTTAGCTGGTGATCTTATTGATAGTATGTGGTTCTCGAAATCGTAAAGTTTCCCCTTTCGTCTTTAGTGGTAAATAATGAGGTTGATGTTCTACATTATTTGCTTTATGAAACATTTTATGTCAGGTTTTAGTCTGTTGTAGAGAGTTACATCTCGTGTGGGTGATTGTTGACACCTTTTGAATGAGTGGTGTCATTGTAGGAACCTTTTTGCTATTGCATCCTAGCAAAATTGACCTCAATTGAAGCTTAAGGTAGATCTTTTAGTTATTGAGGTCATTACACAAGTCATAGAGCTTCCAGTGTAGCATAAGAATACAAATTTAGTCTGTGCAAGTGAATCAGATAACTAACTTTTGGTCTCAGGCAAAGTTGTTCTGTTCAATACGCTAAACTAATGCGAATGATTAGATTATATATTGTGGAAGCATTTAAAAAGTTCTTGAAGAAGTTACCTTGAAGATACATAATTCATAATAGTTGCTATGAGTCCTTACACGAGCAGTAATAATACAACTGCATCACTGTATAAGTTTTCAGCCCAAAAGAAACAAATAATGAAAAATAAATTCTTAACAAATAATAGGTACGTCTTATTTAAAATTACTCATAACTGTGTAATAGCATCTTTATCATCACAACACTATACACCTTGAACAGAAACTTTAGGTTGACCTGTAATCCTTCTATTGACAGCTTCAACCATATAACCTCACACACTCCATGAGCTAGTAACCTCAGTTTGGCTTCTGCACGACTCTGAGCCACCATAGCATGCTTCTTTCTTCACCAACTTGTTCTATTTCCTTATAAATATGTGCAATAGCCTGAAGTGGACCTACACCATTAGCCCAATTTGAATTAAACTCCTGTTTTCCTTTCCTCAAGTTTTCCAGAAAAAAATGACCCTCTCCATGGATTTTCTCTCAGATACTTCTAGATGTTCGCTGTATGAGAATGCATATACTTCATTGTCTAAATCATCATTCAGAAAGAAATTTTTACATCTAATAGTTGGAATTCTGTTCACAGTGGACTAGTGGAGGCAGAGGTTTTGATAATTTTGTGTACCTCCTTGCAACCAACTAAGCTTGGTAGGTTTCATAAACAGCCACTTACAATCAAGAGGATGCTTCTTGTCTTCTTGTTTGTTTCTCTACAACTTCCCAAGATCCCCGTTTCTCCAGGACGTCATCTCTTCCATGAATCCCTTCCTCCACTCTGGTTTATTATCCTTTTTCCTAATAATCTCCTCAGCACTTCTAGTAGTCTCTGCACTCGTTAAATTCACAACAACGGACCATATCAGCTTCAAAAGACGATCACAAACAGCATAATCAGATATATGATCATTGATGAATCTTCTTACCCCTTTCCTTACTACAATCGGCGATCAAGGTCACTTGATTCAGAATTCCAATAGAGTCGGGGTTTGGCAGCCAAGTAGTATCCTGATCCGTAGACTGTAGTACTTTGAAAGTGTTTCCTCCATGAATAGGTAAGATCAAAGTGGTTGTTTCAAGATTTTCTGAAGTTTGTTAGAGGCTGATTATTTTTTAGTAGGCTCGACAGAGATTGATCTATTATAGATTCCAGATTTCTTGAGGTGGAAAACGGTTTCTAGCTGGGAGCGAGAGATAATCGCCAGACTTTAAAGGCTGGAAGAGTAATATTCTCCAGATGTTTTGGGTTATAGATACCTTAATTTGTCAAGAGTAGATCTTCTGGAAGATTTTGTTTCTTTCCTAAAAGAAATGGCGGAGAAGAAAGAAAAAAATCTCGGAACAAATCAAGATTTGCGAAACCCAAAATATATCCAAACTTAGCTTCATTGCCCCCCCCCCCCCCCCACCATCTGATGCACGGATTCTTCTAAAAATAGCATATTGCAGTATTGAATTCTTGTAAGGGGGGTGGAGTGGGAGCGATGCACACCCCATTCATCATCTGAGGAATCCTCAAATTATAAAAATAGAAAATATTGGATTCGCGAATCTGGTACGGGGGACTCACGAAGGTGCGCACATAGGGTCACTTTTGAAAACATAAACTTTTGGGGGACTTTTTTGCAAACTTTAAGTATTTCAATTTGACTTGAATCTAAATTCAGTAAAATATAAAACAAGTGAGACACCAAATAGGATTCAGCTGGTCCACACATTAATGGAATGATTATAAAGTAGGAATAGAAGAACTACCTTAGTTATTAATTTTTCAGCCTAAAAGAGACCCCAAAAGACACTAATAATAACCAAATATTAACTCTGAACAGATTCCCAACATAATATGCGATATGTTTTGCCAAAAACTGATTCTCAACTGAACCCTAGATACTCGACATGTTGTATTGTGATGAAGGACAAATAACGAGTATGAGGGGCAATGAATTACCAGTTCAACGTGTGCATATGGAGAAGGGAGTCAGAAAATATCAGTTTTCGCAACCGCATCTTATATAGAAGATGTATTAATTTACTATAATTCTAGGATATTCCCTTTTCTCATGTACAATCTATGGAAAAGTAAAATATATCAGCAATCATTTGAGCATTTCTTTTGTTTATGTATCATGTCATACGTGCATATGATTCATTATTATTTTTTGTCAAATGTATCTGCATGGATTTAAGTATTTCCAGATTGAGTATTTTGTTTTCACGTGTAATTATCTTGTATCT
This sequence comes from Mentha longifolia, assembly GCA_001642375.2. NCBI lineage: Eukaryota > Viridiplantae > Streptophyta > Magnoliopsida > Lamiales > Lamiaceae > Mentha > Mentha longifolia. The sequence continues at coordinate 18,822,342 of CM038112.1, read as the reverse complement.
TGAAAAGTAATTATGTTTAACTTGATGGCTGGATGTCAGGCAGGGTATATCGTGATATTGTTGGTAGTGCATACTATGTGGCCCCAGAGGTTCTGAGGCGAAGTTATGGAAAGGAGATAGATGTATGGAGTGCTGGCGTAATTTTGTACATCCTCCTGAGTGGTGTACCTCCATTTTGGGCTGGTAAGGCTAATTTACTTTCTGCACGTAATAATCTGGCTAACATTGAGCTTTTAAAAATGAAATGGTTGAACAATTGAAAGATGAGATACAGAAGAAATAGTTTGGGCCTTACTAGACATGTGACTGTTTTACCATACAATTTTCTTAGTTTTCTGATGATATGCTGCAGAGACTGAAAAGGCATATTTGACGCTATACTAAATGAAGAAATTGATTTTGAAAGCCAACCTTGGCCTTCTATTTCAAACGGTGCGAAGGATCTTGTTCGAAAAATGCTGAACAAGGACCCGAAGAAAAGAATAACTTCTACAGAAGTACTTGGTAATCTTCGTCTTTTTCTAGCTGTTGATGTGAATTCCTTTGTTTTCTCAAAATCTTATATGTTTTAAACAGTTTCATAATTAACTTTCACAATGTCTTTTCATGTTTGGTTATCCTAATTGCTATATTACCCTTCAAAACGTCAGGTTACCCTCGTGTTATGGTTAAACCTATATAACACAGAATCGTCGATCTCAAATGACTCATTACTGATGTTATTCCATGTTTCGTCTTAGTTTTAATCAATTTTGATTTTTAAGATTTCGCAGATAAAAATTAATCTGAGTTTCATTGTTTCTTATTGCCAATTTTACAGTATAATGATCTTCGCCTTTTCATTTCGTAACTGAACGCTGTTATCTTTTGCTGTTTGTGTTAAAGAGCACCCTTGGATTAAGGGACAAGCATCTGACAAGCCAATAGATAGTGCCGTACTCTCTAGGATGAAGCAGTTCAGAGCCATGAATAAGCTGAAGAAACTTGCACTCAAGGTAATTCTATTTATCTCTTAATATTTTGTATAAAGCATACATTTGACAATTCTGTAAATGGCATTTATTAAAGATAAGCTATTTATGTTCGAGCTTAGCTGGCTAGCTGCAGATTTTGTCACGGAGCTATTTTTGAAACTCGGACTGTAAACATTCTGTATTTTATTTCCAACTATGAAATATTTTGATGAGATTTTCGTATCTTTAATATAATCGCATTTAAAACTTTCTTGATGGCATGTTCTTAGTTCTTACCCTCGTTTACTGGATCTAACAACTCCTTCAGGTCATTGCACAAAGTTTATCAGAAGAAGAAATTAAAGGTCTGAAAGCAATGTTTGCAAATATGGACACGGACAATAGTGGCACAATCACTTATGAAGAACTTAAAATTGGCTTGGCTCGTCTTGGGTCTAAACTCTCAGAAGCGGAAGTGCAACAACTCATGGAAGCTGTAAGTATAGCCAATTTCACTCGGAATACACTTTCAATCAACATTGTGGGGTACTTTTTGTTACATTGAGTAACAACTGTTACTGCTAATACTCAGGCTGATGTGGATGGTAATGGGACTATTGATTACATAGAATTTATCACTGCTACAATGCACAGACACAAGCTGGAACGAGATGAACATCTCTTTAAAGCGTTTCAGTTTTTTGACAAGGATAACAGTGGGTAAGATCTGGTTGTTTTTCTCCTTGCACTTCTTTCGATGCCTTAAGATCAAGTTTCATATTCTTTCCACCTCCCCAAAATAAACATGTTTTGCTTAGTTGATCCCATCTTCTTCTTCTTCTTCTTCTTCTTCATACTCTTACTGTTTTCTATGTTCTTATCTCAATAATTGATCTAGACCTTGCGTTATTGTCAACTAGCTTTACCGTACTATTTAACTCACCTCAGTTATATCACAATGGATGAATTGGAAACTGCCATGAAAGACTACGGTATGGGGGATGAATCCACCATCAAAGAAATAATTTCGGAGGTGGATACAGATAATGTAAGTTAGCTTAAAGTGTATGGTACGTTTCATTCTTCTTTCTCTTCACCTTACATATCGAGGCTTCGTATTGATATTTACAGGATGGAAAAATCAACTACGAGGAATTCTGTGCCATGATGAGAAGCGGAACGACGCAACCAGTAAAGATCTTTTAGAGGATATAAAAACAAATGCTTGTTGTGATAAGGTAATGTTTTCCTCTAGGTTTCTTCTTGGATCAGCGCTTGTGTTATAATTGAGGTTTTCAGAGGTAAAAATGGTGAGATTCACGAGGCGTTTTAGTTTGAAATTCAGCAGATTCTGTTGCATTTATGCATATACTGTACTATGTTTATTTAATATACCAATCCTTCAAACGTGCTTAAAACCCTGTTTTCATTTCAAGAACAAGAGTGTGAGAGCGAACGTTGTTTCAATCGTTGTATGATGTTGATTTGTGTGAATAGTAATGCTTTCGATCAAGGTGAATCTTGGGATAGTTTTGTACTCTCGTTGGAGAAAACCAATCTGGATCCTCTATTGGGTTTTCGTATTGCATCCATGTTGTACAGTTAGATGTTTGTCACGTGTTAAAAATATTTTTAAAATCAACATTTTTATTTATGGAATTCTATATTTAATGTTGATTGCTTACATTCGATGGTGCAATAAAAAGTAAATTAGATGATCCAAATCGGGTGAAAGCGTTGTCTTTTATTCATTAACTAGCATTGCTCCGGAGAAAAGAATGGTACAATATTTTATTATTAAAATAAATTTACCTAAAGATAAAGATATGAATAATAATTACACTTTTCTTACGTACTTTTCGACTTGCCAAGGAGAAAATATAGATAATCCGGCGGGAAGAATTCTCAAACCTCCGGAAACCTGTCAGATGATTCGATTCTGGTGGCGGTGGCGATCCGATTAATTAAAATTTGTCGAATTTCGCATTTAATTTTGAAACGTTTTATCCACGGAGATTTTTTCTTAGAAGAAAATGGATAGAATTGGCGAGAATTGAAAAATATGAAATGAGAGATTTCGATGATTTGAGGTGTGAAAAATGAGAATGGAATGGAATGAGTTTAATTTAGACAAAAACTTGGGTGAGGTCGGCCACATAGTGTGGCCGGGTTAAAGTGTCAATCTTTATACAGAAAAATGTTAATCTATACGAATAAAAGTGTCAATCTTTAACATAATTATTTTACGAATAAAATGTCAAATTTTAAAAGTGTCAATATTTATACAGAAAAGTGTTAATCTACACGAATAAAAGTGTCAATGTTTTAACAGGCCGCACGGTGCCTCCGGCTTACCCAAGTGTGTCCCATTTATAGGAAAAAGGGGGTATAGCTGTTTGATGCAACGCCTAAATTAATTTCTTTTTCGCTGCTAAAAAAAAGAAGAAAATTGCATTTTGGAACGCGCACTTAGAGCCGACCAAAAAAACCGGAACTGGGAAACCGAACCGGAACCGGCAGTTTTTGAACCAGAACCGGAACCGGCGGTTCGGAACCGGCGGTGCGGTTCCGGTTAAAAAACTGGAAAACCGGCAATTTTTATTTTTTTGTTTATTTCTATATTTTATTTGTATGTTGTGTATAAATATCATACTAATTATTTGATCTAACATTTTATTAGTATACATCCATTTTAATGAATTCTTAATGTATAAATTATAAAGTACTCCCTCCGGTCTTTTCAAGTTGCCACACTTTCCTTTTTCGTCCAGTCTTTTCAAGTTGTCACGTTTCCTTTTTTGGACAATAATTAGGAAATAAAGCACACTATTAGTTGATTATTAGTGAATACTAATTGCATACTTAAGTTAAATAATTAGACATGCAAAAAAAATAATAACACCCCAATAATTAATTCTCCAACCCCAACTACCCCACCCCAAAATAATTAATTCATCAATACTACTCCACTTCGATGAGATCGAAGTCTTTGGATCTATTCCCCCGATTTCATCGAAGTCTCTAGATCTATTCCCCTTTTGTGTGTCTCTCCATCTTCACTCGAAACCTTAGCTCTTCAATTCTGCAAATCGCCTGCTAATTTTTGATGGGCGATTGCAGTTGGAGGTGTCCGAAATCAACGGTAAAACGTCGACAGCCACCCTCACCCAAAAAATATGTCCGAAACTCTATGTGCGACCCGAATTGGTGGCCTGCAGATGAGCAAGAATCGCCTCCGAAACCAACTCTCAGATCGGAGAGACGTCCCATTTTTCTGTGGAGGTACAGGGCGCTCAGAAATCCAGAGCGGTACCCGCCGTTTCCGGCGCATCTGAGGCCGTCGCCAAGTTCAACGGGCCCCATTTTAGAGAAATCTCACTGCCCCCTCACCGCGATGATGGATCGGAGTGGTGAGGTCATAGGCGGCGAAGGGGATGACTCCACGGCTGCCCCCCCCATTGCTGGGTGATCTCCGGTGCTACCCGGTCATTCCTACAAGCTCCGATGGGCCCGCCGGCGGCGTGGAGGATGCCCACAGTCCTTATGAAGATCCACACGAGTCCAATTTTGAACTCTCTCTGCCAAGTTCTATGTGGTGCCCGTTTTAGTGTGTTGGAGAGACGTGGGAAGCTTGTGTGGCATCTGTGGATAGAGATTTCATTAAGCTTGAGGCCAAAATCAGGGCTGCTAATACGAATCCCTAATTCTGGTATAAATTATTTTGCCCTAAACTAATGATGATGAGCATTGTTTATGGATCTTGCATGCTTCTGTCATTGATGTGGGCACTGAGATGCTGGGATTGTTAGCTGCCTTTTCTCTGTTGGTTTTAGACGATGGGTTGTTAGCTGCCTATTATGTGTTGGTTTTAGATGGTTGGATTGTTAGCTGCCTATTCTGTGTTGGTTTTGGAAGCTTGGATTGAATGCTGCCTTTTCTGTGTTGGTTTGAGAACCTGGGATTTTTAGCTGCTTATTCTGTGATTATGTGTGTGATGAATGTTGCCTTCTTTGCACTGTATGTGACAGAATCTTTGTGATTATGTGTGTGATGAATGTTACATGATCAGTAAATGCTAAAAATCCACATAAAACAAAGCAAGATGCACTATAAATTCAAAAGAGGAACAAGATTACACCTTTTTTGACTATCAGTGCATACATTGTCTCCTTGGTTGTTTGTTCTAAATGAAGGTCTAAAGGTTACATCCTCCATTTAGTTTCTGATCTTCTGCCAAAAAAAATGATTTCCAAAAAATGAAGCCTTCAAATCTGTAGGTTCCCAAACTTAAATCTGTTCCCAAACTGAAATCTACTTTCCAAAAAAAGATGTCTTCAAAAGCATAAGTCTTCCTACCTGCACAAAAAAAAGCTTTACATTGCTCACAAGCTGCCTTATAGTTGTAGGCTCCCAAATAGTTGTAAGATTCACAAACTGTCATGAACTTCCAATCTGTATCTCAACTCAAAAATCCCATTAATCTGCCCTGCTTCAATCAGAAAATTAATAGCTTCTTTCACTACCTCAATTTCCACTTCTAGATGAGTAGGCAACTGTCCCACCCTAATAAGTGCATCCTTGCCCATGTGAGGCAGCTTGAAGTTGTTATGCCCCTTAAACTTCAAAATTTCTATGAGGTAACCTTGTAGTGATAAGAACACCTTGTTGAGTGTTGATGGTGATATGTTGTAGAAGGCCTGTTTGACAGCATCTTCAAGCTCATCTAGTGTACTGCAAGCACTTTCATATTGTAGTGTCTGAATTGCATTGAAAAATCCTAAATCCAACACATTTGTGTCTGGACTGTTAGGTGGTTATTGTACCAAATGCATATCAAAGCCATCCATACTTGTTGCATGTCTGAAATTTGGATCATCATCCTTCACATGAGGCTTAGCATTATCTTGTTGGATCTTGATGTTCTTGCTGGCTCCTAGAGGCCATTTCTGTTTAATAGCTGGGATTATCTATATGATAAGAACATGTGAGATAGCATAAAATGATATCAATAAGTGGGTAAGACAGAATGGATACCATCAGACCCTTTAGGACAATGAAATGTCCATGATCAATGATGAAATAAAATTCTTAGATCAAGAATCCCTTCCAAACAACCTAGTGACAACCATACTTGTGTATAGAAACATAGAAATTACTTGATTGAATGTGCATTTTCCATTTGTTTCATAGCATTTCCTTTTAATAATAAAACAATTGCATGTATTGAATGTTTTTTTGCACAGAGTTTATGCATTCTTTTTTGACACTCAATACAAATAACTGTTTTATCATAAAAGTTTATGCATGAAAATTAGGAAAGCACACCTTCTCAAGCAATGTTTGTTTCATTACATCTCTGTTAATGACTTCGATTGGTTTGTTGTATCTTTGTCCTCTAGCCCTTTTCTTAGATCTCCTCTTAGCCACCACCTCTTCCATGAATGGCCAAATCCCAATTTTGCCATCAAATAACGCATCTCCATTCTCTGTAAGAAGAGGTCTTGACACAGCACAAATAAACATTATCTTCTCTATGAATTTTTTATTCTGAATGGTTCTGTGTGGCAATTCCTCATCTGGGGCAAGGTAGTATCTATGACTGCCCTTGGTTATATAAAATCATTTCTCATCTATATGCACAGTGTTGTGCATATTTGAGAACCTAATGCAGTTCAGAATTCTACCAAGCTCTAATGCTTATAAACTAAACCTCATTCTCAAGAACTTGTTGTCTTGAGTTAGTTGAGGTCTTAAGCATGAAGTATGTGAAATAATGAGATGCATCTTAAACCACCTGTGGACTGTGATTTTGCTAACACCCATTCTAGCAGCAGTCTTCCTTTGGTTGCTCCTTTCACTCTTAGGTATGCTTTTAAGCTTGGGATAATCTATGGGCTTTAGGATTCTAATAGCTCTTTTTTTCTTACCTGAAAGTAAGTTAATGACTTGATTGTTGGCCATTTGAATCTTTGCAGCCCTCCAGTATCTTGAAGCTGTGCACCTGTCAATTTCGAACTTGATTGCAGCAGCCTTGAATGCTCCGTAAGCAGGCTTTCCATTGTTGCTGCCGGCAAGGATGAACTGCACCACCATGTTTCTCTCATCGGTGGAGAGCTCCTTGTGCTTTCCATCTTTTTCTTCTCTCTCAAACAGATTTTTTGTTATTGTGTGAACAAGTGTAAAACTAGAACAAGTAATGGAGCCTAGTGCTTCTATTTATAGGTTTCTTTAATTGGTTTTTGTACTTTAATTTTTGGAGGGTGATTTGAATTAATTGAAAGTGCCGCCTCTTCTTTTCAATTCAATTAGAATAATGTCACATGTGTATTCTCTTTGACTTCTTTATTCTTATCAATAAAAAGTTTACTTTCCTTTTTATTCTTGATTCAAAATTTATTTTTATTGTTGTAAATTGGGAGTGCAATACTAAAATAAGTAATCTGGAAAACAAAAACAAAAAACAAAAAAATCTGTGATTTAAAATAAATTAATTAATTAAAAATTATTGAAAAAAATTAATATCCAGATTATTTTTATTAATTAACTAACAAAAAATTACACATGTGCTTCACTATTCACTTTAATTACCAAACCCACTTAAAACACTAAACACTTACGTCTTAAATCTCGTGCCGAAAAGAAATGTGATAACTTCAAAAGACCGGAGGGAGTATAATTTGTAAAATGAAAGAGATTTTTCATTGTTAAGTTATAATTCAAATTGAAAAAAGTACAAATGAATAAAACTACATACATATGTGATGCTTATTCATTCAAAGTTAAAATATAGCAGCCTAGTGATGTTGGATATTGTGCACTTGTGAGTTGTGACTCTTGTGATAATGTTCAAACTTTAAATTCAAATATTTAAACAAAAAACCAAATCATATAAATGACAAAATATTCAATTAACAATGTCACATGATAATGATGAATTGAAGATGACAAAATATACAATTTAGCGATTTACATAAAGATAATAAATTATCCAATTCATGAAAAAGATAAGATGAAGTGTCAATTTTGAAATTTTTCATTCTAATTAATAATGATAACATGTTAAATTTGGATGAACTTTGCATATTTAATTATCAATCCATAATTTCATATCATATGAAATATTTTTTTTAATTATGTATTAATATATTTATTGGGAGAAAAAAAATAATAGTGGAACTGCCGGTTTCACCGGTTCCTAACTGACAAATGAGAGGAGGTCTTTCAAGATGATCCACTAAGCACCACCGACGCGGGAACTAACACTGACACCTCTCAAGGAGAAACTGACGATTTCGATTTCGATAACATGTAATTCTGCCATGTCAAATCTTAGACGAGTAATATTTTCCTCATTGAGGTTTTAACGAGGCTCGGCCTTTGAAATCAAAATGTGATTTTTAAAATGTTTAGGTGAAATAAATAAATAAATAATTGAAAAATCATCTTATTTGTTATATTTCTAATTTCTCTTACAAGTTTTGATTATAATACTCTTACAATTAAACTCGAAACAAATATAAATGAAGAATACATACAGGGAAGAAATTAAAAAAAAAAGAAAAAAAAAGGGGCCGGTTCCATCCGGTTCGAACCGAAACCGAACCGTAACTGGAACCGGCAGTTCGGAACCGTTGGAACCGGCGGTGCGGTTCCGGTTCCTCTTTGGGGGAACCGGAACCGTGGTCGCCTCTACGCGCACTCGATTCGTTCATTTTTTATTTATTTTTTTAACTGTTAAAACGTTTTCTTCTTCAACTCTCAGCTAAAAACGCTCTTTCCATTTTCCCATTTATTCACTCTTCTTTTAAAACGTTTCACTCTTCAACTAAACCCTCTCAAAACCCTAGTTCACTCTCAGTCGACCACATCAAATCAATCAATGGCGTTACGCAGCAAGCTCCGATCGTTGACGCTCCGCCGCTTCTCCACTTCAATTCTTAGCCCGGATTCCAAAACTCCGCTCACCAGCAAAGAAAAATCGCGTGCCGCCCTCTCCCTCCTCCGCTTCGAGAACAATCCCGAGCGCATCCTCGACATCTGCCGCGCCGCCTCCCTCACCCCCGATTCGCATCTCGACCGCGCTGCCTTCTCGGCCGCCATTAACAAGCTCAAGAAATCCAACTACTACGAGGGCATTCGGTCCTTCATCAACGACTCATTACTCCGCCCCGATCTCAAATCGGAGCACATTTCGCATTTCATCGTTCTGTACGGCCAGGCAGGTCTAGTCAAGGATGCCGTCAAGCTGTTCGACAGAATGCCTCAATACGGCGTTGAGCAAAATGCCAAGTCATTGAACGCGCTTTTGTTCGCATGTATCATGGCTAGGGACTACGGTGAGATGAAGAGGATATTTTCGTTGTTTCCGGAGAAGTATGGAGTGGAGCCGGATTTGGATACGTATAATAATGTTCTAAAAGGGTTCTGCGAGTCGGGGAGCTCGGATTCAGCCTACTCTGTTTTAGCAGAGATGGAGACGAAGGGTATAAAGCCTAATGCAACCACATTCTCAGTTGTGATTGCTGGGTTTTACAAGGAGAAGAAGCCGGATGATGTAGATAAACTCATGGAGATGATGAAGAAGTTCAGGGTGAAACACGGGCTCGGCGTCTATAATGTCAAGATTCAGAGCTTATGCAAGCTTAAGCAATCAGAGGAGGCAAAGAAGTTGTTGGATGAAATCTTGGACAAGAAGATCAAACTGAATCCTGTGACGTATGGTCATCTGATTCATGGGTTCTGTAGGGAGGGGAAATTGGAGGAGGCGAAGCGTTTGTTCAAGGAGATGGTCGATAGGAAGTTGAAGCCTAGTGCTGAGAGTTACTTCACTCTGGTTCACTATTTGTGTAAAGGGAAGGATTTCGAGGCCGCTTTGGAAATTTGTAATGAATGTATTGCATATGGTTGGGTCCCAAACATAACAACGATGAAGTCGCTCGTAAATGGTCTCATTAGCATTGAGAAGGTTGATGAAGCTAAAGGAATCATTGGCACCATGAAGGAGAAGTTCTCGAGGCATGCTGATAAGTGGACTGAGATTGAGGAAGGGCTATCTAAGCAAGAGGAGTGAACTGTGGTATTGCAATAATACTTATTAGAGGATTAGGCCTCTTGAAAGTTTTGCTACTGATGTTTACATTGAATTTGGCTTTATATCTTGCTTTACTATTTGTTTCATAAAGTTGCTACTGCTTAGAGGATTAGGCTATGGAGTTTCTTGGTCATGGAAAATCATGCTTCAATAGGAGGTTCTGCCTCATCTTGGATCTGTGTTTTATATCTCCAGATTTTAATTGATGGAAAGCTGCTTTTACTTTAAGATATACTAGTTTATTCTTTGTTGCTTTTAATCACCTTGTATAATTTATGCCGGAATAGTTCATCTCATCATGCTTGTCGAGATTATGATAGATTTTCTGCCCAATGATTTGATGAGATGCTTCAGGGTCTTCTAGATGTTGCATTTACTTGAAATACAGAGTACAATTTTTGTTGGGACTTTCGTCGACATTGAAGCGCAGCTCAATTGGGGAGACGGTTTCTTCTAATCAATAGGTTAGGGTTTCAAGTCATTTCGGAAGCATGTGTGGTACGTGTTGTACTAAAAGAAACGGCGGATCCTTGTCCCGATGGACAAACACTATGCAATTTTTAAGTATTATCTTTCTAAATAATAAGCAATTAACCCCAGGTCATTGCAAAGATTTTTAACATCAAACAACAAGCTAAAATTTTAAAGCAGCATGTAAGATGTTTGGAAATCTATGGATTTTGCTCTAAGAACAAAGATATGGTGGGTTTATAAAATGACCTAGAGAGTGAATTTGATTTGAGAACAGTGCACTGTCAATTGTCTTTACTTCGGGAAGTTTTATTAATTAATTTGTTAAATGGGGGAATGGCTCCCATTATAACTTATTTAAATCAAAGATGAAAAAATGATTTTATATATATATATATAGTAGATCATATGAAAATCAATTAAAGTGTGAAACCTAGAAACCAACAAGAGCCCTTGATTTGGGTCATCATGTGGTTAGGATTGAGTAGGATTTTCTGTTTTCAATTAGTTTTTAATTACATTTTAGATTATATTATAACCATAGCAGGGGTATTTTAGGTATTTTATCTGCATATAATTGATTATAACGCGATTCCATCTTCTCACGCGATTCATGAAGCTGTTCTCATCTTCTGCAAAAACGCAACTTCATGCAATTCACATCGCAAGCACACAAACGCAGATTCGCAACTGAATTCACGTCGCGACTGATTGATTTCATGTCGCATCTGCAATTGAAATCGTGATTGGAATCGATCGATCAAAATCAATTGTGCTTGGGAATCTTGTCGCATCTCTATGGGTTTTACAGGTTCAATTTTGTTTATTTTTTCTCTGTGTAATTCTCTGTGATTGGATCAATTCTGATTGTGATTTAGATCGTGAATTTGTTCTGATTATTACCTATCGTGAATTTGTTATAATTTTGTTGTCTATTATTACTTCTCGTGAATTTGTTTGATTTTGCTGTTCTGATTGTGATTCTATATTATATTGTAGTGCTTTCATCCAAGTAAAATATAGTTTTATGCCTATATTTTATGCATAGTGTGTGTGTGTGTGTGTGTAGAGTGTGAGATAGATGTGTAGGTAGAGAAAGAGAGAGAGATAGCGTCAGAGACAGGGAGTACATTTTTTCTGATGCATATTCTAGTAATTTTGATGCAGTTTCGAGTAATTATGATGCATAATTTTTTTTTTATTCTGCAGTCGAGATACTGATGCTTGTAGAAATCATAATCTTCATGGAGATAGTACTAGTGAACCTGAGGCTGACTGCGATGATGAGAAGAAGCCATACATTGGTCGCAAGTTTAGTACTCTTAAGGATGCTGAAGATTTCTATCGCTCTTACGGGGCTGCTTGTGGTTTTGATGTACGGCTTGGACAACTTAAAAAAGCATGTGACAATACTACTATACTAAGTAGATATATATATTGCAACTGTGAGGGGATTAAGGCAAGTTATAATAATGTGAAGAGTGGGTGTTCTTACAAGAGAAGGAGAAGGCTTACGACAAGAGTATCGTGCGAGGCTAAAGTTAAATTGAAGTATTGTGGTCATGATGGTTATGTGGTTGATTTTTTTTAAGGAATGGCACACACACTCATTAGTGTCGGAGCCTTATAGGCATTTCCTGTAAGTCAAAAAAAATCTGGATGATATGCAACAAAATTTCATTTTGAATTGTGTTAAATCCAACATTGGGCCAATGAAATCATTTCGACTATTTAAGGAAATTGTTGGGAGCTATAGGAATGTTGGGTGTAGCAGTGTTGAATTTAAGAACTTCTCACGTGATCTAAAAGCTTATGTTGAGGGTGTTGACGCTCAAATATTGCTTGATAAATTTCGCATCAAGAGAGAGATATTTCCAGATTTCACGTATCACTACTCTGTGAATGAACATGAGAAGTTGACTCGTATTTTTTAGGCTGATACTACATCAATAAAGATGTACCGTGTTTTTGGAGAAGCTGTTTCGTTCGATGCTACGTACGAGACGAACAAGTATGTATCTTTATTTTGATGCATATTCTATAAATTTTGGTGCATTTTAGAATGTTTATGATGCATATATATTTTTTTATTTTTATTTTTTATTTTTTATAAATACAGATATAACATGATATTCACACCATTCACGGGGGAAGACAATTACGGAAAGTGTGTCACTTTTGGAGCTGGCTTACTTACAGGTGAGGATACAGACTCATATACCTGGATTCTCGAGAAGTTTGTCGAGTGCATGAAGATTGCACCCAGGATGATAATAACTGACCAAGACCCTGCATTGAAGATTGCGGTCAAACGTGTTATGCCTAATACGAATCACCGCTTTTGCATGTGGCACATCATAAAAAAAGTTGCAATTAAGATATCTATCTCTTTGAGGGAGAATGAAGGATTCAGCCAGAAGTTCAATGATATAGTTTGGTCAGAAACTATTGAACCTTCTGATTTTGAGATGAAGTGGAATGAGGTGCTAGAGGAGTACGATCTTGCGGAACATGAATGGTTTGCAACCATATTTGAGTTACGCGAGTTTTGGATCCCTATATTTTTCAAAGACGTCCCGATGGCAGGGTTGTTTCGTACTACCTCCATGTCTGAGTGTGAGAATACTTTTTTCCAAAAGTATTCTCACAGAAATGCAAAATTGCTAACATTTTTTATGCATTTTGAGAGTGCGATTGATGCACAGAGAGATGGACATGATAAGCTTAGTAGTGTTGATGAATCTTCTATTCCTAAGATGCATAATGACTGCTTGTTTGAGAAGCATGCAACTTCTGTTTACACTACTCAAATTTTTCAGAACAATGTTCAGTTGGAAATCAGATGGTCTACATCGGAATGCAGCATTCTCAATCTTATTCACAGACTGACGGTGACGACATACGATATTAAAGATTCTTGGCTTAACAAGATATTCAAGGTTGAAGTTAATGTTTCAGAAGAGACTTATGATTGTGAGTGCAAAAACTTTTTCAAGTATGGTCTTTTATGTCGTCACATTTATGTGTTCTTCAAGAATAGTCTCGTTCGAAGGATCCCAGAAAAATATATAGTTTCTCGATGGACACGGTATGCTTGTTCGGAAGAGTTTTTGTCCGATGTGAAAGAAACTAATGAGGGACAGATTCAGATGTTGTACTTCTTGAACATGTTGCATCAATCGGCAAAGAAGTGTATTGGAATGGTTGGAAGGGATGTTGGCAAAATGAAAGAATTGCTACAAGATTTTCTTGGATTGGCTGCTAAATATAACAATGATGGAGGTAAGGACACTGCTACAAGCTCAAAGCACATAGGATTTCAAAGCTTTTATGATTCTTCCATTCCAGAAAATATTGACGTGCTGCCTCCTGATCCTATTAAAACAAAAGGAAGTGGAAGTGATATGAAGTCCATGAGAGATAAGGCCATATGAGATGCAAATAAACCAAAAAGAAAATGTGGCACGTGCAAGCAAATGGCGAACCATGATGCCAGAAACTGCCCCTTTAATGTTTGAGTTTAGTTTTTTGTCGTAAATTTTAGAATCATTGTCTTGAGGATTCATTGTTTTTCTTAGTTGAAACAATGTTTTTGTTACTTGTCATTATTTTGTTGCATTTTTCAGCGATTTCGTTACATAATTGTCATATTTTGTTGCACTTTTATCAAAATTCTCAAATATTTTGAAAATAACCAATTAAATCCTAAACTATCGTGTTTTTATTGCATAAATATTTGGTGTGCAATATATCTACCATCCGTAGTCTTTTTCTCATTCGGACATTTTATCGAACACATGATGTGCATAATTAGGGCTAGACACCATATGTTCGATAAAATGTCCGAATGAGAAAGCGCTGGGTATATTCCACGAGCTTACATATACAAATCAAGCACGACTGCTGTCACAATTCACGAACTGTCAAAAATATGCACACAAAAGATTAACTACCAAGAACTACTTCGATTTCAAATCCCAATCAATAACCTCGGACTCCAAGTTAACTTTTTTCTCTGTCTTCTTCAACAAAACCAAGCAGGAGGAAACAGCATCGGCGATATTCTGTTGCCTCTTTTCATTGCAAGTTGCAGTCGCGATTTCTACGTAGTATCTGGCCCTCAAATATATCATCTGCTTCGTCAACTTGGGGTTTAAACCGTGTTGCCAATTGGTCCAATTTTCACCCATATAAGTTTTCATATGGCGCATTGTATAGATGGCACAATCAACAGTATTATTTGGCTCAACCCATTTCAGCTGAAGTATTTCATTACGAACACCCTCAACCTTTGATGTCATTTCATTCATTCCTTTTTTCTCAAGGAAGCGAGCAAACATTGATTTCTGCAACATATATAATAATACCTTTATCAACATATAAAAATAAACTAATTACAAGTCTTATTGTTGTGGTTCGATATTTTGCAAAAGAAAGGCAATTCTTCGCTGCAATATTGGCATTGTCTATCACCACCATCACTGATTTTTTCATGTTGATGCATACAACATAAAAGTGATTTGTCTTGTATATAGGGAAGACAAACTGGAACAAAAAAACAGAGTATAAACAAAAAATACAAGTATTTATTAATATTTTAGATAATGCACATTGCCAAATATTTTATTCATACCATGTCAAACTGTCCAAGCTGTTTGGCGCCAGTCATTGCCAACTCGTGTGTAAGGTTATCACAAAACCATTCCTCACACCGTGCGTTATCCCATGTACTAAGTGCACTTGTAATGGAGTTCATCTGCATCATGCCAAAAAATGAAAAAAAGTAAATTTAATACAATACAAGTAAAGTTGAATACTAATTTCCGAATGCAAGTAAAGGAGAAAAAGGAAAAGGAAAAGCCACATCTAAAGAGACAATATACAGTTTATCATTCATATCGTTGATGTCACAGTGGCAAAGAATCGAAAAGGTGAATCTGGTGCACGCAACTTTTCTTTCTCATTCAGAATAATGCTACATGTGCTCACAACCTCCGCAAGAACATACATGGTTGGGCGTAGTGACCGGATCTCTCCTCGTCTGAGCTCAACTTCGCCGTGTTTAAAGATAACCTCTTCCCTAATTTAGCAAAAAAAGTAAAAAAAAATATCGGTTACAATACATCAGAGATATATATTATAAAAAATATATTAATAAATATTACTTACATATGATTGCCCTCACTATGCATCATATAGTATGCAACCTCTTTTTCAGTTTTTGTGAGTTGTCCCGTTAGCTTTACTGCTCGATTGAGATACGGGGAACAAAATTCAGCCGTTTTCTTTTTCACCCTATTGCACTTGCTATCAGACTATAATAAAAATATACAAACAAATTAAGTTAATTGATATGTAAATATATGGTGTAAAAGGAATATGACTTAAATTAATAAAAGCTAATACAATGGACGCATTGTGTACCTTTTTCTTCCCTTTGTCCTCAAATATTTGCTGCTTCAATGTCGCAGATTCACCGTTTTTCTTCCCTTTGTCCTCAAATATTTGCTGCTTCAATATCGTAGGTTCACACGCATCACGATCCTAACAAAAATAAATTTTTGTTGCATCAAATAATGACAAGTATGTAAAGAAATTTCCGAAAAATGCAACAAATTATGACAGTTTTGCAATGAAATTGCTGAAAAATGCAACAAATCATTAGAGCTTGTACTATCTAATAATTACGCATTATGTGAGGTTAAAAGATACTGACCTTATTTCCAGTATCAACATTAACTTCACCATACAGCTCCTGCGTCATACCAAGGCTGAAACTTGGCATATCATCACTCCACCTTGGACAAGTTGTAGTAGTCCTGCTTGGATTGTCATGAGTCTTGCTTGATCCCGTATCATTTTTTGGATTGGCAGCCTCCACTTGTTGGATTATTCTCATCACTTCTTCCTTTCCCCAAAATTTGTCGGCTTGACTAGTGGCAAATTGTGTTGGCTCTGTTGAGGATTGATTACCATGAACTTGTCGACCTGTGCACAGCATTTGACTAGTTCTCATCACTTTCTGAAAATAGTCACTTGTGCTTACGGGTGCTTTCTCAATCATCTCCATGAGTTGCAACATCTTCTCTGCAACATGCTTTGCTTGAATATATAATTTCCTTGCATAGCTATCCTCTTCGGTCACATCATCAGTCGTATCAGCATTTTCTCTCACATCATCATCTTGTCCAGAGATAAGCTCTATTCGTTGAAGAGGCCTTCCATATCCAAACCCTTTAGCACCTATCTCATCTCTTTCTCGCGCTCTGAGACTGTCGTTGTTCCAGTTCAAGCATATCGGGAATGATCTTTCGTGTCTCTTTTCATACAAAGACACCAGATCCACAAAAAAAAAAGCTAAAAAAAAGTAAACAAATAACGAAATATATTACTGTGTACCCAATGAAACGAAAAAAAAGAAGCAATGAAATGAAAAAATACTTCTATATTACTTGTCATTATTTTGTTGCATTTATAAGCAATTTCATTGCAAATTTATCGTGTACTATAGATGGGCGTTGTGATCTATCGTGTTTTGTTTTACTTCTTCCTGCACATGCACAAACAAAACAATACAAATTAATCATTCTCTTTTTAACAACATCATATAGGATGCATGGGTTCTGCAGTTAAATGCAACAAATTATGACAATTTTGCAATGAAATTGCTAATATATGCAACAAAAACTTCCTAAAATGCAATATTTCACAACACTAGGATAAACTAATATACTTGTTGGGGAACAGAAAGGGTACATATCATATGTACTCCAATTCAAGCAAATGGAAGATAGATGCAACACAATAAATGACTCAAGCATGAACTAAAACCAAATGCATAATACATATGCATAAATGAACAGACTTCTCAAAATAAATTTAAGCAATGAACAGAACACACACAGTGCACAACAGCAATCTCAAATGCATATAACATAACTGATCATACACATGAACAATGAGCATCTAATAAAGTCCAATTATCAACAAGCTAATCAAGTACTTATAAATCAGCTAGATTCAGTACTTATAAATCAAATATGTTAGCAAGAAGCACAAGGTTCTAGAGCACAAATCCACACAAACAGGGTACAACAATTTGCACACACAATGGCTGCACCTAGCCTAAATTTGCACCTCACAATAATAACTAAATGCATCACTAATTCTATTTAACAAATGAGAAGTTTCAGGCTTTCAGCACAAGTAGAACTAGGAAATCCACAAATTAAAACTGGGAAAAACTGAAACAAGTAATTCATCGAACAGTTTGTAGACATAAATCCACACAAAATAGGGTACAACAATTTGCACACAAAAGTCTGCAGCTCTGCTAATCAAGTCTGCAGCTCTGCATCTAATAAAGTCCAATTATCAACAAGCTAATCAGACAGCAATTTCAGACAAAACAACTCAATTACACTGCATTTTTTTTTTATCTTGAAGATGTTATTACCAGATGATAGAAACATGCACAGTACACAAGAACAAGTTCCATTCAACAGTATTCTAATAACAAGACCAACAATGGCTGCGCTAGCCCAAATTTGCACCTCACAAAACTCACTAAAAGCAGAAGTAGCTGTATTTATCAATTACAGCTACCTAGCTTCTGAAATTACCAAGGAATAAATGCAAAAACAAGGAATATAACTCAAATGCAATGATTTTATGAAACAATACATCAAAATTTAGGTTACCCATTCACAATTCTAATCCCTAAATGCATCGCTCATAGGCTCGAATAAATGCAAAAACAAGGAATATAACTCAAATGCAACAATTTTACGAAATAATTCATCAAAATTTAGGTCACTTTACGAACCTTCTTCAAAGTCGATCAGTACCCGTCACTTTGCCATTGTTACTTCAAAATCTGCACCACAAATCGCGATTCCTCCCCAAATCTAGCTTACGCGAACTGGATTTATGTTGCTAAATCTTCTCTAAATTTCGATTCCTCCCCAAATCTGTATCGAAATATCGATGTTTCTGTAGTTTGAGCGGGAGGGAAGAGTGAAAACGGGAAGGAAGAGGAAAGAGTCGTCGTCTCCAAAAAAGCTAGTTAACTAATGTTATTACTTACTGTTTGGACGATTATACCCTCAACTCACATTTAATAATGCTATAAATTAATTAATTACCAGAATTCTAGTTTTAATCTTAACCATTGATCCAATAAATATCAATGGTGTACGATGGTTTCTAGGTTTCACTCTATAGGTGGTTTCCACCATAATGCACCCCTATATATATATATATATATATATATATATATATATATATTTAAATGGGATATGCTAATAATCTACATTAATTCCTTTGCATTTGTCCGAACAAGATTTCTTCCCAAATATAATGTGGTATATATTAGTTGTATGGCTATCTTCCAACATGATTGATGGACCTGCTTTCATCCTCTTGAAATCCAGTCAATCTTTTTAGTTCAACCGCTCCTATCTTTAAGGCCAGTCTCTATGCATTTCTTTACGTATGCCTTACATTTATCAGATGTCCAACTTTTGATCATCATAGCTAGAAAAAGATGAACAATGAACAACAACAGACTATTGTTAGTGATGATCTAGGAATCCTGCGCTGCTCAGAAAATTCAATCCAGACATTATCGAAAAGGAGACGACAAAATTGTTCGTTTTGATACAAAGATGAGGAGTGTTCTAAAAGCTTCAAAAAGTTCTCTACAACAACTCAAGTCATCCAAATACAATGCTGCCGATGCGTTATCAAATGCAGTTTCAAGAAGTGTTTCCCTAAATACAGGTAATTAGACTACATGCATCCATGCAAATTTTCATACTCTTTTCCCTCAAAAACATCATCTTTGGGGCTAAAATTTATGTTATGCTTCTTATATGGTTCGAATTTCTTTCTTTCCCTCTTTTATTTTTTGCAAAATATTGTTGGGACTTCCTTAAAAATCTCACCTTTGATGATACTGAACAGGTGGTGGCAAACAAAGGAAAATAGGTGATAATGTAAATAAGAATGGCATGATAGCTCCTGGTAGGGTATTCACCTTCCAAGAACTGGCGAGCGCGACTGAAAACTTCAACCCCGACCTTCTAGTTGGCGAAGGAGGATTCGGGAGGGTCTACAGGGGACGCCTCAAGACTACAAAACAAGTAACTATAATTCTTACATCTCTTTTCTCTTTCAATTAATCAAGATCTTGCACAACTCATTCCACACTGCCTTCATTCTCAGGTAGTGGCCGTGAAGCAGCTAGATCGAAACAAAGATCAAGACAACACAGAATTCCTTGCAGAGGTGTTGGCATTAAGCCTCATTCAACACCCCAACCTCGTGAGTCTGATCGGATACTGTGCTGATGGCCGCCAAAGGATTTTGGTTTACGAGTATATGCATAATGGATCCTTACAAGATCACCTTCTTGGTACACTACCAATGCATATTATTTCGCTAATTAGAGTGTTTTGAAAATGCATATGTTTGTTGATGATAATAATATGATTCTCATTTTCAGATTTGCCTCCAAACAAGAAGCCCCTAGATTGGTTTACAAGGATGAATATAGCCAGAGGCTCAGCACGAGGATTGGAGTACTTGCACGATACAGCTTGTCCGCCTATTGTGTTTAGGGATTTTAAGTCATCCAACATACTATTGGATGAAGAATTTAACCCTAAACTGTCGGGGTTCGGATCCGAAGAAAAAGATGAGGTCTCGACAAGAGTGATGGGAACATACGGGTATGCTGCCCCGGAGTATGCTCAAACGGGCAAGCTCACGACCAAGTCTGATGTGTACAGTTTCGGAGTGGTGCTTCTGGAGATCATCTCGGGAAGAAGAGCTATTGATAGCAAGAAGCCACCTGAGGAGGAGAACCTTGTTGCTTGGGTTAGTAATCCTTCAACATACTCTTTATCAACAAACAACAACTATATAGGATTACTTTATTACATACATTAATATTATGCAAACTCATAAATAGCAACTGCATCATAAATTTAGGCGAAACCACTACTTAAGGAGAGAAGCAAGTTCACGTTGCTGGTAGATCCATTGATGCAAGGCAAGTTCCCCATGAAGGGGCTTCACCAAGCTCTTGCAGTTGTGGCAATGTGTCTCCAAGACGAACCCGCTACTCGACCCCTAATTGAAGACGTCGTCACTGCACTTGAATATTTGGCCGTAACAACCGACGAAACCGCAGCTGATCAAATGTAACTTAAATGTAACAAGATCAAAGACTATAGAAACCAGGAATATATGTGTACATAAAGTTGTTGTACTGCATTTAGTGTTATCTACTCAAGTTCTTGTAGATCAACTTGTGTGGATGCTAGTATTTCGAAGTGGTTTAATCTAAAAATAGCATGGCATATATTCAATTAAAGATACTTAATTTTTATTTCAAGGGTTTAATTTGTTATAAATACACAAATTATACATGAATTCCGGTTTTCTCATAATAAATACAAATACATAAACTTTCGATTGTTTCGGAATTTCCCCAAATTATATTTCTGGCCAAAATTGAAAGAGTCGGTAAACTCCTGATGGACGGCTAATCCGCCCTCGTCCTCCTCCGATGCGTCGGGTGGTGGGCCACTCTTGATGTCATGGTGCATCTTGGCTTCCTCGCCGGTGTTCATGACCATTTGCGGTGGTTACTGCACGGATAGCACCGCCGCCTCAACGAAATTACCATCAATCTAAAAAAAAAAATGAAAGGCCTAAATTCGAACTGAAAACTGACCGTCGTCAGAGAAAAATTCAATGAAAACACATGCTAAGCAAATGAATTGGATGAGAAATAAATTATGTTAGCAATGTTGAATGATACGTCAATTTCAATTTTGGCCGAAAATATAATTTGAGGAAATTTCGGAATGATCAAAAATTTGTATATTTCACTTTAGTCACAGTAAACATGTGTAAAGTATTAAGTTTGTGGACTAATGAGGTAAGCTACAAGGCAGGAAAATACTGGTATGATAGGATAAGTACCTATATACTCTCTCCATCTCACGATTATTGACCACTTTCTTTTCGGTACGGAAATTAAGACGGGAGTATATAGTGTGTAAAGTGTATTGTGTGTAGGGATGTAATGTGGTTTATATATTTAGGCATATTTTAAAACTAGGGATGAAAGATTGTATCAATGTCTTTAATTTGGTATAAAAATCATGAAAATCGGAGAACAAATGAGCAAATTATTATAATAAACTTTTAAAATTTAAATTATATTGGAATACGTGTTGAGAGGTGAGTGGATAATCAGATTTAATTAGAGAATGTTAAATGTAATAAGGAGTTTGCTAATTATACCTTAAGATCCCTAATTATTTCCCAAAAAGAAAAGTGATCAGAAATCGTGAGACGGCCCAAACGAAAAATGCGGTCATTAAATGATGCATTGGAGAAGGAGATCCCATGAAACTAACCAAAATTATCACGGGCAAGGATCCCATGTTGTGGTGGGGGCACAGTATACCATGTTCGTTTACAGAAGTGTGTATTTTTATTTTTTTTAACTAAAGATATTTTGCACAATTTTGTTTTGTTTTTTTGTTTTAATGTTTTAGCTTAAAATGATGAAATAGTTAACGTTAACAAAGATCTTAGTTGAATTAAACAAAAAACAATAGAAAACCTAACCCTATTTATAACGATTAATTGGAAATTATATACTCCATCATATTCATAATGTAAGTCGCTTCTTCATTTTTGTGTGTCTTCAATTTCTTTGTAGTTCTAACTTTTTTGGTCTAAAATGACCTTATGTTTCAACTTCTTATTAATTGGTTTGATGCATTCATTAATTGGTTCAATGCATAGTATAAATCTTCAATTAATTCAAGCATGATACTTAAGGACTTTCCATGTACTCTCTTCTATTATTCTGAGAAGCCTATTTTAAGGCAATCATATTTTTTATTCTTGCAATTGTGATAATTTTATGTTTTGATTTACGGATCCGAGTGGGAAGGACGAATCGAAAAGGAATATGCAATTTCTTGTCAATAATGATCTCGAGGAGGAAATGATGAGAATGGAATGGGCTATTAAGCATGCCAAATGGGAGGTTGAAAGAACTGAAAGATTCGCCGTACTACTTAATCGTGCGATAGAGTCCATGAAAGTACCCGATTCGGATGTTGAAAATGGTATTCTCTAGTCGTCAGCACCTTCCATTAATCCAGGTGTGCAGAACTCAAGGTATCATTAATACTTAATCAAGATTAAACTGGGAAAATTATTTTTTTTTCTTAATATTAGTGTCCATGCTTAGGACCACTAACAAAATGAATAGGATGGAGTATTAATAAAACAAGTGAATAATTAAGAAATAATAATGAAATGTTTAACTTTATTATCAAATAAAATCGTCAATTAACAATTAGTATTAACAAAAAAACTAAAATAAAACATTAGAAAACAAAGCATGTGCAAAACACGTGCATATTTCTAATTTTATCATAAATAATTATATTATTCAATGCGCAAACCGAACAACCTAACAGTGCGGGGCCACAATATCTTGTGAGGCCCTCCTAGCATCCAGTCGAAGTAGGTGCAGAACTTGACCGATGATGAATGGAAGAGGGCATCTATCACCTTTGTCTTTGGTCATGTCAAAACGCCTATTTTGGCGATGGAAGAGAGGATGGTATAGCTTGCATTCAAATAATACCATCCAAGACAATGATGATAATCTTGATAGGTAATAATTATGATTTCTTCAGTGCAAAATACGTGCATATTTCTAGCAGTAAAAATAATGCCCAAAACATTATATTCAAAACTGTGAATGCACCAATTCTGGCAATATACGACAAAAACATACCCTATGCAATATAAATCGGTGTTTTTCGGGCCGAACACTCATATTTGTCGAACTTTCAGTACAAAAAAACCCTATTGTAATCGGTGGCTGGAGAACTCTTATAAGAAACAAAAACAAAAAATCATAACTCGTGAAGGATATCGGATCTCAAAATTTTATTCTAATTGTCACATCAAAAAGGGAACTCTATCCACAACATAAGAAAAACTTCTTCATGTTATCTCTCCATGTATCTGAATCTCTTCTTTCTCTCTACCGTCCAGCTTTAACAGGTAAAAACTCCTCTCTATCTCTCTCTCTCTCTCTCTCCCTTTTCTTCCCCTCTCCCATCCAGATTTAACCAGGTAAATGGAGTTCTCTCTCTTCTCTCTTCTATCTCTTATCCTCTCTTCTCTCTCTTTCTCTTCTTATGAGCATGAATGTTCTTCTCTCTCTCTCTCTCTCTCTCTCTCTCTCTCTCTCTCTCTCTCTCTCTTTCTTTTTATGAGCATGAATGTTCTATTTCTATACTAGCACTAGTATTGCACCCGTGCTATGCACGGGATTTACACGACAATTAGAATTGAAAAAAATAAATAATACAAACATAAAATTATTTATTGCATGAAATTTAAAGATAACAGATTATAAAAAATAGCAATTACAAACATAAAATTATTTATTAGATGAATCGCGCGGCTAAAAATCTTACAAATTCTTAACTGCTAATTGTTATATCATTAAATAAGATAGATGATAGTATATTAGAATTAGTGTGTGCTCAAGCTGAAATAAATTAATGACCCAATAAAAAAATGTGAAGCAAGTAGCAAAATTGACATATAAAATTTATGCAATCACTCACATCAAATATTTCAACAATTGGCTTTCAACATATTAAGTATTTTATCTACAAAATTATGTTTGCTACCTTCTAATTTTACTATAAATGATTATAATAAACTTTTTATGGAACCCAAATATATGTTAAAATCTACATATGACAATGCTATATCATTAAAGTGGCATATTAAATAATCTCTAGTTTTTGATATTAATTTAGCGAGCACAGTTTAATTAACAATAATACTTATAACTTATAAAGGCATAAATCACAATTTTAATAACGTCTAGTTTCATTATCATACTCAAATATTTTATTGTATCTATTTATTTATATCAATTTAGTTAAAATATAAATTTATCAATGCTTGATTATTATAGATAGTCAAACAAGTTAATTTTATTGAAGCACATTTGATCCAATATGGTAAGTACAAAATCAAAGCTTGAGCTCCAAACTTGTATTTTGAAATTCAAGATAGTCAATATAAAAAACTTGGTGAATGATAATTAATGAACAATTTATTGGACAATTGAAGAATAAAGAGATAATCTATTGGACAATTGCTTGTGTCTTTTGGAGGAAAAATGGTATTTTAGTAATTTTTGACAACTATTTAGCTTTTATATATTGTACTCCATAATAGATATCTTCTTGAGTTTATTTCTTCACCCATCAACAAAAATCATGAATTATATAATATTTAATTTATTAAAAGAGTGTTATTTTACAAAATGTACATCGTTTATAATACCCTTATAACATATTTTAAATTAAGGGTAATAAAATAATATAAGTTATTCTTTTTAATTCTTATTTTTCAGATCGTGGACCAATAAGGGTTGATATATATCCGATTTTTTCTTTCCATGATTTGCTCCGCCTTTCTTCATATTTTACCATTAAATTAACTGACGAAAAAGGATACATAACTACTTCCAAAAAATTAATTAACGATGTTAAACTAAAATAAGGAAAAAGAAATGAAGTTGAAAAAAAAAATGTTTTCTAAGTTCTAACGCACTTGAAATTCTTTGATTCAAATTCGATCGAAATTTCTATTAGTTTTATATTTTTGTTTAACAATCTTAATTGGGTGATGTTATTCGGCCATAATGTGGCCGACCACAATTAATATTAATATGTAATAATTTATGTATTTATGCCAAAACATCGCTTTTATGAGTTTATTCAAAAAATAGTATAATCTATGCATTTTTAACAAATTAACCTTTAATTTATTTGATTATCGTGATCACTTTAAAAAAGCGTTGTTTTATAATTGAAGAGAAAAAAATATTTAATTATTGAAGAGAAAAAATATTTTATATTTAAATTTAAGAGTAATTAAGAATAATCTCTTATAAACATTCAAATATTAATTATAACTTTTGATTTATTATTATTTTAAATTTTGTATATTAAGAATGTTGGTCCCGGAAAGAGTATAATTGGTGTATGGGGGGGATACACCAATCTCCAACAATTTTGCAAATAACCTTTGAACTAACAGCAGACTCTATGAAAAGGAGCGAGCTCAGAGTTTCAGATCGATCTCCTTCTATTTTAGCAGACTTGTTGTTGATGAGGACGGGAAGCGAGCTGGATGCAGAAGTTGGTGGTTTTGTTGAAGTACTCTTTTAAATGAAAATCCTTTATGATATCAGTTGGATGAATGTATGATGCAAGTTGGTTAGTAGCAGTAGGATTAAATCAACTGGAAAGATAAAGAGAGAGAGAGAGCGAGACAATCGATTTTATCGTGGTTCGGAGAAACCCTCCTACATCCACATCAAGTTCCGTCGAACTTGAGAATCCCTTTAACTTTTGGATTATACTTCTCTCTTATTTTTACTGGCTGAGGACCAGTCTTAGAGCTCGACTCACGTGTCGAGATCTAAGCACGATTCCAGGGTCGTAATTCTTACAACTTTACAACAGTTAGACTAAAGACTATTAGACCGCCACGCTTCCTGATTTCTAGAGCTTGATCTTCTCTGAAAATGGTCAAGCAACATAATTACTTCCTTCTTCACGGATCAACTTCTTGACTTGAAAGAGTAGCTTCTGTCGAGCCCTTGAGCAACAATGAACACTCAAGGACTCAGTTTGAGTAGCGATGGTGAAATCTCGAGAGGTCTCAACACTTGGGAATTCTCTAGGTATTTCGAGTGTTGAGTTTGCTTGAATGCTTGAGATTTCTGCAGAGTTTCGGCATGTTAATTGAAATTCCCGTCAGAAACTCCTTTGAAGATGAAGCTATTTATAGGCATAGAATTTGAATTCTAGCCATTGGAACTCTGACCAGTAGCAGTGAGCCGTTGGTGCTGAGTCATCTTCATGCATTGGGATTGGTCCAGGTTGGCAACCGATGTGCCACCGGTGGACTGAGAGACCAGATGGTCGAAGAGAGACCAGCTGAATCTTGAGGCAGACGGCTACTAGCTGGATAAGATATACAGTAGGGCAGCTGGCCTTCTGCAGCTGGTGAGGCAGGAGCTGGATGCTAGATCGATCACCTATAGGAGAACTCGACAAAACGATCTCCTCCTTTACAAGCTGGATCGATCAACTTATTCTAGACTACATATGTCCTAACAAATACAGATGGCTCCTATCACCTATACTCTAATAAGGAGTAAGCTAGATCTAAGTGTGGTTTCGAAAAATATCATCAAAACAACTGTAGTGGGTTCCTAACAAAGAAAAATATCATTATATGGTCGGTCACATTATGGCCAAATATCATTATTGATCTTAATTTATAATGATTTAGTTTGATTTTGTTATTATTTTTAAGGGCTCACCCATCCAAGTAGGATTTATAAATATTTTTAACATTTAATTTCACTTTCATTAGTTATAATGGGATTGATTATTATTACACTTCATATAATCAATACATTTATGGTCAATTAACATTTATTTTTCTCAAGAATGAGTATATAAAATAAATAATGAGTGAAATATTTATTATAACCCTACATTTTTGTTGATATTTAATTTTATTTAACTGTAATTGGTATTTTTGTTACAAGTATATTTAATAAATATAAATTTACAAAAAATATGTATGTCTAAAACTGATAGCAAAAATATTTATTTTATGTAGAAATATCCTTAAATTCTATATTTAAAATATAATTATAAGATATCTCAAAAATATAACCTTAAGATTCACTTTATTTTCTCTTGGACTTGGAACATTTGCATTTTCGAATAGGAAAAAATAACAATACATTGATCTGAAATTTAGAAAAAACAATGTCTATAAGAAACAAAACACAAAATCCTAACTCATGAAGGACATTGATCTGAAATTTAGAAGAAAAAAAATGTCTATAAGAAACAAAAACACAAAATCCTAACTCATGAAAGACATCGGATCTCAAAATTTTATTCTAATTGTCACATCAAAAAGTGAACTATATCCACAACACAAGAAAAACTTCTTTCTGTTCTCACTCCATTTCTCTTAATCTCTTCTTTCTCTCTACCGTCCAGCTTTAACAGGTAAAAAAACTCTCTCTCTCTCTCTCTCTCTCTCTCTCACTCACTCTCTCTTTCTTCTCTTCCTCTCTCCCGTCCAGATTTAACTAGGTAAATGGAGTTCTCTCTCTCTCTCCTTATAGCATGAATGTTCTATTTCTATACTAGCCTATCTTCTTGAGTTTATTTCTTCACCCATCAACATAAATCATGAATTATATAATATTTAATTATTTAATTTATTATAAACATTTTTTTTCCTTTCATGTTTCAATATTTGATATATTGACATGAATACTCTCTACAAAGTTCATATTTTTGGGACCGGTTAAGTAAATTAGAATGTAAACAAACTCATATTTTGTCAGTTTTTTTTTTTTTTTTTTGATAAATCACATTGCATAACATTTTTTTTGTAATTCAAACATCGAGGAAAAATTTAACATTAAACATATTATGTGCAGAGTATCCAAGAACAAGAACCATTTGGTAAAAATAGAATATAATCACATTTCGCGTACATAATTGCATCATCCAAACATTCAGTAGTACTTTGATTGGCTTTGAAAAATCCCCTTTTTTGTGCTACTAAGTGGAATGAAATTACTCGAGGATGCTATTGAGAGCTCTTTTATATATTGGTACAGATATGATTGTATATGTATAGTATGCTTATGCATTTGTCTCCTCTCTTTTTTTTTTATAATATAAATAATGATCTCAAATTGATATGGAATAAACTTTTCCTTGTATAGGGATAACTCTGAATATGGTAAATATATCATATTTCAACTATGAGATGAACACTATGGAATATATTATATATGAGTAGAGTAATACTACAATGTCCACTGTGGACATACTTAATGTGTCAACGGATGACGTGACAATGTTGATTTATTATACTCCGTAATAAAAGATGCAGAGTTTTGGGGGACAATCCAAAACGTAATTAATGGTAGAGTTTTCGGAGACGGAGGTAGTATATATTTTTGAAATATGTCTTATAACAAATTTGTCCTTAATTTCATTATATAACCATGACATAATAGACAAAACATATTTTATAAAATAAAGCTCTTTTATATAAGCTAGCAAGGATTACGTGTGTTATCTTTTTTTCGTATAAAAAAAAAAATGTTGTTAAAAACTTTAAAAAAATCATTTGACAATGATCATCATCATAATTATGATAAATCAATCAAATTAAACAACCTTAAACAAAGAAAAGTAAAAAACACATATTATATTATTCAAGTAGATAGATGCATGATTGTAAATAGAAATCATCAATATAAAATTACATTGAATCAAAATAACTTCAAGTATTATGCCGACAAAGTTGTACCAATAAAAATAGAGTTATATAAATATTACTCATATTTTGAAAGTTTGGCAAAAAGCAATAATATGGAAAGATCTATTTACATTTGTTTGTCTCTCTTCCGAATTACCATAGTAGTTCTTGTAGTAAAATGCATTTACTTTTAATAGAATTATTTATTGAATAAATAAAAACATGACTAATCTTCGGATCAAAAAAAAAATTGATTTACTCTTACTCATTAAAGATACTTATATTTCTCAAAAAATTTGTATTTATAAATGTAATCCAATATTAAAGATATATACTGGGCCACAATGATTTTTAATGTGTAATAAAAATATTTTCCTTACCGGGAAGAAAAAATAGAATTTAATTTTATAAAATTTAATCTTCTTCTCCTTGTAGACGAATACCAATTGGTGTGGATTATAATTCTAATGAACGTATAACACTATTGATATTATCCTAAAAAAATATAAAATTAAATTTTATGAAATTTTTATATTTATAGTACTAGTGTTGCACCCCTGCGTTGCACGGAAAATATAAATTATAAGTAATAGAATAAATAAAATTATAATTTTTGTATGTCAAGGTAATATTATAAAAATAGTAAAGAAAATTAATGTTGATAGACAAAATTAACATATATATATATAGTACATGTTGGACATTTGAGCATTTTTCATTATATATTATACATTTTGAATATTTTTTTTGTATAAAATCCAATTTGGTTTTATTTCACAAAATTTCAATTAATAATTAATTTTATTTGTGACCATGTATCCACATTTTCTATTGTCACAACAAATTAAATTTTACACAAATTATATTAAAAAATTGAATTGGAAAAGCAAATAAATAACATATAGATATAACAAAATAAAAAATATATATATAATAATTTAATGCAAAAAATAGATATATTAGCAAATAATGAAACACTATTTAAAATTTAAAATATAATTATTACCAAATCCATTGGTCAATTCACAATTCTTTGGAATAAATCATGTTTATAAATCTATTGGACAATTCATGTATACTTTTAGAGGGAAAATGACATTTTTGCAATTATTGTCAACAATTGAGCTTTTAGATATTGTAATAGATTGCATTGTGCCCATAATAAAATAGGCAAGAAAAAGAAAGATTTTTTTTTAAAATTTATATAAAGAAAAGTACGAATTTAAATTCCAATTTTTTTTATGACATGGTATTAAGATCGTGCTTCATGGTGTCGTAGAATAGTTGATTCATATTTATATCATAGTAATGTCAAAACAAAAGTTTAATATTTACATCTCATGTCGATAACGTTTTAGTTTAAGTAGTTTTAACAATATTTTGTTTTGTGCTCAAATATTTATGTAAATATTGCATGCCCTCTTTTTTTGCAGTCGGGAAGTAATTAAAAAAAAACTTAAATATCTAAAAAAATTATGTTTCAAACGTAAGGATAATGTTGTATTTAGTGTCAAAAATTTAATTTCTATAAGAGTTTTAATAGAAATACACTACTAATATAACTACAATTTGAAAGTAAATAACATTAAATAAGTTCATTTTAAATTACCAAATCTTAAAATAAATTTATAATAGGGACATAATAGGTAAATCAAATTTTGTAAAGTAAGGCTCTTTTATACAGTAATATGGTATAGATATAAGTATTAGATCTACATATTTTGCAGTGATGCTCCTCAATGTTTTATCAAATCTTTGAATAGTATTATCCTAACATGGAGAAAAAGTTGATAGTTTTTGCTAATACTACCTTCATCCCTTTTAATTAGTCCAATTTTGAATGGGCTCAGAAACCAAAGAAGAAAGGGATATGTGGCTATAATCAATTATAAAGAGATATAGAAGTTAATTGTAGCCACAAATTTTTTTATCATTTCAAGAAATAAGACTAATAAGTGGGATGGTCCAAAATGGCAAATGAGACTAATGAAGTGAGATGGAGGTAGTATATACTACCTCCGTCTCCCATATTGATATGGGGAAAGGAGTGACACGTGTTACAAATATCAATTTATCAAATTAAAATAAAGGTAATACAGTACGATCAACACACGTTAGATTTACGAGTCCCTAAAAAGCATAAACGTGCTTTATCCACTTCAGAAATATTAAAGACGATTAAAAATACTATTTATGCATTTAATATAAATATGAATTGTTTTAGTACATTTTTAATTTAAGGTAAAAATGCATATAAATACACGAACTTTGACCATCGTTTTTAAATTATAAACTTTTGATTTTTCTCTAAATACAAGAACTTTGCCCCGTGTTCAATTTTCACACCGATTAAGTTTCCGGCAAAATCGAAACTGATGTGGCAATCTACGTGGATTTTCCGGCAAAATCGAAAATGACGTGGCAATCTACGTGATATTTTTTTAAAACTAAAAATGCATATAAATACACAAACTTTGACCATCATTCCGTTTAAATAATGAACTTTCTATTTTTTTCTGTAAATACAAGAACTTTGTCTCGTGTTCAATTTTCACACCGATTGCGTTTCCAACAAAATCGACACCACCGCTACCGCGGAACATCTAGATGTGAAGAGAGATCCGGATCTTCGTCCATTCTCGAATAGATTCGATAGATTGAAGTCCGACAACATCGATGATATGAATTTGAACCCATTGGCAAGGATGACGAAGCCTTTTTTTCGCAGCACCTCCGGTGCAACGTAGGCCGGCGTCTCGCACTTGCGTCTGGAGGAGGCCGGCGTTGAGGTAGTGCTCTCTGTCAGGGCGGAGAGGCCTAAGTCGGAGACCTTGAGATCGCCGCCCTCATTGAGGAGGAAATTCTCCGGCTTGATGTCACGGTGGGAGATAGTTGCGGCTGTGGCAGAAATTGAGGGCGCTGACGAGTAGTGAAAATACTTTCGGGCGGCCATCACGAAGAAAATCTTATGCTTCGCTGCCATCACCTCTTTGATCTCCACCTTCGCGAAAAGTGAGGATCGCAATTTAATTCAAGGAGGAAGGGCTTAAACGATGTTGTTTAAGCCACCATTTCGAAACGACATCCGTTTTGCTCGCCGGCCGAAAATTTATTCGGCACATGTCCGGCTTGTACATAAGCACCATATCAGTTTCGATTTTGGGAAAAATTGATAATATGTGAAAATTGAACATGTGGCAAAGTTCTTATATTTATAGAAAAAATTAAAAGTTCATGATTTAAATGGAAAGATGGTTAAAGTTTGTATATTTATATGCATTTTTAACTTAGAAAAAATTCCACGTAGATTGTCACGTCATTTTCGATTTCGCCGGAAAATCCATGTAGATTGCTACGTCAGTTTTGATTTCGCCGGAAACTCAGTCAGTGTGAAAATTGAACACGAGGCAAAGTTTTTGTATTTACAGAAAAAATCAAAAGTTCATAATTTAAACGGAACGATGGTCAAAGTTCGTGTATTTATAAGCAGTTTTACCTTAATTTAATTTCACAAATTAGTACAGTTTTCGGTTTGGTTTAGTGTCCAATTTCCTTTTGCAGAGGAAAGCTCACTCTCTCCTCCCCAACCAGATCCAGCTTCCCATCTTTCCATGGCGAATGCCTGGAGACGAAGTCAGTCCACCAAAATCCTCACCCCAAAAAACCTCCTCCTCTTCGTATCCACCTCTCTCCTCCTCCTAATCTTCCTCTACCTCTCCTCACAAGCCCCCACCAGAAATCCCATAAATCCCAACAGCAAATCTCTCAAAGACTCCGTTTCGCCGCGAGCCATAAAGCCGTTCGATTGCTTCGCGGCGCCGCAGGCCCACCCCGTCGTGGCCAACATAGTGGAGGGCCTCAAATTCCCCTTCCTCTATTCCCTCTCCGACTTCGGAACTTTGCCCGACAAGCCCCACAAGAACATCGTCCGTACCCTCAAGGGGAAGCCCTTTCGACGGCCGGATATATCGGCCACGGTGCAGGAGTTTCTAGAGAAGATGAAGGCACAGAGTAGAATGGGGATTTTTGTTGATGTGGGCGCTAATGTGGGTATGGCGAGCTTCGCCGCGGCGGTGATGGGGTTTAGGGTTCTGGCGTTCGAGCCCGTTTTTGAGAATTTGCAGAGACTTTGTGATGGGGCTTATTTAAATAGAGTTGGGGATTTGATCGAGTTGTTCGACGCGGCCGCCTCTGATCGCTCCGGGAATATCACATTCCATAAGGTAAAAAAAAAAACTACGATCTTGGATTTAGAGGGAACTAGAGAATGGACTAGATTTACTGTGATGTGACAGAAAGGATTAGCATTAGTCTTGTATGGATTCCATATTTTTGTATGCTTATTTCTTATATTGAACTTAGGAGTACCATTCAAGTTGACGCCTTCTTTGAATATACGTGAGTATAAAATAATAGAAACGTGTCGAGTAGAATGAGACGGAGGGAGTATTTTGGAGTCAAAGTTGTAAGATTTGGTATGTAAGGCCAACTTTAGCATCATTCGTGCCTGAATCTTAAAGGACATGGCTAGTGAATAGCGAGGCTAGACGAGCATTTGTGAAAACTATGCCATGTCTATTCCTGGCATACTTACTTGATATGCAAAACTTGTCCTACAGCAGTTTTTTGTGTAAGCTCGATACTTGGTTGCGATGTTGATGCCCTTCCCTATTTATATGCACTCTGTAAATTTAATTGCATAGAAATTGGCTCGTGTAACCAGACACATATAGCAAAGGATGAACTTGTTGCATAATGTAGTCTAATTACAAGATTGCTTCAGTTGGCTCCATGCCACCGAGATTCTGATATATCTAAACTCTATGCTCAGAAAATGCATAAGATAAAATGGAATCTTGCACCTTGGTTTTTGAATTAGTTCTTAAAGGGAAGATACCCTCATATTTTGTCACCTATGTAGCTGATTGATTAGGCTCATGGTACCAGAAATGAGAATCTAACACTTTCCTGAGAATAGCACTATGTTGAGATCATTGCTGTAAAAGGCGTTTGGCCCTAGATAATCGGTAGTATACTACGGCAAAGCCGTTAATCAGGAGGATAGTCTTGTGTGAGGACCTTTTCATGGCTCAACATCCGTAGTGTCCAAACTCAATCGAACACCAAAAGAATTACAAATATGCCACTTAATATGGGTGTGAATTCATACATGTCTTATGGATTCAAACCAGGAAGACCGTATCTCACACAAGTTTTTGTGATGATCAGAGGCCTAAGTAGGGTTAGGTGCGCTCGTGTAAAGGTTTAGGCTGGCAGATATGAGAGAAAGTAGGGGACTCTAAGGTGGAGTTTATCTTGGGGTTTCTTACAACATTGATTGAGTTCTGATATTTCTAAATAATTCCATCTCATGAATGCTCTAACATATTAGGTGTTCAGATTTCAGACACCTCTGCCTATGTTGTTTTCTGTTATCTGATGTCCGAGTGCGAGTAGTTGTTGCTTGTAAGTACTAAACATTGCATTCCTGATTATCTCTGAAAAGCATTGATCAAAATGTCTTCATTCCTGTGCTATCCTTACTTTAGGTGGTTTACGCTTGCTTAATTTCAGTGTTCTTGAATTAATGATAATCAGTTCGTTCATGTCTACATGTAAATTATCAGTTGGTTGGTCGACTTGACAATAGTGCAGTCTCAGCCGCTGGTGCCAAGATGGCTTTTACATCGAATGAAGAGATTGCACTTCAAGTGAGGTCCATTCCTCTCGATGAAGTAATCCAAGAGGCCGAGCCTGTTCTTTTGCTTAAAATAGACGTTCAAGGTTGGGAGTATCATGTTTTAAAGGGTGCCTCAAAATTGCTATCGAGAAAGAAGAGTGAGGCACCGTACCTGATATATGAAGAAGACGGGCGCCTATTACAAGCAAGCAACAGCAGTTCGCGAGAGATAAGGGAGTTTCTTGGCACCATGGGTTATCACCAATGCACAATGCACGGAACAGATGCACACTGCATAAAAACAGATTGAATATTGGTTTTCCCTTACTATTTACCACTAGAATTGATAGTGATCGATCAAGAATGACACGGTGACAAGGAATCGATCAAGACATGCAGTTTCAACGGATTGAAGGACCTTCTGATGCCTTTGAACTGCTCCTGCAATGCATGAGACTCAATTTGCACGTTCTTCGCTACTCAAGAAATTATGCAATTTGTATTGGGGTCAAATTGAAGCTTGCAAAGGTGAATTTGAGATTTTCTTGTTTGTAATCTCATTGTGATTATAAAGGATTAGGGCGTAAGCAATTAGAATTTTCTTTTCTTTACATTTCGATTTGATCTTTTTCCTTACTTGAATCTCTATTTATTGTTCTGGATTGTATTTTTCATACCAATCCTCCTGTTGAAGTCAAAAGAGAATTCTTGGACGGTGGATAACTTGTGTTGCAAATGCAACTCTATCTCTCACGATACTTGTTATGGTTTTCTTTTTGATGGAAAAAGAAACTGAAATTGAAGGGTAAGAAAATAATGAAATTTTTATCCCATAATATAGTCTCTACTTGTTAATAACTTGATATGGTTTTACTTATTCTACTATGTGGTCTTTAAGATAGAAAAAATGCTTGATATATGAAAAAATATTATCATCTCAAATGGATTATACGGAGTGAAAATGTTAAAAAAAAAAAAAAAAAAAGGATGCATAGGGAAATTTTTCCTTGGAAGAAATTCTCCGTCATAAAGTACGAGTAAAAATAAATCATAGTAACATTTTTAAAGAAAACACATCTTCAAGTAATTGTCCTTATATAGAGAACACAACATTTGTAGCTTCTTACAATTTGTATATAGCTAATCAATCATTGCAATTAAAATGATCATTTTTTTTTTAATTTAATGGCATTTCCTTGAGAAAATTGAATGAGCCACCTTTGTATATCCTACAAAGGATGTTAATTTATCTGATTTACAACCCACGTCATACATTATATGGATCTTGCCTGAAAATAATCGCGATATTAAAATGTGGTGAAAAACTAACCATCTACATCTATTTTATGTACAAAAAGATTTACATGGCCAAGCTCTTAGCTAACATTTTGTTGTTCGTACGGATCAGCCCAGCATTCGTCTTCCTTCACTGCTCGTTTCCACCTATCTCTAAAGATACCCATTTCGATAAAGGATCGTATCCGCACCTGCATACATTATATTCCATCAAATAACAGATAGTCGAAACATTGCTGCATTTCATCACACAACTAGATTTTATGTATTGATATATCTAGTTTGCAGTTTGTAGATTTCAATGAGAGCAGAGTGGAGGTAAGGGTTGTATGGTTTCAGCGTAGAAGTAATCTTTTTTTCTAACATGTGCGCTTCCAGTGTAGTGAAAACTCACCGCGGATCGGTTGTCCAATTTGTACATATCAGCTACCTGCAATTTGAATACAAAATTATACTTATCGCAAAGTCTATCTAATGTCTACAGGTAAGAAATTTATGAAAAGTAGCATTATATTACTTCCGTCCCGTTTATATTGAGCCATTTTAGCACATGTTTTTTGGAGAGTTTTAATTAGATATAAAATGTAATGTTTTAATATTTTAATACATATTTCCTTCTTAAACTAGACACATTGATGATTATCTTAAATGAAAGATTGTATCGAGACCATTAATTTGGTAAACAAGCAAGTTATGATAATTTGAAATTTTGCAATAAAAATTGTTTTGAGATACGGGGAGTCCGGTGGGTATATGAAGATTTGATAGATTAGACCAATAACTTAGTTTAATTATGATAATAAGATTGTAATTTAGCTAGTTTGGGAAATAGTTTATAACCAATGGGACATCCTAAAGTGGAAAGTGACTCATTAAAAATGGGACGGAGGGGAGTGGTACATACCAATGATTTTGAATCCGAAGAGCTCTTAGAATGTGCCGCATCCAATTCAATATTTGTCTGCATTTATAAAGAACCAAGACAAGTGATCAAAAGTCCCATTGCACAATCTAAAAGAACAACATGAAATCCATATTTATATTGGCTACAGAGTGTCTTGAGGGCAAAACTTGATCTGGTTACAAATTCATAACTTCAATTGCCCTTCTCCCACTTAAAAACAATCCTCCATAATATTTCTAGAAATTTCATAGTTGAATTTCTTGCAGACGAGAATGGGCAGTAATTTCATACCTTATTTTTATCTAGAAAGCCACCAAGTGTAGGAACGCCGAGATGAACAATATACTCTTCATCAACGACACCAACTTTAACAGTCCGATCGCCCTGTAATTTTGATGATAGATCTCAATATATGACGAAGGAGAGTAGGAAAATACGATAAAATTCTAGTCAAGAACTCGCCTGCGCACAATAACCAAGTTTTCTATCCAGGCCCCAAGCATGGATCAAGTCGTTCTGCATATGACTTTATGATTAGTTTCATATAAACAGTTGAGTATCATAACACAAAGAACCATATGTAAGTGACCAACGGAAACTTGGCAAATATTTGTTTAGTGAACAACCTTAGACAAGAATAAATGTGATGAAATTCTTGAAAAGAACTCATTGTTTGCCCAGTAAGCTGAAAAATATAGACCATATACGAGGGTCGTCAAATTGTGCAGCAGGGCCACGATTGAATACCTGTATTAAATGCCAAAGACAACACCAGGCTGCCCTCGAGAACACAGGTGCCATCATTTCCACCCAGCTGCAAAAGGCATTTTAACCGAACAGACATTATTAGCACAGCTAGGCTAGTGTTTTGCCCAAGGCATTTACAGCTAATGAATGTGCACAACTATATTTCAAGCTAATAATATTGATTTAAACCACATTTATATGAGCATCATATCTAGTGTTTCATGCTTACCTATTAATATGACACCAACATTTATATGAGAAATATTTCAAGCTAATAATATTTCTGATTCGGATTTGAATATAGCCATGATTTGAGTAGTGGAAATGATACAGTGTATCATGCTTACCCAACACAGGGAGGAGCAGTACTGTTTCCATCGCACCTTCCACCGCCTTTGAACTTATAGTATCTCCTTTTCAAGATTCAAATAAAAGATTTTAGATAACCATCATATTCATCTGTGCCATACAGAAAAGATGAGCTCTAAGACTCTAAAGAAACAACAAACATTTTTGTGTTTATCTAATTGATACAACCATGGGCTAATCCTTCTGCATTGAAAAGATTAGAAACTCTCGTGTATGAATTAAGCCATGGTAAATTTATGGCGAAAGGTTCAGAACACAGCATCGAGACCATCAACTGTCATACAGATCATTCTGAATTATGAACATTTAGGGATTCAGAAGCACTTGTGTGAACCCTTCTTCACTTCATAAGAATAGTACAGTGTGGGAAGCCTCTCATTATTTAATCTTATGCGTGGTTCTTATTTCTAACCTGTGACACCTCGACTTCCGTCTGCGTATAGTAATCGGATGATGCACCTCTGATTTACCAGGATCAAGAGCAGGCTGGGAAATTTCAAGTCCTTCTTCCTTGACTATAGATAGATACCTATTGAAGTAAAAAGTTGCATAAAATATTTCAGTATAATAGTTTGAATGTTTTCATGACTTTGTAACACTGGACAAAACTCATAATAAATCAGGTAATAAAAGAAAAAATAAATTGGTTCTCATTATATACCTTCCTGGATGAAAATTGTCAACTCTGAGGTCCTCATCCCAAAGGAAAATATACTCGTAGTCAGCAACAATATCTGGATGCATAAAACGTTTGGCAAACCACCTATTTCAGCAAATCAAAGGCTCAGTGTTAGAGAGCGGGATGGAGTGGGTTAATTGCTGGGAACGGGCTTTGGCCTTACAGGCCTAGTTTATTTATTATCTTTGTTTTCTATTTTATTATTAAGATTTGATTAAGTTTAATTATGATAGGATATATTTTAATTATGGTAGGATTAGGGCTGGAGTATTATAAATATTGTTGTCTAGAGTTTTGGAGATTATTATTGAAGTATTGGAATTATTGAGCCCTAGGCTGAACGGCTTTGCCGTTTGTGTTGTTTTCTTTCTGTTCTTATTTTCTGCTCCTAACAATTGGTCCGACCTGCCGGATCCCGTTCCCACCGACACGATGACGCGTACAATTGAAGAACGATTGGACAGCTGGAATCTGATCAAGCTGAGATGAGGAAGTCGCTGGAGGAGATTGCTGCGACTTTGGTGATGATTTCGAAAACGATCCAAAAGTTGCATGTGTTTGGAGCGACGAAAGAGGATGTGGAGGGGAACAAGCCACCGGTGAATTCCCTGCAGGCAGCGACGGTGCAGCTGCCACCCTTCAATGGCGTTGATCCGATTGGGTGGTTGGCCCGTGCCAATCAACAGTTCGAGATACACGAGACAGGTGCAGGGCAGAAGGTGGTGCTAGCGGGGGTTGCTATGGAAGAATCGGCCCTGTTTTGGGTTACTTGGCTTCGTTCTCGCAAGCCGGAAATAACGTGGGATGAATTTTCGCAGGCGTTGGTAGAGAGGTTCGATACCCGATTCAAGGGGAATCGATTTGAGCGATCGGCAGATGTGAAACAGACTGGGACGGTCGACGAGTACACCACCTCATTTGTTCATATGGTGTACCAGGTTCCGGGGTTAGGTGACGAGCATTACCTCGGTCTTTTCATGAAGGGGCTGGAGGAATCCGTTTGTGGACAGTTAAGGTTGCTCCGACCGTTTGATTTGGAAACAACAATGGAGTTGGCGAGAGATGTTGAGGACAATCTGGAATGTTTTCAGGGGGATGATGCCACTTTGTTGGAGGAGCCATTTCAGCAACAGTTTTCTGATTTCAACCTTGGGGACAGGTTGTTTCGAAGGGGGAAGGAATTGTTAGAGAGCGGGAGGAGTGGGTTAATTGCTGGGAACGGCTTTGGCCTTACAGGCCTAGTTTATTTATTATCTTTGTTTCTATTTTATTATTAAGATTTGATTAAGTTTAATTATGATAGGAATATTTTAATTATGGTATGATATATTATTTTAATTATGTAGGATTAGGGCTGGAGTATTATAAATATTGTTGTCTAGAGTTTTGGAGATTATTATTGAAGTATTGGAATTATTGAGCCCTAGGCTGAACGGCTTTGCCGTGTGGTGTTGTTTTCTTATGTTCTTATTTTTCTGCTCCTAACACTCAGGCTAATGAATCAACTTCATTTGCAAGAAAAAGTAAAGAGATAAGGCATGATCCACTGTATATTATGGACAATTTTCTAGAACTGATGAGTTAGAGGAAACTATTTGAAAAGGAGAAGTGCTAAGAACTATACCATTTTGTTTGGTTTACAACAGAGACGTGAATGACTCGGTCACTCCATTCCAAATCATTCCATTTTTCGACAACCCCATCGTAATGAAAAAGCATCACAACAAAACCATTTTCCAGAAACTGCAACAAGTCCCACCACAAGATATCAGTGCCATACCAAACACAGTAATAAAACGGTGGTGATGGTGGTGAATGATACTCCTATCTGGAAAAAAACAAGAACTTAAAACTACAACCTTTTTAACAATTTCGTTCACCAATCCCTTTTGATCTATCCCAACTGCCATGGCCAGCAAACCAGTTGTATTATGTGACTTGTTCTGGCACAAGTATACAGTGTACAGTCAATAAAATTGTACGTAGAATAAAAAAGGAATTTGAGAAAAATAATAATCCATCTTCCTAGAGTTTATTAATGAAGAAAACCTGAAAGGACTCAGAAATTTTTCCATATAAACCAGGAGAAATAATCTTAATAAGAAGTGAAATTTTTCCATATAAACCAGGAGAAATAATCTTAATAAGAAGTCATCCCATCATCATCAATGTACTTCCAATGAAGACTAAGAGTAGGATTTGTAATCATAAAAGGAAAATAAATTGTTAATGCCAGTTCTACACACATTCTCAGAGACAGGTCCCCATAGCGAATGAGTTTCCAAGTTTGAAGTAGCTGAAATAATTCCTTTTGGCAAAGCTTCAACACCAATAGGTTTGCAGTTTTCCTAACAGGAAATAAAGAAGCCATTAAGTTTATTCACAGTAGAGCTCAACAAGATCATAGCAAAAGAACATGTATAAATGACATTGTTTGGTTTGTGTGTACTCTTTTATGGTGATCCCATCAAAAGCAATAATATTTGAACCAAGCATACTGACTAGAAAGTTTAAGAAAAAAAAAAAGTTGCAAATTTATTTAATACAATGAGATCCAGAAAGTACTATAAGAATTTTTGATTGGTCACAGATTGATCAATCCTTTTGAAGCCTCATACAAACACAAGCTTTAAAATAAATTCAGAGGGAAATGTTAGTCCAAGGAAAATTTATCCATTCCAAACTAACTAGATTTTTTGGCAAATAGAAGCAACTCTTTTGTTCTTGGGAGAGTGTGTACAATCGATTGTGTATTCTCTTCTCGTTTTATAGATTCTATACCTACTTGGTTAGAAGAAATATTGTTTCTAGGCAATATCATTACTCATTAGTAGAAATACATTACTCCGAAACTCAT
This sequence comes from Mentha longifolia, assembly GCA_001642375.2. Taxonomy (NCBI): domain Eukaryota; kingdom Viridiplantae; phylum Streptophyta; class Magnoliopsida; order Lamiales; family Lamiaceae; genus Mentha; species Mentha longifolia. Next base: position 18,780,851 of record CM038112.1, on the reverse strand, counting down.
AGCACGTCTTCTCCAGAATTTTGTTTCCGCATTATAGAATTTTTCCAAGTATACACTAAATAAGCATGTTCTTCTACATTATTTTCTAAAGTTGTTTGCAGTCAGAGTGTTGAAATGCCTTTGAGTAGACTACAACGACAAAAGGATCTACCTTGCATTTATGAGAGATTGTATCTTGATCTGCCGTCTTCAGTCCAAATCCAGGTGAAAACTGTATCTATTAAATAATAGTATAAGATACGACTTAATTCTATACCATGTTATCAAAAATGCAATACTAGAACTAAGAAACAAGGAAAAATAAATATGAATATTCCAAAGTCTTAATAGAATGTTATAGCATTGACTTTACTGTTGCAATTTAAGAATCAACTTATTAATATGAAATCAGCCTTATAAACCGCATCCACTAAAGGAAAAAATAAATGCTATGGCATAAATTGAACTTGTGATCTTTCTTCTTAAGTTTTTATTTAATCAAAGTTTTACTGAATACAGTTTAGACACAAGTACTTGTATAACTAAACTTGATAAACCAAACCTATGTCTACAACATTTACTGTAAGCCTATAGAAACAGCCAACCAGTCCAGGAAAATGACGCCATGAAGGTTTGATTTCTGTGTGTAGTATCAAATATCAATACATACCTTCAAAAAATCTTTCCTCAGCCATGTACTTCCAATGAAATAAACGCCACAAATCAAAGTGATGCTCACTATAAGGCTGCTTAGCCATCGGCTTTTTGGATCTGATAAGGGAAGTATCTGACAAGGAACAAATTCGAAGGTCGGAAACTGCAGATGGTGAAGATACCCCAAATTCATGAATGAAAAAAAAAAAAAAGATGCATCAAAGTCGAAGATTCCTCATGCAGAATCACATGAGCCAATACATTCACGTTGTTTTCATCGCACCATTAAATAGCAATAAAAATAGCGACTTCGATCATTGATTATAGCACATATTTTGGTCAAGATGAATTTTAAATGCCTAATAATGACCAGTCAATTTCTCATTTAAGAAAATGCAACTTCTAAACTAGATATGAAACAGAGTAAATAGCATAAAGAAACAGTCGATGTAAATGTAAAAACAAACAGGTTATCATTTAATTTTCGGAATAAAGAAAACAAGAAGAATTTTCAAACTAAATTCCAGAAATGTCTGAAGACCACAAGTTGACAACATGTGAATATAGGTGCAGGTACTAACTCAGCAATCCCTGTTTTGTCTTAAACTTGCTTAATTAACCAAAAATCGCATACAAATTTCAGAAAACTTTTTAAATATGCAAAACTCTAGAAAAGGGGGAAGCATATATACTGAAAAAACACACAAATTATTGACAAGGAAATTAAGTCATAAATTTCGGACAGGAAATGAAAGCACATACAACTGAATAAGACCAGCCAAATTTCTGAAAACCCATAACAGATTGTATTTGTGAAGAGAGAGAGAGAGAGGAGATAGGGTGTTACGTAGTAAAACTTCATGGCGCATTACAATCCAGGAAAAAGGAAAGCCCTTTTTTTCTCCCCCTTTTCTTGAGACTTTTGAACAAAAGATTTCTGGTTCCAGAAAAGCAAGCAAGGAATAAAGAGAAAGGCAACAGAAACAAGGCAATAAAGGTATCTCTTATTCCTTCTTCCCAAGTGAAGCCACCACCATTAAAACCGCTGACTTCAATCAGTGGTAAGAAAATGAATGCACATACGCATAGCAATACAACTAAACAAATACGTACAAGTGTGTGAAGTTTGTACTCTGTTGCTACGAATGAAAATTTTAAAATTTTAAAAATAATGAGACGTTTTCGTCCCGAGTTATATGGGTGCACGTAATAGCGTGGCTGGACTGGACGTGTCTCAGATTCCACAACTCGCCCCGCCACGTACACATCTTCCCACCCTTGTTTTTTTCTTTTTCTTTTGCATTATTTAAATTAAACTCGGTCCTGTTTAACCGCCAAAAAGAGAAAGGAAGAAAACGAATCAAAATTATTGTTGGGAATCAAAATGTATATATATTTTTTAGTATAATATGTATATATTAAAAAATATTATATAATAAAGGGAAAAAATGATGTTTCCATTTAAATTAAGGATAGTCAAATTTTATCCTAAAATTAAAAAAACTCAAATTTTGTTCATTTTTGTATTTGTGGATATATATACCCTTAATTTCTAAAAAATTTCAATTCTCAATTTTCAATTTTTTTTATAAAGGCAAAAAATGCATATAAATACACGAACTTTTCCTGGCGTAAACATAAACTTTTTTTTATTTATAAATTCAAAAACTTTCAATCGCGTTCAATTTTCCCACAAATCGTATTTTCCCTCAAATCAAATCGACGTGGTGCGTGCGTGGTAGTTGGGAAAGTGACTTGTAATTTTCTAAGCGGCATGTTAAACGATGTTGTTTCATTACAGCTTTGCGGCACAGTTTTCTCTTACCGGTTGAGATTTTCTCTCTCTAGAATCACGCTATAGACTCGGCAACACTCCATTCAATCTCAACTTTCAATCACCGATTGGTCTTTGCTTTTTCTCATCTAACCAGTGCGAAAATTACACTAAAATATATGTGAGATAATTCCGAGCAGGTTGAGGGGTGATTCATCGCGCTTTAACATCTGCCCAAATTTGGGGCTACTAGCCGTTAGGGCTTACCAATGGCGATTCACGCCTTTCCGACCTTCCATGCCCCTGTGGGTGGTCTGGGGTGGTTCTCGCAACTACTATTAGAGGAGCCCCTACTCACGATTTCCCAAAATCGCGGTGAAATTAGTTGGGTTACGTTAAGTCTGTCTCCCATTTTTGCAATTTTAGGGGTACCGCGCCTACCTTCTCTTCCGCAACTGCAGCGGGCACCCCGACGGCCCCATCCTCATCATTCTAGGGCTCCAACCATTGGCGAGCTCTCACCTCCATCATTTGAGGATTGTTGTTGCGGTCGAGTACTCTCTGGAGGTGCTTGAGTCTTAGCTCTGACCAAGCTGGTGACGCAGCTGCACCGAAAGAGACAATAAACGACATTATTTCTTGCATCCAAACGACATTGTTATACTTATTACACACGACGTCGTTTACTCAAGACAATATCGTTCTACTTATCCAACTCAGCAATACACAGACACGTAGATTGCCACGTCATTTATAATTTTGCCAGAAACCTAATCGGTGGGAAAATTGAACGCGATCGAAAGTTTGTGAATTTACTACAAAAAAAAAGTCATGTTTAAAACGGAACGTCAGCCGAAGTTTGTGTATTTATATGTATATTTGCCTTTAAGAAAAGAAAAGGGCGACTTTTGGTTTTCACTGCTTCACTTTTACAGTTTCTTTTCATTTACAGTTTTTTCATCTCACAACTGCCGCCTACTTCAAGCCACTACCCCGTCGCCTCATTGCCTACTGAATCCTCCGTCTCATTTCTTTATGTAGAAACCTAGCAAACTCGCAGTTGCCATAACAGAAAAATGACTTCCGACAATGAAGAGTATGATGGAAATGCAAATTGAATGTGTTCCGATTCCCAAGATTCGAATTTGATATAAAATTCTCATGAATGCATATAATCAAATTGCGGAATACGAGAGTCGAATTATACTTTTTCGTGTGCCGTGGAGAATGACTGCATGTACAACCTTCTTAACTATACCACATTCTTGAATCCGGAGACTGTATGGGCATCTAGATCGGATTTGGAACTTGGATATTGCACATTTGAGATTCAATCTCCTCCTCTTTCTTTGGTAGTCTCTCTCTCCAAATTCGATTCTTAATAATGTGTCTAGAGTTTTGTGTACTATATACGTAGTGCAAGACTTAAGACCTAAGTGGGCTTAAGTAAGGAGAGCGGCGACCACTTAGGCCCACCAGCGTGGCAACCCAGTTATGGCCCAAGGTCATAATTTGTGATATAATTCATTCTTGAGAGTATTGGACAGTCTAGGGATCAAATACCAAATAGAGTTGGACTTCACTTAATTAGATTATTTGTGCTCACCATGTAACACTGATATAACTAGGAGCAATGATTCATTCTACTACAGAACCGTATACAAACTACCGCTCTATCCTGATTATGCAGTCGGGGTTGGTATTTTGCTTAGTACGATCCCCGTGTTCAGTAAATTGATATTCATTAATTAATTAAAAGCACACTTGACTGCTCTTAATAAATAAATTTCTTATGTTTCTCAAGTAGCACCTCAATCTTATTACTATACATGAACTTAATCAGCATGTAGGACTGAGTATAATAAATATGTTAAACTCACTGAGGGAATATCTCAACCTAAAACGAACACGGTGCTTTGATACAACTATCTAGACATCGGTGCTTTGATACAACTATCTAGACATCATACGAACTTATATGTCACCCAAAATAAAAGAATATAGAGTCTCGGACATAGAGCTCCCACCGAATACGTAAGTCAAAGTGACATCGTAGAACTCGTATATGCCTATTAATTTTGTCACGGGACTAGACAAATACACATGCAAACATATAAAAAGGAACTAAAAATTAATGTTTATCGATGGTTTTAATTATTTATAAATTAGTTATGAAGAAAAACAATAATAAAATGTGAACTTTATTGTCTCGGAAAGCATCTTATTAGACTATTTCGACAGAAATGCTCCCCTACCCACCGTTGGCATAATTAATATGTCCACGGTTGACGTGTCACTGTCACGTCAATAATATTTCTCTTTAGGATTTAGTTATTTTTCTTAGGGTTTAGTTATTTTTAGTAGAATTTAATTTTAAAAGGTATACTAATTAATTGCTTCCTTAAATATAATATTGTACATCCTCAGCCGTGAGCATATTAAGTATGCTCACTATGGATAGAAAAGCATTACTCATTATTTTGATAGAAAATGAATTTCATATTAATTAATGTTTGACTGTCTGAGGATGAAATATACCGGCCACTAGCCTTATAAAATCTAATGAATTATAGCAATTCATTTTCGATCTTTGATTAATTTCCAGAAAAGATAAATTAACAAATGGAATTTTTGGAAGGAGCATTAAATGTTATAAAAACATTTTTTTGTCCTTTCCCGTTTCATAGTTCACTAGTGTTGCCCGTCTGGCTTTCGCATGGATAAAATTTTTATATATTTATTTTTGTTTTACTATGTAAAAAATTACTAGTACTGTTTATTTATTTATTTTCCATTTGAAAAAAAATATTATTTCATTATTGTACAATTGCAAAATTATGCAAATATACTTTGAATAATTGATGTGATATTATGCAAAAAGAATGTGCGTAAAGCAAAAAAGTTAGTACAATTTTTAAATTGGTCTTAAACAAAGTCTCATTTTTCTGCATATGAAGGATTTGGAACTCGAGAAAGATCTTTGAGGATTGAGACTACTATGGTTGCCAACTTTATTAATGTTGGTTGAAATGAGTCATGCATCCTTAAATTTATCACACCCAACAATCAGAAAAGAAATAATAATAATAATAATAATAATAATAACTTGAAAGTTCAGAACATGTCTAAATAGCACACAAGCACTGAAGTAAGGAATAGCAAACCAGGAATAGTAATATACTTTATTTGTCCCATAATAAGTGTCCCTAACCACCGTTTTACACAAACTAATAAAAGTGAAAATTTTATTATATAAACCCTCAATCATTATATAGAAAATTGAAAATATATAAATTTTGAAATGATAATAGGGGCAAGTATGAAGTTTAACATATTTTTGTATTGAATTTTGTAATGAGACACTTATTAGGGAATAAATATTTTAACAATTAAGGACACTTATTAGTAGACGGATGGAGTAATTTATAAAAATTGAGATGAGATTGTAAAGCGGCATATATCAAATTTTAATATTTTAAAATTCAAATAAGCAAGTAGGGCTGTCAATTCGTGCGTGTTGTGTCGTTATCGTGTTGACACGGTAACGACACGATACGATAAGCCCAAACACGAACACAACACACTTTAATCAAACATGAACACGACACGAGCATGACATGAACATAATATTGACACGATTAATTCGTGTCGACACGAACACGATATTGGTACGACAATAATAATAATAATAATAAACTTAATTGTTCATAACAACAACAAATTTGTAGAATAAGTCTTCACACAGCAAAAAACAGTTTCAAGTCTTAAATTACTCTTCAACAATCCAACAAAATATTTAAATTTGAATTTCTAGCTTGAGATATGTGAATAAAATAATATATTAATAAATAAATAATATATTTATATTAACGTGTTACACGAACACGACACGACACGAACACGATATGAAAATTTCAGGTCACTATCGTGTCAACACGATAACGACACGAACATAATAAGCTTCAACACAAACTCATTAATATTGTGCGTGCTCGTGTCGTATTATCGTGTCGTGTCGAAAATTGATAGCCCTATAAGTAAGTATGAATTTTCATGTCCAATTCTATTTGTTTTTTCGAGATAGTGGTTATTAAAAAAATCATTATTTGATAGAAAGTTTGCAGAGGAAAAAGAATATCACTCCGTTCACTTAATATAATATGTTTTATTATTTTATATCATCCATTTAAATAAACAACAAGACATATTGAGTGGGACGTAGGGAGTATAAATGAGCGAAATTCAATTATTCAACATTGACAATTTGTGTATTTGTGTGCATGCGACATGCATAATTGCGGCTGTTTTGGGCGGGAATAATTTTTTTCCACAACTCCGTTTTCTTATAGTAAGATGTAGTACTATTTTTTTTCTAATAGGAAAATTAGCAATATTTATATTTTCTTTATGTTATTATGAGAGTACTACTTATATTTTGATGTTTTTTTAGGCACTTATAATTTGATGTTAATTTATGAAATTATTTAATTAGAACAGAGTTAATAATATTACTCGTACAAGTAGTTATATATCTATATTTATTATATTTTTCGAATTATATGTATACAACAATAATTGAAATATTTAATGAAATTATGAAAGTAAACGTTAATTGAGGGTCCTCTTCACAAAAAAAAAATATATTTTCAATTATTCTCTACATTAATACAGCACTAATCATTCCTTACATTGGTTAGAACAATGTTTAGCTACCAATTAATAGAAAAACAATAAGAAAATCTGATAAGTTATCAAATACATAGAATAAAATTTATTTAATAAGAATCCTTTGGTGTAACGCACGTAGTACCTTAAAAAGTAAGAATACTTATGGTTCATATTGTAAAAGTAAAGATAAATTGAAAATTCAAGAACAAAATAAAACAAAAGGCGACCTAGATAGAGATGTATTGAACTAGAGAAGAAACAAGAATTTGACGAGGCATAAGAAAGCAAAAATTTATTAATTCAAGATATTTATATAAAGAGCTGGCCATTTCCTACACAATTGGACCACTCGTGGTAAAGTAATTTTATTTACCACAACTGTATTGCGTACGTAATAGTAGTAGGTACGAATCTTATTGCACAATTAACACCACTTAATTAGGTCTTTAAAGATTGTACTGTACTAAAAATTCCCTTTGACTGGTCTTTTTTCTTTCTTGCCCCTTAAACTAAAAATTCCCTCGTTTATTATTAGTAATTTATTGATTATTGATCAAGGATTATCACCAAATCACCATCTCAAATTACTACAAATTAACAACTAGTTGACCAAAGTCGCCAAAACAATAGCCAAAAATATGGTACCACTTAATTTTGGTTGATTTTTATTTTTACAAAATCTTTCAAAAAAAAAAAAAAAAAAAACCCCATTTTGATATTTGTTTAATTTTGACACAAATTTGATATTTGCCTAAAATTGATTCTGATTTAGCGCATAAGTTACAACGTGAATTCCACTTGACCATCTAACAACGTTGTGTAAAATATATTTAAAATGATATAGTGAATTGTCTTTAAACACATAGATCAACTCAAACTAATTTGGATAAAAATCACATATGTATCAAAATTGAACAAAAATCAAAATTTGGTTAATTTTTCTAAGCTTTTAAAAGATTGTTTTAAAAATAAAAATAAACATTTCTAAATCCACCCACCCATCGGCCACCACCTCCACCCCACATAAACACAAACAAAAAACAATACTAGACAGAAAGGTAGCTCTGGTTGGTTGCTGGTAGTGCTTCATCTAATCCATTTTTCCAAAAACCTTTGAAAAATTAAAAGAAAAGTAAAGGAAAAGGAGTAAAATACTGTTTTGGCTGTTCACCAATCTCCATTGTACAGATCTTCACCGATTTGCTTTTTTGCCTGAGTTCGATCCGGCGTTGAGTTCCAGCTTAGATGGTAACTCATCTTTGAAAGGGGCTGGATAGAAGGGGAAAATGTCGGCGACTCTTCCCGCATTTGACCGTCCTCGTATTGGGAACTCCAATACGGTAATGTCTTGACTTGCTTCTATTTTCCAATTCATTCTGCGTTTTGTTCTCTTCAATTTTTTATATTGACGAGAAAGGTTTAAATTGGTGGGCGTTTTGTTTTAAATTTATTCAAGTGATTGTCAATGTAGTGTTGAAAATTTTGGACTGAATTCAGTTGAAGGTTGCCCTTTTTTCCTATTTTTACTATGGGCGAAGTTTGGGGGTTGGCATCTTGCTGCACTATGGGCTGTAACTGTTTCTAACTGGACTCTTGTGTAATTTGTAGATATTCAAGAGTGGGCATCTGCTCATATCTTCTAAAGGTTAGTCTTTTCACTCTCGACAAATATTAGCCTTAGGAAATGCCTGTGTGGCTTGTGCTGTAAAATGTTTGATTATTAATTATTTAATCTTACCGAACTAGGGGTAATGTGCAATGGACATTTGGTTTAATGGATCTAATCTGTATTGTTGAGCAATTTTATGTTCTGTTTCAGTTTTGTTTTAATTGTATATGTCTGTAATGCAGTTCCAATGTGATAGTTTCTAGTATGCTCCTCCTCTTAATTAATGAACAATTGTTGGTTTTCATCCTTCCTCTTTATTGGCATGAATGTTTAAATGCACATTTCTTACTCTTTTTTATTGTGGGTGTCATGTATCCCTTAATACTAAGACTTCTTGCAGGGTTAGGGTGGAAGTCTTGGAAGAAGCGTTGGTTTATTCTTACCCGCACTTCTTTGGTTTTCTTCAAGAATGACCCAGTTAGTCTCAAATTCATCTTCATTTCCTCATTCTTCTGATTTATGCATCAAGCTGCCAATGCGAATAACAAATAGTATATATATTGGAGCAGTTCCGCAGAAATTTGATTTGCTTAGACTCCAATTTCATGTGTTATGGCTTTTGATATATATTATTCCCTTTCTCTAGAGTGCACTACCGCAGCGTGGTGGTGAAGTAAATTTGACTCTGGGTGGCATCGACTTAAATAATTCAGGAAGGTATTGATAATGGTCTGTCTTCCTCTTCATTTATTTCTCTGTGGCTCCTGCCCGTTTCTGATTTGTCCCTGCATGTAGTGTTGTTGTGAGAGAAGACAAGAAACTGCTAACTGTTCTATTTCCTGATGGACGTGATGGACGAGCATTCACTCTTAAGGTGCACTAGCAATTAGTCAATATTTTTCTTTCTTGTTTTGATATTCATACAATGCTTCTAATTGGTTGTAATCATATGTATCACTTGTAATTAATCGCTGTTTGATCTATTCTATATTCTGAACCTTAGGCTGAAACATCTGAGGACTTGTACGAGTGGAAGACAGCCCTGGAACTTGCTCTTGCACAAGCGCCAAATGCTGCTCTTGTGATGGGACAAAATGGGATATTTAGAAGTGACACAAATGATCCGATTGAGGGGTCTTTCCATCAATGTTCGTACCTTATAATATTTTCCTTGATGCTCTTCTTTAAGTACACTATTGGAGCTCTTCTTTAAATACTCTATTGGAGCTTTTCATAAAGATGTTCCAAGTCCTGACGCCTGACGGTTTACCTTTTCATACAGGGAGAGATAAACGACCAGTGAAGTCTTTGGTTGTTGGACGTCCAATTCTGCTTGCATTAGAAGATATAGATGGAGGTCCATCCTTCCTGGAGAAAGCGCTTCGGTTTCTTGAGAAGTATGGTAAGATTTTTGTTTTCATGTCCTGCAGTGATATTTCAAATAGTTTTCCTGAAATTGTGAAGCTGTCTGATTATAATAACTCAATATATGTTTTATGCTTCAAGGATACTTGTAGATTTGTAGTTCTATGCCTGTTAAGTATTTGGCCGAGCATGCAAGATATTTTATATATATTTGCTGAGCAGCAGTCCCTCATTAGCCATTTTGTATGTAATTTCTAAATATCTATAGTTCTATACTTGAGCTCATTTCTTATGAAATGGGTTCTATATATAGTGTTTTATCTTTAACTCACACTTAATCGTAGGTCTTAGTATATTTTTGTAGCTTCATGCGTCTCACATAGTATGTGTCTCTTTTTCTATTTTGTCTAAGAATGAATCCATTGAAATTCTACTCCCTCCATCCTACGATAATAGTTTTGGTTTCTTTATTTGGACGTCCCAACAGTATAGTCTCTAACCCAAAATGGAATGATCACTACCCACTAAACATAGAAAACAACCTTAACATATTCTTAAACTACACAATATACCATTGTGGCCCACCCAATTAACTCTACTTTATCCACAATTGTTCTTTCATACACATATTTATTAAAATACTAAAAAGTCACCTTCTCTTTTCCAATTTTATTATAAAATAATTTGTTTCTTAACATCCGTGTCCGCCCCTATGAGACCATTTTTATGGGACCAAGGGACTATTAAACAACATGCGGGAGTTGACATAATTTGAATCAACCTATTTCAATTACATGATCTGATAAATGCGTAGTGCAGTTCACATGGTTGGATTGTTATATGAGTTATATCCTAGTTTATTGTTATCAACTACCATCATGGTCCAGCTTTCCTTTAGCCAATGGATTTGAGCTAGGATATTTCGTGACGATAAATTATAATGAGCCATGCTAAGTGAGTCCATATTTTGATGTTCACATTTCACAGGAACTTTTTGTTTGCTATCTTCAGTATTTTTTTCTTATTGAACTACAATTTAACAGGAATTAAAGTGGAGGGAATTCTGCGGCAGTCTGCAGATGTTGAGGAAGTGGAACGAAGAGTGCAAGAATATGAACAAGGTATTTGTTTTGGCTTTATTGGAGTGAATGTTCCTCAGGGTGTTATTATTTGCTTGTTGCTGACTGCAATTTATATTTTGTTATGGTTGGTCATGATACTACTTGTATGGTTTAAGTTAAAAAGCTAACTCTCTTTCTCTTTTCATCTGTAAATGTTCAATAATAATTTTCCTAACAAATTGATTCTTTTTTCTTCTTTCTAAAAGATTTTAGAAAAGGTTGCCATTCATAGAATATTAAGCAATTATGTTTGACGCACAAAATCCTTTTTCTTACACTCTCCTTTTTGGAGACTATATGACCTTGTTCAATTGACTTATTTTTCGCCTTTTCTTAAATAGGTGAAAAATGACAAGCCTTCTAGTTTTAGTTTTTAAAATCGAACATAATTGTGGATAGGCACCATACGAACCTTTATTTTCGTTTGACTGATGCTTCCTCACCCACCTGTTGTGATGAATATGATGATGACTCAGCTGGATGGATATGCAATTTTCTGAAGAGACCAGCTTATTAGATTGTGGATACTGGGGAACATCCTTCTTTTGAGTTGAACACACACACACACACACATCTATATAACTAACATGCCAAACCCAAAGACTATCATGGCGAGCATCCTTCTGATGAAAAGCTTATATGTAATTATGGCTCTAGATATGAGTTTATCCATTGTTCATTTACTCATTTATTCATAAATATTATATCCCTAATAGCAAATTACTGTTTTATTTTAAAATAAACCGCAAAGCATGACCACTTTGTAAGTTATTTCATGACAGGGAAGGCTGAATTCGATCCTGATGAGGATGCACATGTTATTGGCGACTGTGTTAAGGTTTGCTTGCAATCTGAGTATTTGGTTCATTTGTTCTAGTTTATTCAAGTGATACTCATGAGAGTTACCCTCCTTCAGCATGTTCTTCGAGAGCTGCCTTCATCACCAGTTCCTGCTTCCTGCTGTACCACATTGTTGGAAGCCTATAGTAAATTTTTATGTTTTTTCATTCAGTCTATACGTTTGTACACATATTTTGAATCTGTTATTGTTTCCTATAATTGTCCTAAGGATGATTGGAAGTCTAAATAACTTGGTTATTTGTGCCTATTTTGAAAAGAAATTGACCGGAAGGAAGCTCGGATAAATGCAATGCGCTCTGCCGTACAAGAAGCATTTCCTGAACCCAACAGACGCCTCTTACAGAGGTACAGTCTCCTGTTTTTGATGTATCACTCTAAGAGCACATGTTGCTTTCAGTAGAATTGCCTTATTTCTATTCATACTACAAAGAGCTTCTGAAAGTCTAAGAAAGTAGGACATGGATGAAATGTGAATTCTCTAATAAGAACAGTTACCATCGTTGATCTGTTTTAAATTTTGGAAGTCATTATTTGATAGAGTGCCACTTATTTGAATGTAAAAGCTACATAAAAGGGAGGTCTAAAAATGAGACGATGACGAGTCATCCACTTGATATATATGTACTCGGTGGCCAAATAAAAAACCGAAGCTGCAGTAAGGTGGTTAACAGAGTAAATTGTGTAATCAGACACCTCCTCTGCTCGTGCTCTTGACATCCTAGCATGAATAGATGCATAATTGGGAGCTAAAAATCAGTTGCCAGTTTTATGTTTCCGCATAGTACCTACTCCCTCCGTCCCACCTAAATTGTCCCTAAGGGAAACGGTACATTGGAAGAGATGAAGGGATTTTAAGGCCCTTATTGTGTGTATAATTCTTACCATATTAGATAAGGAGATAATTATATGGAATGTCCCAATAAGGAAAGAGGGACAATTAGAGTGGGACGGAGGGAGTACTTTATGTTGAAGATAGAGGTTTTAAACATGAAAATTTTGGTCTTCATAGGATAGGATCAGACCAGAGTAAGTCTACAATGGAGGCTTAAGATTCACATGTAATGGAAATCTACTTTTCTAGCTATAAAAATGTTGCCTATCTTATTGCTTGTAGATTTAGAAAAGACTCTCTGTGTCTAAGACTAAAAATATCGCTTTAATGAATAAAAGAAGGCTAGATCAGGATGGATTCTTTTATCTGGTTATTGGAATTTGCTTTGAGCTAAAGAAAGACTAAAAATATTGCTATAATGAATAAAAGAAGACAAGATCAGGATGGGTTTATTATCTGGTGATTGGAATTTTTTTTAGCTAATGAAGCATGCATCCCGATAATTATCTTTTCATATTCGTTTTTATATCTTTTTTGTTGTACTTCCTCTGTCCAAATGAAATGGTCTCGTAAGGCCGGGTGCAGGTGTTAAGAAAAGTTAATTGTTTATTATAAAAGTGGGAAGAAAAAGTGACCTTTTGAGGGTATTATTTCAAATCAAGTGTAGGAGGGATAAATTGTGGATAACGTGTGGTTAATATTGGTGGGCCAGAATGTCAAATTATGTAATGTTAGAGTATGTTGAGGTTGTTTATTTTGTTTAGTGGGTGGGGTATTGTTGTTTCCATTTTAGGTGTAGGACTATTTCTTTGGGATGGCTAAATAAGGCAACTGAGACCATTGCTCTTGGACGCAGGGAGTATTATTTTTGTCCCAGGATAGGGGAATTGTACCCACTTCTCTCAATTGCAAAGTAGTGAAGTACTGACCCTTGACCTCCTGTTTCTTCCTTCACTCCCCCCATTTATAGCAAAATGGGTGGGAATTTTCTGAAACCCCACTTCTTTGTTTCTCTCAAAGTCGACAAAAGCATTTGGGTATATTAATTCTGTGCTCTTGTTTTTGAAGAAAAAGAAAAGGGAAAACGAAATTTTCAATATATTGGATGTGGCCGTTATTAGTAAGCTCCTGCTAGATTTTTGTTGGGCGGATGTTTGTATATTCCCAATCCCAAACAAACTCCATTTCTTTAGCAAATAACTTAAGTCTTTCCTTCCACAAAGTCGAGTTCTTCAGTAAAGTTTCATTTCCGAGAGAGCTATTTCGGCAAAGGTGCAAAGGCTAACCAAACATTTCCCCTGCCTATGATGTAGAGTGCTTTTATTTTTATTTTTATTATTATTATTTTTAAATTAGTAAATACAACAGTAAGTTTTTGATGAATATGTTTCTTAACAAAGTCAATAGTTAAGCGCTGATAGCATATAAAAAATCTTTGAAATTTGAAATGAGCTTCATTTTTTACTTTTTCTTCATTACACATCATTCTTTTTTATAAGAATCTTCAAAATTAAAAATGACTTCAAATGAACTTCATTCGGTACTTATTCTTCATAACACTTACCATTATCTTCTTTTTTTAAAAATCTCATTTGTCCCCTGTTAATTGTTTTTAGAGTTCTCAAGATGATGCATACAATATCTTCTCATGCTTCTGAGAATCGGATGACACCATCGGCAGTTGCTGCTTGTATGGCTCCGTTGCTGTTGCGCCCTCTTTTAGCTGGTGAATGTGAACTTGAGGATGACTTTGATATTAATGGAGATAGTTCTGCGCAGCTTCTGGCTGCAGCCAATGCTGCTAATAATGCCCAAGCTATTATCACAACACTTTTGGAGGAGTATGACGATATTTTTGATGTAAGTCACTTTTTTAGCTTAGTTACTAGAATAGATGATCCCTGTTTTTTTTTTTTTTTTTTTTTTTTTTTTTTTTTTTTCATCTTCTATCTTCTATGCTAGTATCTCAATTCTCAATTGTGTTCTTGTAATTCATACTGGCATAAACCATGAGGAATATATTGCAGTTATTCTTTGCTAATCACATTGCTTTACGTACAGGATGATAGTCTGCACAGATGCTCTATGTCTGTAGATTCTAAAACTGATAACAGTGGAAGTGAAGATACAAGTGATGATGAAAATACGGATATAAAAGTAAATGGTTATCACGATGCTGAAAATGAAGCCGACCCAGAAACAGATGTTGATTCGGATCGACGACACAGTGGAAAGTTAAGTGAAAGCAGTGGCTCAGCTGCTAGTGATCTTTATGACTATAAGGTTTCGTCTTCCACCCCACTTTTTTTGAATGGCTATGCATGTACTCAATATTTAATTTATATAGTTAACACACATAGGACAATCTTGATGGATAAACACATGCAGAGATTTTTTCTGGTCTTTCTAAATATATCTCTCACTAATTTTAGTGTGCTGGTTCAGTTTTCTAGTGATTTCCTTGAAATAGACTTACTCTTATTCCATTTCCAAGAATTGAGTCACTGGGGGAAAGCAATGATCTGAAACTTGGACACTGCATTGGAACAGCAAATGTGATCAAATAAAGAATACAACAAAGAAAATGTTTGATGTTGAGAGAATAATAAGAATGACCGTGAGGGGAAATTGCAAATTTGTGACTAGAAGCTACTGCAATTGAATTGTTTTGCCTGTTTTCTTTTTAATTGTCAACTTTGTGAGATTGTACTTCAAAAGATGACTTAATAAAAGAGGTGAACTCAAATTTTAGCTGTGTTGTGTATTTCACTGAGAGCCCCTTAATGTGAGATTCAACTAGCTAATCCTTACATTTTCTTTATTCGTTTTATGAAAAATTATGAGATCTAAATGCAATCAAAAAATGGGAAAATGGTCAAATGAGGATGGTAAACACAAATTTGTAGTTGTGCCGTTTACTTTCAAATTTTCATTAATGTCATTGTACATAAATTTAACTAGCTTATCACTATTAGCTATTCTCTATTTCTCTGTTAATTGCATGAAGAATTATGAAATCCTAGTGCAAAAACAAATGGGAAAAGGGTCAAATACACCATTGATATTTCCCCTCCAAGGTTCAATTTGACTTTCATTTTAAGTACTTTTACGTACTAATACACCCTTGTTGTTTTCATTAGGGTTCAAATAACCGTTCACATATTTTTAAGTACAATAAACCCTTAATATTGGCCAGTGATAACATTGGTGTCCTTTCTACTGAAGCAAGGTCTTGCGGTTAACCATGACGATATATTGACTTATATATTGCTGGATTGAACTGGTATATGTTAACTCAGATAGGTTACATAAACTTTCTTGAAAATTTTACATAAACTAGTAGAACAACTAGAGCATATGGTCGGATGTATAAACGAATTCCATATCTTGTATCTCTATCTATTGGCAGATTTGTGTTTTCAAATGTTTGTTTATGTTAAAGGAGGGGCTAAAAACTGAAATAAGAATAAGAACACATTTTGGGTTCAATAATATCTCAACATAACGACTAGATTGATATCAAATCTAAGTTTTAGTAATGACTAAATAAAGATCTATTCATACCTAAAATTACTTAAGAAGTTTACTTACAAATGAAGCTTGATGAGTTTATTTGACCATTTTACCCATAATCTTTAAGGAAGTTCGTATATTTATTTGTCTGACAAATAAACATTAATTAGGTCCCATAATATATAGCTCGCTTAATGACAATGTTAAAGACAAAATTATGCTTAGCTAGAGAGGAACATGGATGTTAGTTCTGTTTAACATTGAAGCTTTATTTGTTCATAAATATACTTAAAAGAGTTTATTTGAACCTTTGAGGAATATTCAGTGTCTATTTGAAACTGGGAAGGAACTTCAAGGACAATATGACCCTTTTCCTTGAAAAAGAATTGGTACAAGTTATTGTATTAGATTATGTATTTCCATGCACTGAGTGATCTTTGTGATTGGTTAGTTGGAAAACTTCTGAGTTTTCTTCGTCTTGTTATCAGAAGTCATGTATAACAAGGTTCGACTAGTCAATATGTAGTTGTAATCTTTTTCCTTGTTCCAGAGACACAGTTGAAACATATTTTTAATAACATTGATTGACCTTGCAATCTAGTTTTAATTCTCTGGGGTATCATTGTTTGGGTTCGTTGTGTTTCATTGCTTAAACACTTCTCCAGAACTATCTACTGGTTACTGAAGTTGCTGTTGGTGTCATTTGTTACACCAGGCTGTAGGAAATGATGATTCAGATGATGGGACTCCCATGCACAATAATATTGTTGAAAAGAAGCTACATGTGGCTTTGGACGCTAGTTCCAGTAGATACTCTAAGACTTCAGTAACTGACCAACTAGGCCGGACGAAGTCCCATGAGAATATGATAGATGCCTCTACTGACAAACCTGGTAATGAATCTCAGCGATCTGTTGGAGAGATTTTGTCATCCATGAACCAAGAACTACACCAATCTGTTAGTGGACCCGAACTATCGGGTGAGAGGGCAGTGGCCAAACTTACAAATACTAATATTGGTAGTGCCAAGAAGTCCACATTTTGGGGAAAGAAAAATGTGAGTCTTATTCTTATCATTTTTCTTTCTATCCTTTTTCTTTCCCTTGGAGGTTAAGCTTCTCTATAGTTGAAGCTAAACATGATAGAGATTTTACAAAACTAGTTTACACACAACAATCTAAATGTGCACGAACTAGTATGATTCTACTAGCATATATCAAATTTCGTTCTCCCTGTCTCCTTGAATTTGGTTTAATGATGCTAATCCGATCTGAAATTGTTCTTTAATCATAAGTACATGAGCCAAAGACGCATTTGGTGTTGTTCTTCTGTTTGTTTTTCTGTCTGTTGGTTCTTGCTAGTATGTTGATATGCTTATGGATTTCAGCACTCACACATTTTACACGTTAACTTAATACATTATCTGGCATCATCAACTGCTATTGTTCCTCACCACTGAAGAAAGCTGGCAACATGCTTGATTATCATGTGTTTTCTTGTCTGTTATCTTGAGATGATTAGACTTTCACGTATCAGTAGAAACTTCTTGTAGATTTATAATCCATACATTGCGCACCTATACTGCAAAAGAATCAATGAGATAAATAATTTATAATCTTGTAGAGTGTCTCCTGTTGATGAAACTGGGATGAGGCTGATTCTAGTAAAAATAAACGGATGTGCCTTAATACTCCCATTTTATAATAGGTAAAGTCTTGGTGAACTTCAGAGACTAAATACTACTACCTCCGTCTCAGGATTTCTGAGTCTTTTCGTTTCGGCATCGTACTATCCTGTAAAAGAAAAAATACTTCAAAAATTCTTTTTAAAACCCTTCATCGAGAAGCATGGAAAATGCATGCCGAAACGAAAAGACTTTCTGAGACGGAGGTAGTACTAATCTAATAATTTGACAACAGAGAGTTCATTATTCCCAGTAAATTGTATTTAAGCTATTTGTTGGTGTTGAACCACTTTCCGAGCTGTGTGGCTCAGCCTAGTGGAAAGAAATGGGGCTGTTGCTTTTATGATTTTGCGTTTTGACTTTATTGAGTTATTTATCTGAATATTTTGAACATTATGGATTCTATAGATCTTATCCGTTGGAATAACAAATCTGATTCTGTTCTTGCAGGCAAGAAAAAGTCCTTCAACAGAATCCGTAGATTCTTCTGGAGAGGAAGAGTACGACCATTTTCAGCCATATATAACTCTGTTTTGTGTATTTGAAATTTTTTATTCTCTTCAAGACCCTTCAGACTTGGTACACATACCCTCAAGAGCCTTAGAGATTTGCCTAACTGAAAACAAATTTCAACTTTCAAGAATAGTTGCTCTCTATCCCAGGCTTTATTTATGGTCACTGAATATTGCTTGGGAAGTTGAAATGCTGTATATAGTGTAAATGGTGTTAAGACTTTGATTTATAGATATGTTACAATTGCATAATTCTACATGTGTTGATGGGTATATCTGCCTATAGATATCTTATATTGATTTGAATATTGATTTGACGATTAATGATTGCATACGATTAGCCTGTCTAGAAACTGAGCCATCTTTCAAAATTTTGTATCTTTCTTTCTTTTTTTTACTTTCTTTCTTTCTTTTTTTTTTTTTTTTCAGTATCAATTTCTTGTGCACTGATAGAACTGTTCTCTGAGCTTGGCTTTACGTGGACTAACCAGCTTAATTTATCTTTTTCTATGTTTGGGCTCAAAATTTTGATGAGATAAGTGCAGTTGTGATCACTCCTTTTCCAAAGGAAAACAATGATTTTCTAATCTCCTGGGAAGTTTTTTTTTTTATGCTACTAAGTTTGCAACGCTTTTCTCATTAATACTGCTTCAGTGTATTTGTCTTCATAATCCCCAAAAGACTTCTTAAGTAATGACTATTAGGCTGCTGATTGTTGATGCTCTCTTGCGCTGCCTGATGCTTTCTTGTCTTCTTTTGCATTTCTTATTGATTGAAGCTCAATGGTGCATTTGCAGGCTTGCCATCCAGAGGTTGGAGATTGCGAAGAATGATCTACGCCACAGAATTGCGAAGGAGGTAACAAATAGGGAGTGTACTAGTGGCTATGGTATATTAAGTTACTAGATGGTATTGAGTAATACAATTCGGCTTTTTTCATCAGGCAAGAGGAAATGCAATTTTGCAAGCTAGCTTGGAGAGAAGGAAGCAAGCTTTGCATGAGCGGCGATTGGCGCTTGAACAAGATGTGAGGGTTTATTCTGTAAATTTGACATGAACCATCATAGTCATCTTTCATCCTCCACCAAATTTATTCATTTTGGGACCTTCGCAGTACTCTTTAGAAGTAATTAAATCTATGAATCCAGTCATAGATAGATAGATAGTTATGTTATGTATTTTCTCTTCAATGTGGGGCTTTCATTTATGAATATACTATATTCATAAAAATCTATATATAGTGTTAATGACCTGTCTTTTCACCCATGCTGATTCTATATTTTTGAACGGTTACTAATCCATTTTTCCTTCTTGATTGAGTTCAATGAGCTTGGTTTCTGGACTATCAATCCCTTTACAGTAGCCACTGAAAATGATCGTGTAAAACTTCTAAACAAGTACTGCTAAGTTCTTTGAACTTTTTATGCTTTTCTCCAGATCTCCAAAACATTATTTATCTGCTGGATCTGTGAAAATGTTGTCCATGACTTCTCTTACGAGCTAAAAATAGATAATGGATGCACCTGGTGCATGTGACTGTACATAATCCAAGACCTGTAGGAAGCTGTGATAGAGCTTATTTTGTTATTCTGCATTTCCTTCTTTTTTTGGGGAATAAGTGTTCAGTCCATTCACTTGTTTATTTAGATATAGCACATTAACAATCTTCTCTTTTCTAATTCCTTTAGTTTGGATTGGCATACTGAGTATGTTGTTTTCTTCTTTTTATATGGGTAGGTAGCAAGACTGCAAGAACAGTTGCAAGCTGAGAGAGATTTACGAGCTGCTCTAGAAGTTGGATTGAGCATGTCCTCTGGGCAATTTTCTGGCTCTCGAGGCATGGATTCTAAGGTTTGCATATTTTCTTCTAATTTCCATATTAATCAGAAATCACTGTAGATGCCGACATGTTATATTCATGCCAGACTAGGGCTGAACTTGAGGAGATAGCTCTTGCTGAAGCAGATGTTGCCAGACTGAAGCAGAAAGTTGCTGAACTTCATTACCAGTTAAATCAGCAACGTCAGCACCACTATGGTTCTATTTCTGATGCATGTGATAGATATCAAAACACACCAAACCAAGCATCTCAGCAGTGAGTCATTCTTTTCCGAATCATCTAACTATCACTTCCTCTTACGTCTCTAGGGTAATTCTAGGATCAGATTCTTATCATATTAGACTAAATTCTGCTATTACATGCCAAACAACTGTTGACTACTTGGTAGTAAAAAATAAATAAATTGTGAAACGGTTCACTTACAATCTTGCACGATGAGTTGGGAAGTGTCACTACTGTATACTCTTAACAATTAATATTCTGTATTTTCAACCTCTTGAAATATAATATGACTACACAAAAAAGTACTCCCTCCGTCTCGTTATGTTTGACACTTTTCTTTTCGGCACGGGAATTAAGACGGAAATGATTAATGTGTAAAGTGTAATGTGTGTAAGGATATAGTGTTGTTTATGTATTTATACATATTTTAAAACAAGAGCATCATACATGCATAAAAATATATTCATGTTTGATCTTAAATGAAAGATCGTATCGAGACCTTTAATTTGATATAAAAATTATAAAAATCCGAGAACAAACGATCAAGTTATGACAATTTAAAGTTTTAGAATTTAAATTATATTGGGATATGTGCTGAAAAGTGAAAAATGAGTGGATGGTGAGATTTAATTATAGAAAGTTAAGTGTAATAAGGGAGTGTTAATTATTTCCCAAAAAGGAAAGGTGTCAAACATAGTAAGACGGCCAAAAAAGGAAAATGTGTCAAAGATAGCGAGATGGAGGGAGTAATTAATATAAAGCAGAGTATACTGGCTGATTTCAAATATCTCTTGAATTATTGATATTTTTCCAATCTCGTTGGTGATTTTTTATTCGCTTGAGAATCAAATTGATTAGTGCAAGTTCTTGTGTTGTTTCTTAGTATCAGCAAATTTTAGCTTTTACTATTCTTCTTTTCTCATTTTCAGGGATGGGGGGAGCTGGGAGGGAACTACTAGCTTAGCATCAAGAAAGCAGTGGATTTAAGATTTCATTTAATGGTCTTGGGTGGGTTATTCAGATAGGTTAGGATTTAAGAAAGTGATGTGAATCTAATAGATATCTTAAGAAGCGCTGTAGAAAATGTTTTAGGTCGTCTAGGTGTCTTCTACCAATTACCAAATGGGAAAATTTTTAGGTTCTAGGCGGCAAGAATTGGAGCTAGGCGCACCCTTTGCTACACCTAGCTATTTAAGTCATTTTCTTCTTCCTCCACACATCTGGCTCGATGAAATAAAAAACAAAATTGGTTTAGATTAGTAGTACAATATTATCAATATCTTCAAGAAGGCTTTTTACGTAATTCTAATAAAAGGAAAGCCTTTAAGGGAGCTGGAATGGCTTTGTCATAGACCTATTAGGGAGATTAAAAGTATCTGAGTTAAAATGCAAAAAACAACTCATATATAGGTATACAAATTTGTATATTCCTTTAACCAAAGTCCTGTTTGGTGCCAGACAGACTTATTCTAGCAATTCTCTGCAACATGGTCTTGGGGTGTAGCAAGAATAATTTCTAATCAACTGAAGTAGAAATTTAAGGCAAACCTTGAACTTTTATGCAGTTCTATTGTAAAAATCTGATGTAGCTTAATCCTACATGCAGGAAATTTTTCAAGCAAGATTTTGATACCACACTTGCTGTTTGTAACCATGAAAGAAGACAGAGGACAGAGGTGGTTGCCTTTATTTTGTTTTGCTTTTTGATATAGTTGGTATTTCTTACATTTCATTGTCAGTTCTTTTCATGAAAGGTTTTCTTTTTCCTTCTAATTTATGTGATTGCCAGTGCATCTCAATTCTGAATGGGTTGCCTTATTCATACCCATCTTAAGTTCACATTCTTTCCTTTTCATTGGCTGGGGAGTAGGGAATTACTTTCCCTTTGTGCTTCATCTTTTATTGCCTATTCTTTTTCTTTCTTTTTTTTGAAACAATTAACATGAAAATTAAAGACCGCGCCTACGGAGGACTCGAACTTGAGACCTTTGATCTCAAGCATTAACCCCCTACTACTAAGCCTACACACACACACATTTATTGCCTATTCTGACCTGTAAATATTGCAGGAGTTTATGGGAGCAGACATGAGAAATATCAAAGGAGAATTGTTGACATATGGCAGCTATGGTAGGTTGCCTTCTCGTAAGCAGTTAAATGAATCAACAAGCTTGAGTGATTCTAAAGGTACCGAGGCCTCCACTAGTTTGTCCATGGATGATTTTCCTGCGGTGGATTCTACAGCCTTACCTTCTACTTCTAGGGTGGCTGAGGTAAGATCATTATGTAGTCACTCTATACACACATTCAAGCACAAGGTTGGAAAGGGGAAGCTCGAATAATTTGCCTAAATACTATAGGGTTTATATAGCTTGTCTTCCTATACTACTTTGCTAACTATGATGAATACATGAGCCCTAGATCCTTTGTACGGCGACTTCATGATTTCATACAGACGCTGTTTATATATCCGACCTTTCATTATAAAACGATGTTCTAGTATGGCCCTTTCCTGTCCTGCTTCTCCAATTATAAAAGCGAGTTGTTAGCCCCTCTATTCAGCAAAAGTTGGTCTTTTCTGTATCTCAACTCACTTACACTAAAAAACACTGATTTTGTTGCTTTGTGATTCTCAAAATGTTGTCTAATCTCACGACAAATTCGCCTATAATTGATATGATCAATATAAATTTGCAGTTGTTAATACTATAAATGTTTTATATGACAACAGGCGATAGATTATCCTCGGCATCCACCAGCAGCATCGTCAGCTTTGGTAGAACTGACAACCCGTCTCGACTTTTTCAAGGAAAGGAGGTCTCAGTTGATGGAGCAACTCCACAACCTAGACTTGAACTATGGTTCCACACCTCATGATATTGCGTATAAACCATCATCTCCTCCATGGCACTAGCAACTGGTGGTGTTGCATGTTTGAAAGGAGAAAGCAGGGGCCCTCTGTATATTCTCTGTTGATTAGTATATAGATGTATTTTTACATTGACATGCGATACTATTCTTGTATTTTTCTTTTTCATTTTTTGGGAAATATTTTTGGTGTATGTAATTAGTGTGCAGGTCGAACTTATCTTAGCATATCTATTAGCACAGGATGCTGTATTCAGACATTAATAAACTACCATAGATCTTGCGCGCGTACTCTGATTTAGTGAGTTAAAACAATGTAAAAGGAATGCTTAATTTGTGCCTCTGCGTTTTGTTAAAGTTTCTATTGATTGAGTAGAGTATTATCTCGTGCAACACTGGTCATTTTGTAGCCTACTAGGAAGAAATTCCCTTTGCAGTACTGCCCCCTCCATTATCAATGTTGCCAAGATCTTCTGATTTATTGTTTTTCTCCTAGATGTATCTTGATGTTTAGTGAGACAACGAAACATAATCCAGTTGGTAAGATATTTCTCGTTTAACTTGTATGGATCTCACTTCCTTAACTGAAAGAAAGCGATGATCATATTCCATGCAAGACCCCTCTCTCTCTCTCTAGAACTTCATGAAAAGACAAATTTATATCCAACAGCAACTCAATTCACATTCCATATCTTTTCAAGGTCCATGTAGCATCAGTTCTACCTTGAAAAATAAAGCAGGTTACAGCATAAATATATAATACTAACTATTGTAAACTTTCATTTTAATCTAGTGGTTCTCATGTCACAGCCAGAAGACAACACACTCATACAACATAACACTAACACCAAACAAATTTGCATAAAAAAAAGAAAGAAAGCAAACTACACTGCTCAAAGGAATGTTTATTAGTATTAGAAAAGCTATTGTCATGCAAACAAATTTACAGCACATAGGCAACAACTAAATCTTGGTAGGAGCAATAAACATGATGCTTCCCATCATTTCTGTATATTCCTTATTCCACGGATGTGAGAAATTACACTGTACAAAGGGCCTAATCACAAGCCCCTTTCGGAGTTTTCTCCGCTAAAATCAATTATCAATCAAACCTGTACGCGACCCAACCTCGCCAAATGCTGCTGATGCTTTGCTGCAGCCGCCTTGTCAGCAGCTTCGCGCTTCAGAGCCCTTTTTGCTCGTCTCCCAACTGCTTCCTTGCTCTCTTTTTTCTCTGCCCTACGAGATGGACCAGCACCGGAAGAATCTTGGAGATTTGGGCGATAAACAACTGGCCTTGCTTCTTGTCTTCCGGCCCTCACGTACCCGTTGTCACCCCATCTACGGTTTCCAATTCGGAGACTTGTGGAGCTGCCTAAGTATACATCATCATCCAAGTCTTCTTCCTCTTCATCCTCATCATAGTATTCTTCTATTTCCTCATACACTACCTCCGAACTTTCCACTAAAACCAGAGGCGTGAACCATGAGGCACGTAGAAGAAGGCACACACTCTCCTCGAACATGTAATCATGAATGCTGCACAGAGATAGCTTCGTGTTAGGTGCAATGATAACGGACCAATAAATTTTATTCATATCTAATATTATATTGGCAATCAAATCAGTTATTTACTCTTTCCTGAATATAACTAATAAACTTGCTTAGGTGTATTATTACAAGAGAAGAAAGATGGAGTAACATACCTCCCATCGAGTGCACGATGAACATTAAGGAACTCGAATTGATGTTTACACTGAGGGCACGTTGCTTCCTTCTTGCACGAAGCCCACTTCAAGATGCAGGTAACACTAAACAAACAACCAAATACCAACCAATTAATGACCATGTATAGTACATATACTAAAACCAGAAGAAACATTTAAGAATCACGCGTTAACAAAATGTGCCACAATCCTAGCTGCACTAGTTACTCATGTGCTAAATCGAAACTAATATCAATCTTCATTTCTTTCTCTCGTGTTTTCATAACAACTTCAGCAATACATGAAAATAAAAAAGAGATTCGAACAAACCAGTAGGCGTGCTCGCAACCTTTTACATGAGCGGTTTCTTGAAGAACAATATTGTTCAAACAAATTGCACAAACACCGTGATGACTATTGATGTTACTACTGTTAGGATTATTCTCCTCCTTTGCTGCTGTACAATTATCTTTGTTCTGTAATGCACAAATTCAAATCAACAAACCAAATGAAGCTATATTTCTCACAAAACAATAAGAAAAATAAAATAATTAACTAGATACTGAGTTCTCCACTGTTATAGGAACACATATACATCGCATCATAGAAATGAAAATCTTTGAGCATTTTCTCAACATTTGAATTGTAGGAATAAAAATTGGATACAAACACAGAACCCACCAATTCAAATAAGTAAAATCTCAAACAAATCATAAATAAAGCGCAAAATTCACATTTTTCATCATAAATAGGAAGTAATTCAAAATTAAGAGGAATTTGTTTAGAGAAAGCAGAGGCAAACGGCTCAAAACCTGATCTTGAACTGCGAGATCTTGAACCCCATCAGTTAGCTTCTGATCAACGATCTCAGCTGCAGACATGGCGATCTTGGACATTTTCTATATTTATACACAAAAAATCAAAGAAAAACCTATGTACCCAGGGAAAAAAAAAATGTACGCTGGGAAAATATCTAAAAATGAAGAATTTGTTGATCTACAAATTACAACAGAAAAAAAAGAACTAAGACAAATGTGCGAAAGAAGAAAAAAAAAAAGAAGGGATAAAAGAAAGACGAAAGATTTTGTAGAATAATTTGGATTCGGAAAGAGGAGCGAGAAAAAGGGGGGTTATAAACCAAGGAGTTGTGGCGGTGCTATGGATCACATATATAGGAATATAGGTGCCACCTAATAAAAAATGCCAGCTTCAGCTCAAAAAGCACTGTTGATTAAATTAAACAGTCAAGATAAAAATTCAACAAAATGAAAAGACTACGGTACAAAATGGATCCTTATTCCCCACCAAAATTTTATTATTATTATTATTATTATTGTTATTTCTTGAAATTTTCTTATTATTATTGTTATTGGTATATTATTATCAGGATGTTTATGTTATTATAAAATTTTACATATATTTGTATTATTAAATAAAATTTATATTGTTATAATTATAAATATAATTTCATTGCAAACAATAAATATGAAGAATTCTCACATTTTCCTTGACGTTTCTGAACACAAACATAAAAAATCTGAATATTTATTTTCCTTGAAATCATATTCCCAAACAATATTATTTTCCTACAAACCAAATTAGCCATATATATTACTACCGTTCACTTTTGATGATCATTTTTTGTGGACACCTCTCATATTTAGTTTATATTAACATTACTTTCATATATTATTTCTTCCATCCTGTCCTACTAGAGGCAGTTTTTTCGTCATAGAAATCAAGGAGCAATTGTTAAAGATGTTAAGTATATATGATTAGTAATACTATAATGATTTATATTTTATTTTCAAAATAAATACTCCCTCAATTTTACTTAAAATGACACATTTCAATAGTGGTTTTTTTGGCACGCTTCTTGATGATGAGTTTTAAGATGAATTTTTGAAGAATTCTTTCTTTTAGTCGTAGTATCCCGTTAAAGAAAGAATTCTTCAAAAATCCATCTTAAAACCCATCAACAAAAAGCGTGGAAAAGCGTGCCAAAAAAGGGAAAAAGGAAAAGTGTCATTTTACATGAAATGCAGGAAGTAACATTTTATATATTTATAAAGAGCTAAGGAACCCTAATGAATAGGCTACATTTGACACAAAATAACGGAAGAAAATTTTCTTAACAGACGTTACGATATAAACCGGGCGGCAAGAATTTTCCAGTCTGAACCGGGTCATGCATGTAAAGAGACAAAAAAAAAAAGATACGTTTCACATTACTGTGGTCGGTGAATTATGCGTCCGCCGATTCTCCTTTATTCATGGGACGGGATTGCAGGATCCCAAGAGCCCCTCTCGTATATATAGGAATTGTATCATATGAGAATACTTTCCCGTGAGAACCGTAAATATACAAAAACCACATGTTAATTAATAATTCTCACATCCACGTCAACGGAAGGACAATCTGAATTGCATGTCTTTCTTTTCAAACATCGAAAAAAACATGACGAGTTTCATTACGAAAATGTAAGCTAACTAACGAGCACAAGTTTTATTGCCCTACATTTTTCTGATACTACTGAAAACAATATTAAGTTAATAACAAGAAAACTCTGCCAAAAATGTTACCGTGCCTTTGAAACTGCTTCGTTCAGCTCCTCTGTTGATGATTGGAACAACTCTATATATCGACTACCGAGCGTCATTCGGTCCTTAGCCAATGCAGCTTTAGCATCTTCTTCACTAGCGAACTCCACGAAAGCTTCTCCCGTGGGCCTCCCCTCATGGTTAAAGGAGATATGGATCGAGTCTTCCGATACAGAAAAGTTCTTGAAGAAATCTATTATATCGTCTTTGCCAGCTGAAAATGGCAGTCCCCTCATCCGCAGTACGGGTGAAGGTTCGCTAGTATCCTTCCCCTCGAATGATTTTGACATTAACCTGATTAGTAAGGGTCAGTAATTCCACTCAGTGTCTAATAGAAGTGGCACAAGTAGACACAGCTTAATAAAACACAAGTTATAATTATAAGGCAACAGCAGAAAAATGGTTAAATCATAATCCAGAAAATATGAACCAATAGCAAATAATCATAAAAAATCAGAACAGAGCCAGTGGAAAGTTTACAATATTTGTTACCGTAACCCATATGTAGACAAATTTTGAAGACATTAAGGATGCATTTTATTTGATGAAAAAGAAAATGGATGGATAAGAAGAGGATGGAAATTTTATCCCATAATGGAGGTCTCCCATCTCCTTTATCTTTATATTCTCTAAGGTGGAATAGAGGCTAACCATGTGGAAAAATATTATCACTCCTACTGGATGGGAAAATATTATCATGATGAAAAATTTTCATCCTGCCCGGGAAAAACTTTCCATCATAGAGAATAAGGGAAAAGGGGGAAAAATGGTGAATTTTTTTCTTTTCCCTCTTTTTCCATCAAAGAAAACACATCCTAAGCCTATATTTCAAATTGGATGAATTCTTTAAGGAAAAAGGGTCGACACACCAATATTAAGATCAATTAGCCCCTAAAATATTTTAAAGTACAAATAAGTCCTTGATTTTTCATATACATAGATGCCCCTCATTAATTCTATTTACTATTAAAATTATGAAATAATTATAAAACAATAAACAGCAACCCAAATATTTAATCTAATACAGTAGTTTAGAAGTCTTAATACCATCACATCCAACATTGAACCCAGAACCAAGAAGAACTGGGGAGGGGGGTAGAGGAGGATCAGTCTGCTTTGCTACGCTGCGTATTCAGCTACGCTCTTCTTTTCAATCAGTTAGGGTTGAATGAGTTTTTAATTTTCGCTAAGCTTTGTTTAATACTCTCTCCATTTCACCGGGAATGACCCATTTATTTTTGGAAGTTCTGGCACGTTTTTCCACGCTTCAAAACGATGGGCTTTAAAATAGATTTTTGAAGGTTTCTTTCTTTTACGGGTATGTAATAGGCTTTTAATTTTTCTTGAATTTTAACCGACCCATATAAGGACAAAAAACTTAAGTCTGATTTTAGTGAGGCGTGCTCCTCATGACGCGCTTAGGGGCATTACACCCTCTTAATTCAACCCTTACTTTACACTTTATTTACCAAATTACCTATTAGGGTGGGTCCACCACTTTATTCTTTCTCTCAACAACTTTATTCCAAGAACTTTGCCCTTTATGCAATTTCAACAACTTTATCGTCCACTACCAACTACATTAACAGACTTTTCTTAATCACCATACCGCATGAAATTTCACACATATATTGGGGACAGAGAGAGTACTAAATAAACCAAGGAGGTAGTAAATACCCTTAAGCACCAGTGTGCTATTACAGAAGAAAATGAAATAAAGAAAGAGAGGGGAGAGAGCAGCACCGCCTCACGTTGCCACAGGTCTGTCGCATGCCAAAGTCGCCGTCGCCTTTTGGAGGTGCACAGGGCAGAGAAGTTTGTGCGAGAGAGAGCGAGTAATAGAGCAGATGAGAGAAGATTATGCAATAAACCCTAACCTGACATAAGTTCTAATCTTTATTTTTTCCTTTTAACTTCTCAGATTAGAGCTAGAAATCGAAAGCCCAAGTGAAATTAAGATTATATAATTAAAACCCATGAATTATTGGTTGAACTAAGCCTAAAGAGTAAAGAGCTCATTCTGCCTTAGAAATCGAGGCTTGCACCTCACAGTACTTCGCGCTAGCTCCAATGCCTCGAAACGCCTTGGACCGCCTCATTTCCAGCAAAGTGTAAACCTCGTATACTACCACTGAAGAAGCCACCTAAGAAGACATTTTTGACCTCCTCACCTTAAGCCGTGCCTCATACGCCTTTTAAAACCATGAATATATATTGAGGTGCTGCTAGATAAAAATAACTTGAAGAACCATTGGCTGGTTTATTATCTTTTAAGCAATATAAGATATTCCTAAGTCATAGCTTCTCATATAATGAGAGACATGTTAGTCTAGATCAAAACTGTATTTGTAATCTGCATGGATTCAACTAACGGACCCCAGATTCAGCCACGCAAACCCTAATCAGTCACACATAAGGATAAACTATGTGTGTGTTCCAAAATCTGATGCAATTTTAATAAGTGATGTATGTGGGAAGTCTGGCTTGAAAACGAGCTTACAGAAAAAGAGCAAACATGTAAGAGAGATGCATATTTGACGTGCCCAACAACTAGCAATATATAATGACCTAAAATTCAAGAAGGAACAGCAAACATCACATACATTCAAATATTGATCAGATTGGGGAAATGAAAGGGTTATGATAGTTACCTCCCCCTTGAAGCAGCTTCTTCCAATTCCTCCCGTGATGCAGGGAAAAGCTCTATGTAGCGGTACCCTAGGGTCATCCTATCCTTGGACATTGCAGCTTTTGACTCTTCAGGACTTTTAAACTCCACAAAAGCTTCGCCAGCAGGCCTCCCCTCAGAATTAGCTATTAAATGAACTTCTTCTTCTGACAGTGCAAAATCCTTAAAGAAGTTTATAATTTCCTCCTTGGTAGCCGAAAACGGTAATCCTCTCAATCGCAACACCCCTTTAAATTCTGACAAGTCCCTCTCTTCGATGGATCTTGCCCTTGGGGCACCACGTCGAGGTGAACCACCGGGAGCATCAAATACTTCATTTGCAATAGCCTTATAGTACTCCTCTTTCCTACTTCGGAAAACCTCAACATATCTCCGACCAATATTTTGCCTATTCCTCTGTAAGGCAAAATCAATTTGAAGTGGGTATCCCAAAACACAATAAGCTTCTCCTGTAAACTTGCCACCCTTGTGAACAAACAAAACATCAATAACATCTAGACCATGGAAGAAGTCAACAATCTCAGCCTCTGCACAATCAAATGGAAGGCCTCGAAGTCGGACAACAGGAAATGGCGGTGTGATATAAGAATATGCAGGAGGTGGAGGGGGCGGAGCATCATACATATAACTTGGACCAGGAGCACCATAAAACGAAGAACCCTGATCCATCAAACGCTGCCGTTTGAAACCCATCTCCCTCGCATCACCACTATCAGTGTATTTACTTCATATCCAAAACAATTGAAAACATTACACATGTCAGCCAGAGTCATGAACCATTAATGAAATTGATAAAGGAAATCCTAGTTCTGAAACACATGTCATATTACACTGAATTATTAAGTACTAGAATGATGCACAATATTACTAGCTAGCAGCTGATCTTGAGTAGACATTTGATAATATTACTAATTGTTTTAAACAACATTAACATTTCAAGAGACTATGAACAGATAACGAACTCACAAAAGAACAAAAATCAAGTATAAGGCAACCCTGGTAGCATCTTTGTACAGAAGAACCATACTACTACATTCACTCCAACACAAAATCAGAGTAAGCACTGTATAATTCACCAAAAACTCAAAACCCACGCAGCAAAGCTCAAATACCTAATCAGCAATGAAGAAAAGGGGGAAAAAATGCACAAACATAATCATGCTTGATACTGATATATCCAACGGAATCAACACATTCTGATCCGGAAATACTTTTATCTAAAATATATGACTAAATTGCAGCTGTGTACCAACCCAAAAATTGTTCAATTTGAGCTCAAAGACAAGCCGAATTAAAGAAAATAAAAGGAGAGAAAGAATTCTAGTCCTTACCCTCTGTAAAACATCGTTTCCAATCAATGAAGAAAATCTATGCGTGGATTTTGCTGCACAAAATCTGATGACCTAACGACGTGTGTACTGGTCGAGGACAGAGGGAAATGGTGGGAGGCCTTTCGGGAGAAAACGTCGTCGACGCGTTGAGCTTTATCGTTATACGTTTCTTTCTACTAATGCGCTTTTTTCTTTTTTGTGTTTTTTCCATTTTTTTTTTTAATTTTTAATTTTTAATTTTGGTTTTTTTACCCTTTCGAGTCAACAAGAGGTCCCTTCTATGTATGCTCGTCAACTGGGCTGGGCCGCCTAGCATTATAACGAGCACCCATAGTCATCTATAATTACCGCTACCACTACATGCTTCATGAAGTCCGGTAGCCAAATGCGACGAACCACACCGAGCATGAGGCGACATAATGATTAATGAGACATCTTAAATAACGGCGCTATCTAGAGCTCAAGTTGGTGAAATCTGCAAATGCAAGATAACACATAATCGACCGTCCGAACAGACAGATAGACATGCACCGTAGTGGAACAATGTTTTTTAAAAAATAAGTTTTTATTTATTTATTTTCGAATATAAAATTCTACATTGTAGAGCATTTATTTGCATTGTTTTTCTTCTTCTTAGCTTAGTTTTTGCCTTGTTCGATTCGCCGGAGCTTCCAAGTTCGTTGTGCTACTACTTGGATGACTAAAGTCGTTTTATCTTTGGGGACAAAAATACCGGATTCGTGAACACTAGCCGGGGCATAATACATATTGCGGATAGAGGGTTATCTTTGACTCGACTTACTGTTATTGTTCCAATTTTTGTTTCAGAGTTCGTCATACATTCTAGTTTCTATTTTAATTCGTTCTACAGTCTGTTCCACTTTATGTAGTTTATGTTTTATAGTTTGTTCTACAGTTTGTTCTAGTTCTGTTATTTGTATTTTGGAGTTGTAATATCCAAAGCAAACGTAATTTTTATAACACACCGACCACAAAAAACCTCGAAGTAAAATGTAACAAGCTTATCATACTCAAAAGGGGCCGCAAAGTAAGCAAACATGCATTTTTTCAAGGTAACCTTCTTGACCAAACTGATATTTTTAGATTCTCTTCGTATATCATAAATATGCCAAAGTAGTCGTATAAGCCGAAAAGCAAAAAATCGGGCTACATGCTCAATGTTTAAGTCAACCTATCACTTTGAGGTAAATGCGGAATTTGGTGAGTGGGACAATAGAGACTATTGTTGTTACAAAAACCTCGTACTTGAAATAAATGAAAATCGAAAGTGAGAGTGCAATGAATATGTTGATAGAATATATTGTAAGGAAAGTAAATGATTCACCAAACACACAATCTATAGTGGTTCATTCGAATCTGACCTATGTCATCTTTTATCACTTTCAATCAATGACAAATACCTTTACTTACTGAAAAGATCGAGATTACAACGGGCTCTCGACAAGGCCTAAAACACATCTCGAACTCGTACTTGATTTCCTACAAGACCTTCCTCCAGGAATGAAACCTTGGAATCACAGTTACGACCACAATGTTGGATACGCTACTTGAAAGCGTTCCTTTCCCCACTAGATCTGAATTGGATATGATAATTCTCATGTAATTACATCACGTAAAGAGTTTAGAGATTATACCTTTGTAGCGCAGGAGGAGTAATCTACCGGTCTAGATTACTGAGATGTTCTCTTTGGTCTGAATTCTCCTACTTTGTGGGCGTCTCGGAACTCTGGAACTTGAAACAACTTCTGCACTCTCTCTGTGGAAGAAAATGACGTCTCTTCATTATGAATTAGTGATTAGGTTTTCAGAATCTCCTTCTCATTATTTATATGAGAAGTGGGCGCCTATTTCCACCTTTCCCACTAACACACCGGCTTAATTAATTAAGCCCGGTTCAGTTAATGAATATAATTAATGGAACAAATTCTAATTAAATAATTAGAATAAATCCTAATTATAATAGGAAAATACTTTATGTAAATATTAAATTAATTATCTATTCCATAATTAAGAATAAATATTAATTAATTAGATATTAATTTAATTCATATTACATAATGGGTTAGAGTGCAATTATTGAGCCCAGATGAACATAAGAAACAGAAACAGGCGGCCACACTTATACAGTTGGCTCCACATTATGGGCCCAAGCCCATAATGCTTCTTTTCAGTCCAAAACTAATATTTTGCTCAATAATACCTTATGTTCCATTCCCGAGGAATTTTTGGGTCATCCCAAGGATCTATGTACTAGACAGAGTTAGACATCACCTAATGAAATAATCTCATGATCAACCCAGAATATTTATTTCATTAGAGCTATGATTCATTCCACTAAAGAATCACAACTGATTCACCGCTCTGTCCCAAGTTGTAGATTGAGACCATATTTTGTTTCCCCGTGTTTAAGACTCCCCATATCTATTAATTAATTAGAGCTCCTCTGACTGCTCCGAATCAATTAATCTCTTCTTATCCTCAAGTAGTACCCATTCACACCTTATTATTATACCTGAACTTAATCAGCATGCATGACTTGGTATAATAAACCTTGTGAACTCCCTGAGGGGATATCTCAATCTATAACGGACACGGTGTCTTGATACAACTAATTAGACATAATATGTGCCCTCATATTACCCAAGATACAAGGAATCAGAGAACCTGCGTTAGGCCCTTATTTTGTAAATCAAAACAACAGTGAGCAACACATACACATCTAATAGCCTATCGAGATTAAGATCATGCTACTAAAACCCGAGATCTCTAGTCTTTCTCCTATTTCTAGAGTCAGTTCCAAATGAGCATTATCTCACATTGATCATGTCAATACATTCCACCGTACCAGCATAACTAGTGATTGAGACCCACCACTACTGTTACCGTTGCAGTCTAAAATGATAGTTTGCCTGAGCTATCTCGACTGTGACACTATTCATATCTCATTATTATCGTCGAACTTCGTGATCTCCCAGACACCCGAGCCGTACGGGTTCTAAAACATGAGATATTGAGCTTATTCTTATTAACTACTATATTACTTCAGATAGGTGATTGTAAACAGTAGAACATGTGTCGTATATACTAAAACAACGGTTTTGCTTTAGCTATATACAACAACCCCAACACACAACTCAAAATCTCGAAACTTAGACTCAATCTAGTCAACAAAAGTTGGGCTTGGGTTTGGGGTTTGGTGTGTAAACACTAGATCTTCCAATTAATAGGAGAAACTCTTACAATGAAGAACAAAAGTAAGGATGAGTTTCTCAACTTGGGGGTTTGAAGATTTTGAATGTACCAACCTATGCTGAAATCCTTCGCCTTGCTCTTGAGTTTCAGAGCATTTCATTTATTTGGATTATAAGAGATCATAATATGCCTGCCCATCTTCTTGCGAATCTTATCAAGAACCCGAATTTTCCTATTCGTTCCTTAGATTTCCGTATTGTAGCGTTGTTGCGCAACTCTCAATTTGATGTAACCTTTCTCAATTAATGAATGTGACAATGGTCATAAATAGCCACTTTGGGTAAGTAGGTATGTTTTATAACCACAAGGATATGTTGGTATGTTTTATAGTCACTTTCCATTGTAAAGACATTCATACCCTTACTTTTTGGTCAAAGAGTATTATGTTGACTCCTCATTTAGTAAATGCATTTATTTTACATTTTAATGGACAAAAATTGAAAAATTAACACATTAAATTCGAAATTATTTTTATAATATATATATGATTTACATTTTAATTTATGGACAAAAATTGAGAAATCAACACATTAAATTCGAATTATTTTTCTATAAAATGTATTTATTTTACATTTTAATTAATGGACGAAAATTGAGAAATCAACACATTAAACTCGATTTTTTTTACATTTTAATTAATGGACAGAAATTGAGAAATCAACATATAAAATTCGAAAAATAATTATAAAATAAACAACCTCCTTCTAATTTATTGAAGAATGTAGTACATGATATTTTTTGCAAAAAAGTGAGGAAAAAATAACTCCATTAATACGTAGTATCATATAAGAGGGGTTATTGTTAGCAATAAATGTCAAACTATCAAAAAAAATTGAATGTAGCATGTGCAAGCAAAACGAATTGTTTACTCTCATTAGGGTTGTCTAAATGATTTTCGGTTTTCGGGTTAACCCGGAACCGAACCGGAACTAAAATGGTTCCGGGTACCCAGGAATCGGAAATTCGGTCTATGGTCCGGTCCTCGGTTCCTATATTTTAAAATTTTCGGTCTTCGGTTCTTATATTTTAAAATTTTCGGTTCTCCGGTTCCAACCGGAGAACCGAAATAGTAATTAATTATTTTTAATTTTTATTATTATATAATACTACAAATCCCTAATTCCTAATTTTCTGAATCCCCCAATTGCAAATTATGTGACCTAAGCTAAACTCCCCCATTCTCACTTCCTCGTTCGTTTCTCCTCCAGAGACCAGAGTCCAGAGACGCGACTCTCATACACAGATACACTCTCAGTCACCGCTCCCCATCGCTGTCGACCACCACTGGTCACCCCACTGCCGTCGACCCCCACCACGCTCGACCCCCACCGAATTTGCAGTGCTGGTGTTAAATGTTTTGTGTTAGTTCTTGTTTTCTAATGGCATGTGATTCACCTAGGAAGTTGTTGATCTGTGTTTCAGGGAATACTTGAGTCTATTTTGCTGTGATGATGATGTTCATTGGCATGAAAAAAAGAAAAAAAAAAGTTTTTGTTGAAACATTCTTCAATTAGAATTTGAGTTCAATTTATGTTGTTTCTCAGTTTCTGAAACTATATATGTTCTTTCTATTAAACATAGTTGCTTTCATTGCCGTAGCCAGTTTTAATTTGACAAGTTGTTTGAGCACTTCTTGTTTTTTAGCTTCTAATCTGCTTCCTTCAAGGACCTTTGCCATGATTGTTTGTTTTATGCTTCAAATAATAACATTTGTGCGCTTGATGAGGTATCCAAATTTGCAGCATATGATGATTGCACAAAAGATTCATCCAACACTTTTGCTAATTGCTATGAGAAATTCTATTATAGAATTTGCAATTTTGTTTTGACATTTGTTACAGAGGAAAATTTTATTATAAAATCGGTTCCATTTCGGGTACCCGGAACCGAACTGAATAACTTTGGTTTGATTCTGGGAACCCGAATTTAAACTTAAGGTCCAGTCCCGGTTCCTAATTTTTCCCTTATTTCGGTTCGGTTAACCGAACTTTTCGGTTCGGTTCCCGCAACCGAACCGGGCAGACAACCCTAACTCTCATATTCTCTAAAATATTCAAAATTGAGAAGAGAATAGTATTTCCTATTAAAATTAAAATTAATCCGATAATTTTTATCGTCGAAAATTTTGAGGCATGTTTATGCATTATTCGTTATTCGTAATTACCGTCGAAAATTAGAAAGAAAATTATTATTCGTTAATGCACGGCTAAACACTGAGACACGGTTGAAAATTACTAAGACACGGTTGACAATGCTGTGACACGGTTGAATAGACACGGTTAAACAATGAGGCACGGTTGTCAATGCTGAGCCACGGTTGAACATTGAGGCATGGTTAAAGTTACTTAGACACGGTTGACAATGTTGAGACATGGTTGAATAAGCACAGTTGCACATTGAGGCACGGTTGAAGTTACTAAGACACAGATGACAATGCTGAGACACGGTTGAAGATAGAGGCACGGTTGAAAGTTACTAACACACGGTTGACAATGCTGAGACATGGTTGAATAGACACGGTTGAAGATGCACGGTTGAATTTTGTCATGTGACCCTAACCGTGTAATAATCAAATTTTACAAATAATCACGATTTTTAATTAGTGATTTATGGTTTTTATTCTATATAAAAATGAATCAAAATAAAGACATTTTTTCTCAAATCAACGGAAGAAACAATCGAAATTGCAATCATACATGAATTTGTTCATTTCTCTATAGTATGAGTACAAGGGTAAGAACTTATGGAAATAAAAGTGGTTTGCTTCTATTAATTAATAAATGTTCATTACATGATTTTGGAATTATTCAAATACTCTTCACTTAATATAAGCTTTTAATTGAGAGTAATGATCACAAATTTCTTGGCGCATTTGTTTAATGCATGTTTGTGTGGTTTTTATAGTTTGATTTTAGTTTGTTTTGTTGTGTTTTTTTTAAGTTTTCATGTGTTCCTTTTACGTGTTTCTTCGAAGTTGGATTGTTTAGATTTTTAGGTGAAAGGTGAAGAAAATGAGCAAAAGAAATCAGTAAAGCGTGAAGATTATTGTTCCAACCGCGTGCATTTTTCCTTCAACCCTGTCTCTGTGTTATGGGCAACCGTGTTAATAAGAACAAGTCAACCGTGCCTCTAAGAAATTAAGTTATTTTTTTTGAAAAATCGAACGAGCATACACCAAGATGGAACATTGAATTTATTACGCCAAGTACTTACTAGTACTTATACCAATTGAAGATTATTGGATAAAAATATCACCATGGTACCGCAATGATCAAACCAATTTCTTTAAGTTCTTACTCTTATACTCATATTGTGAATATATGAACATTTTCACGTACAATTTCAATTTATTTCTTCCGTTGATTTTAGACTAATCTTTTTTAATTTGATTAACATTACAGTTATATATAATAAAAACCGTGCATCACTAATAAAAAATCATGATTATTACATAATTTTGAATAATACACGTTTAGGGTCGCACGGTTAGGGTTAATTGTTTCAACCGTGTCTCACATAAAAGTCAACCGTGCTGCTTTGACTAACAACCGTGTCTCAGTGTTCAGGCAACCTTGTCTCAGTGTTCGGACAGCCGTGTCAATAAGAACATGTCAACTGTGCCTCTAAGAAATTAAGTTAACTTTTTTAAAAAATCTTACGGGCATACACGAAGCTCAAACATTGAATTCATTACCATTAATTAAAGTAAGTACTTATCAGTACTCATAGTAATTGAAGAGTATTGAATAAAAAATAGACCATAATACCACTTTGATTAAACTAATATCCATAAGTTCTTACTCATATACTAATATTATAAAGATAAGAACATTTTCACGCATCCAATTTCAATTTCGATTGTTTCTCCCATTTATTTTAAACTAGTCTTGTTTAATTTGATTAAGATTATAGTTATATATAATAAAAATCGTGCATCACTAATTAAAAATCGTGATTATTACTTAATTTTGAATATCACACGCTTAAGGTAGCATAGTTAGGGTTAATTGTTTCAACCATGTATCACATAAAAGTCAACCGTGTCGCTTTGACTTACAACCGTATCTCTGAAAATCCAACCGTGTTTCAGCGAAATCAACCATGTATTTGAGGTCAACTGTGCTTTAGCCTTTTAGTTCAAACGTACTTCACCTTATAAGGCGTGTGCACCCCTTTATTGCACCTCGCTTCTGATCATCTAAAAAAAGAAATATTTTGAAATAAAAAAATTAAGGCATGGGCACGCCTTAGTTGATAAAACCACGTGCGACAAGGTTGATCAAACCGTGTCTCACACGGTTGATGAAACCGTGCATAACCGACCGTGTAACGAAGAACAAGAAAATATGAAAAACTATTTTTTTTTCAATCGTGCACTATCAATTACACTCAATATACAGAGTTTATTCTAAATTTCGTCTCCTAACATGGTCTTAAATATAAATCAAGATGTTCAGTCATCATTTTATCTCACAACATCATGCTAATCTCAATAATTATCAAATTCGAACTCACTCCAACAAAGGCTTCAACCGTGTATCTAGAACAATATATATATATATATATATATATATATATATATATGTGGAAGATCATATACAAAAGTCACATTCTGTAAGAAATAAAAAGTGATCTACACCTTTGATTTCACAAGATCTACGGTTAAGATTAAATAGATTTTATAACTTAAAAAAACATCTTTTCCATTACTTAGGGATAAGAGTGTAATTTACTTTTATTTTGTAACCACCGTGATCTTCAAACCATGGCAATCTTTTGAATTTATTTAAGGTCATTTATTTTTCTATTCTATTCTACGTGTTTTCCTCTTTATTTTCTTTTGTTTAATTTATTCATGGTTATTGAATATGAAGAGATGATGATAATAGAATAAAAAACGCAAGTCGTTTGCTAGTTACGGCACGGCACGCCGATTGTATTAGATTTGCTGTTGTATTCGAAATAAATTTATTGACTATTGTTTTAGATCATTATTAGTGCATATACCTCATAAGCATATTACCCCACCCAAGATCGAAATGATTTGAGGATAAAGGATTGTGAAATTTTCATAATGCACTGTGAGATGTAATATAATGCATTAATTTGTGTTTTGCAATGCATTACAAATAGATATAATGAAATATGTGAAATGCACTCCATAATGCATTAGTTAGTGTTTTATAATGCATTACAAAATAGAGACAATGAAATAAGTGAAATGTTGTATAATGCATTAGTTTGTGTTTTATAATGCATTACAAAATAGAGAATGAAATATGTGAAATGTTGTATAATGCATTAGTTTGTGCTTTTAGTGCATTACAAATAGAAAAAATGAAATATGTAAAATTTAGTATAATGCATTAGTTTGTGTGTTATAATGCATTACAAATAGAAATATTAAATATGAGAATAAATAGTTGTGAAATTCATCTACAACATGATATTGGCAAAAGATTAAATGCATTTTGAGATGTGCTACAATCTATAATATATCAGTTTCTTTTTTATAATAATGCAATCCAAAAAAAAATGAAACTTGATGTGTGATTGAACGATGCATATTGATTTAACTTTTGTAATGAATAACTTGGAATATAATAATGCATTTTGCTAACACTAAAATAGATGTTTATTTGGATAAACGAATTAAAAAATAAAGAAATATAATAACACATTTTCTTTGAAATGAATTTATAATGACCGAACATTAAACTTTGAGATTTATTTGGATAGTTTTCTCAAAGAGGAAATGCATGTTTTTGCCCTCTTAGACCATAAGATAACAAAATATACACACCACATAATTTTACACAAATATTGCCCAATTTTCATCTGTTGTTCTAGAAATACCCTTTTCTCTCTCCTCTCTCCTCTATCCTCTCTTTTATTTCTCTCACGTATTGTTGCTCTCACATATTTCTCAATTTCAATCTCTCTCTCTAAAAGCTACATCACTCACTGATAGGACATGGCCTAGCTACTAGGCCCAAGCATCGAGCCCAATATAATTGGGCCTCGACAGTTAGGCTCGGCCAACGCAGCTCGGCCCACTTCGTAAAGCTCGGCCCAGTCAGCCTCATCCTACTTCAAAGAGACTTCTAGACCAAGACAACTCCTACATTGACTACAATTCAAGCTCTAAGAGATATAGAAGCTCGGTGTTTATCCAATAAAGGAGGAGATCAAGCCAAAAAGTCCTAATAGGAAAAGACTTATAATCCTAGTCGAATTCCGTATATAAACACTTATAAATAGGGGTTTAGAATAGGTTGAGAGGGGAGAACAATCTTGTAATCACTACTCATACAAGCAATAAAGATCTATACTCTTTCCGCCCGTGGACGTAGATCTATTCCAATAGATCGAACCACGTAAATCCCTTTGTGTTCCGTTTACTTTCGTGTTTGTTAAATCCCAGTTCTCGTGCATTAACCTTGTTGCGAAAATAAGATCGATCACTGGCGCCGTCTGTGGGAAGTCAAAAATCTGTGAATCTCGATTAAATTTTGCAAGTTTGCTACAATCACGATGGCCGGAAAAACAACACGAGCTAAATCCGCAGCCGACGCTGCCGCTGCCGCTGCCAAGGAGAGGGAAGCCCAACAGAAAACCCCTCAAGAATCCAACGAAGCCTCCAGCCAGTCGCCTAGCTCTAATCGCAGACGCCCTGGGAAGGAGCGCGCGCCAACTCCAGATGGCCATGTCGGAGACATCTTGGTGGATTAGTTTGGCCATCCACTCCACCCCAGCCGAGAAGGCCACAACAGTGGTCATGAAGAAGAGGAAGTCCCGAATCTCCACCAGCATGAACTTGCAGATGCTGTGAAAGATTTCCTCGCATATAAAGGCACAAAATTCTTACAATTCGTCAACCAACAAAAAGCTGGGAAACGAGATGAAGAACGTGGAGCCACACCCCATTCCCAGTCGCAACACAATTCCAAAGTGTCCAAATCGTGGGAGCACGAGATGCCGCAATTCGTCAAAGGAGGTTCAATGACGAACCCCGTGGAGATCAGAGACTTCCACCTCGGCGTAGCTCCACCCCACCTCGTCGTCGTACTATTTCGCCTCGGCGCGACAACGATTACCGAGAAGGGAGATTTACTGTTTACAGTAAGATCTCTACTCCTTTCACCAACAGAATACTATACACTCCTCTCCCGGAGAAGTATCGAGTCCCTCCGATTAAGCCTTACAACGGCTCGTGCGATCCGAGGAATTTCTTGTCCCAATATCAGTATAGCATGGTGAATCAAGGTCTCAGCGAGGATACCTACATGTGTAAGGTATTCCCCGAACTACTCGTGGACA
Source organism: Mentha longifolia (assembly GCA_001642375.2). Classification (NCBI taxonomy): domain Eukaryota; kingdom Viridiplantae; phylum Streptophyta; class Magnoliopsida; order Lamiales; family Lamiaceae; genus Mentha; species Mentha longifolia. The sequence continues at coordinate 18,738,429 of CM038112.1, read as the reverse complement.
ATGCTCGCAGTTGGTTTGATAGCCTGCCTCCATGCAGTATCGGATCCTACGGCGACCTACTCGACGCTTTTGAACGCAGATTCTTCCAGAAGGCCGAGGCGAAAACTACTCCGGCACAACTTCTTTCCATACGGCAGAGACGAGGAGAGTCAATAAGCGACTTTATGACCAGGTTTAACGAGGAAAGCCTGAAAGTTAATCGCTTGACCGACGACGTCCTCATCTCAGCCTTCCAGAATGCCATCCAATCTGGCGCTCTTTATAGGGAGATTGTCAGAGAAGAGCCTCGCACATCAAAGCAACTGTGGAACATCGCGGATCGGTTCGCACGCGTGGATGAAGCAGACAGAAAGAAGCGCGAGGCCGATAAGCCTGAACTGTCAGACCGGAGGAAGGAAGAGCGCAATGACCGAAGTCAAAGTCGCCGAAGTGCCTTAGATAGACTGCAACGAGGCCTAATTGAATCCCGACTTGGACCTCGGCAAACTCCGGAGAAGACCCAATTTACACCACTGACCAAGCCGAGGACGGAAATTTACGAGCTATATACCAACATGTTCGAGAAGCCTCAGCCAATGTCAAAATCAAAGACAAACCGCCGATCCAGGGATAAGTACTGCCGATTCCATGAAGACTATGGCCATGATACAGAAGAGTGCTGGAACTTAGCTGAAGATATTGAGAAGTTGGTGCGCGATGGTATGCTTAAAAGGTACCAAAATCGCAACCAGAATGAAGGCCGACCCCAGAATAACAAAAGAACAAGACAAAATAGGGGGGGGAATAACTGCGGCCCCCAGGCCGACAAAAAGCCGAAGTGCGAGGATGGCGAAGGCGAGGACCAGCCTCAGTATGATGGGGTCGTACAAGCTATTACTGGACTCCCACAGGGAGCTACGAAGTCGTCGTTAAAAGCTGAGGCTCAAAGTCCGCAACAAGGCGAACCTTCCCAAAAAAGGTTCAAGAAGGACGAAGTGGTTATTTTTTCGGACCAAGATCCAGTGCCACCTATCATGCCCCATCAGGATGCAATAGTGATCGAAGCCGGGGTGGCCAATAAGCTCGTACGACGAATTTTCGTTGATACCGGAGCCTCGGTCAACATCCTCTTCAAGAGTTGCTTCGACCAGCTCGGAGTGGAGAGGACACAGCTCGCACCAGCACCAGTCCCGCTAAAGAGCTTCAGTCCAACAGGAGACGCAAACGGAAGGGGTCGTACAGCTACCCGTCACAGTGGGGATTCACCCTTTATCAACCACTAAGGTCATCAATTTCTTCGTTGTTAAAGCGGATTCTCCATATAATGTTATACTCGGAAGGGATTGGCTGGTGGAGGTCAAGGCGATCTGTTCACCATACCACTTAACGATCAAAATCCCGTCAAAAAACGGGGTGATCATAGTTCGAGGTGACCAAAAAAGGGCAAAAGAGTGCATGCAGATTGCACTTCGAGGTGCCAGGGGCACCCCAACACTCTCAAGCATAGCAATTACAGTTACCCGAAGAGTTGAGGCAGGAGCAAGAATCCGCATCAGATGAGCCGGTGAAAAGCATAGTACTCTACGAAGACGACCTATCTAAGGTCGTCAAAGTAGGCTTCGCAGGAGGTGCCGAACTCCACCGGCAGATCGTCCAACTTCTTCGGGAATACAGAGATGTTTTTGCATGGACTCCCCTCGACATGACCGGAGTAGCGCCCAGCATCATCACTCATCGGCTGAATATTAACCCCGAAGTGAAGCCGGTGAAACAGAAGCAACGAGTCTTCGCGGCAGAACGAAGGCAAGTCATTCATGACGAAGTGCAACAGCTTCAAAAAGCTGACATTTTGTTTGAGGTCAAATATCCGACGTGGATAGCCAACCCTGTCATGGTCAAAAAACAACAAGGAGGTTGGCGGATGTGCATTGACTATACCGACCTCAACAAATATTGTCCAAAGGACTGCTATCCCTTGCCCAACATAGACAAAAAAGTAGAAGCCCTAGTCGGTCACAAGGTCTTCAGTTTTCTAGATCTATATAAGGGGTATCACCAAGTACTGATGAGTGAAGAGGATGCACCGAAGACCGCTTTCATCACGGACTTCGGCGTGTTTGCCTATAAGAAGATGCCATTTGGGCTTAAAAATGCGGGAGCAACCTATCAAAGGATGGTCGACAAGATATTCGAACAACACATTGGAAAGAGTGTTGAAGTCTATGTCGATGACATCGTCGTCAAAAGCAGAGAACCAGCGACCTGTGTTAACGACCTGAAGGTTGTCTTTGATCTACTTCGGAAAGTAAATCTGAAGCTAAACCCTGAGAAATGTACTTTTATGGTACGATCAGGGAAATTCCTGGGGTGTTGGATTTCGCAGGAAGGTTTAAAGGCAAACCCCTCTAAAGTTCGAGCCGTCCAAGAAATGAAGGTCCCGAAAACCATTCATGATGTGCATCAACTGACTGGCTGTTTGGCAGCATTAAGTCATTTTTTATCTAAGGCCGCCGAAAAGCAGCTCCCTTTCTTCCAAATTCTCAAGAAGGCACCCGACTTCGAATGGAAGGACGAGCACAAAGCGGCGTTTGAAGAGCTGAAGAAATACCTGGCCAGACTCCTAACTTTGTCTGTTCCGAAAGATGGAGAGGTCCTCTCCCTATACCTCGCAGCCTCGGATGAAGCTATAAGTGTTGTACTAGTTCGGGAGGAAGGACGACGACAGCTTCCTGTTTATTTCGTTAGCCGAGCACTGAAAGGACCGGAGACGAGGTACCAACCATTGGAAAAAGTCGCCCTTGCACTAGTGAATGCCGCTAGAAGGTTGAGACCGTATTTCCACGCACACACCATACGAGTTCTAACCGACCTGCCACTTCGCCAAGTCCTGACAAAACCTGAAGCATCGGGTAGAATTGCAAAGTGGGCTGTCGAACTCGGCGAGCACGACATAAGTTTCTGTCCTCGGCAGGCGATAAAGGGACAAGCCCTAGCAGATTTCCTGGTAGAGGCTAAGTTCTCCGAAGCACCAAAGCAGGACGAACTCCCGCAAAATAAAGTCGAAGCCGAGCATCCTAAGGAGCCCCCACATGACTGCTGGAAAGTTTACGTAGATGGCGCTTCAGGTCGTACAGGCAGTGGAGCGGGAGTCATGCTAATTAGTCCGGATGGAAAGGAGACAACATATGCACTTCGGTTTAGCTTCCCAACGACGGATAATGAAGTCGAATACGAAGCGTTAATTGCTGGACTTCGCCTAGCTCATTCTTTGCATATCCGAGCGGTTCAAGTTCATAGTGACTCCCAAGTCATAGTGAGCCACATACTAGGCAGATACGAGGCAAAAGGAGAAAGAATGAAGAAGTATTTGCAAAAGGCAAAAAGTCTGCAAGAAGGCTTCGAATACTTTGAGCTGCGGCGTATTCTGAGAGGGGAAAATAACCGAGCTGACGCCTTAAGCAAACTGCCATCATATTCGACAGATCCACCTGTAGAAGAAGTCACGCTTCGAAGCATTGATGAAGCCGAACTGAACCTCGTACAGGAAGATGAACCAAACTGGATGACTCCCTACAGAGCCTACTTAGAGGAGGGAGAACTTCCCCGCGACAAGCTCGAAGCAAGGAAACTACTAAGCAAAATCCTGAAGTACACCTTAGAGCAAGGAGTGCTATATCGAAGGTCGTATCTCCAACCCCTTTTAAGATGTACCGGGCCAAATGAGGCAAATTATGCACTAAGAGAAGTGCACGAAGGAGCGTGCGGAAGTCACATCGGAGCTCGAGCGCTAGCAAAAAAGGTTATGAGGTGGGGATACTATTGGCCTACAATGTCTCAAGATGCAGCCGACATTGTCAAAAAATGTCCGAAGTGCCAGATCCATGCGACGGTGCCGAGGTTACCTCAAACCGACTTCGTAGGCATGCAAAGCCCCTGGCCGTTCGTGCAATGGGGAATAGACATCGTCGGACCATTTGACAAAGCTCCTGGACAGCTTCAGTTCCTCATCGTAGCCATCGACTACTTTACGAAGTGGGTCGAGGCCGAGCCCGTGGCTAAAATCACGAGCAAGAATGCCCTCAACTTCGTCTGGAAGAATATAGTCTGCCGCTTCGGTGTACCTCGCATTCTAGTATCGGATAACGGGACACAGTTCACAGATAGAACATTTAAGGAATGGTGTGAAGGTCTCCACATTCAGCAAAAATTCACTTCGGTAGGTCACCCTCAAGCGAACGGCCAGACTGAAGTCACGAACCGAACAATTGTTAAGGGGCTCAAAACTCGCCTCGATAAAGCCAAAGGGGATTGGGCAGCAAATTTACCCCAAGTCCTATGGTCGTACCGAACGACTCCCAGGACCTCGAACGGTGAAACACCTTACAGTTTGGTGTACGGAACCGAAGCAGTGATCCCGGTAGAGATGGCTTGCCGAGCCATCGCACGCTCAACTTCTCCGCCGAAGCCAATGAAGAAGGACTTCGGATTGGACTAGACCTGCTGGAAGAGAAGCGGGACCTAGCCTACATTAGGGAAACAAAGTACAAGCAACAAGTAGCTCAGTATTATAACCGAAGAGTGAATTATCAACAATTCCAAGTAGGCGACCTCGTACTTCGAAATAACGAGGTCAGTAAGGCAGAAAGGCTTGGCAAATTGGAAGCCACATGGGAAGGACCTTATCGAGTTGAAGAAGTCCTCGGCAAAGGGTCATACAAGCTCGCCCAGTTATCCGGTGAGCCAATACCCCGAACATGGCATATTTCTCATTTAAAGAGGTATTTTACATAGGTGGAAAGGATTAAATTTGGAGTTGTTTAGTTCATATAGGTTCTGCTATTCTATCTTTAATTTTGTTTTTTTTATTATTATTATTATTTTTTATTTTTTATTATCAATAAAGTTCATTTTTTCTTTAAACTTCGGTCTTGCATATTTCATTCTGCATGTCGCCTTTCCACTAATGTAAAGTATCTCGCCTTTGTTCTTAAAACCCTGACGAGGGTAAGTCAATATCCGTCACGGATAAAACTAAACGCGCGTAAGGGGACCACCCCTATCGATAAATTCGACAAACAAGGAACTATAAAACCCTTACCTTGTCTTTTGACGTGAACGGGTTTATCAAAGGCCGAAACCTCGTCATCTGACGAGGTGAGCCAAACAAAGGCCGAAACCTCGTCATCTGATGAGGTGAGCCAAACGAAGAAAGGCCAAAACCTTGTCATCTGACGAGGTGAGCCGACCGAACAAAGGCTGAAACCTTGTCATCTGACGAGGTGAGCCAAACAAAGGCTGAAACCTCGTCATCTGATGAGGTGAGCCAAACAAAGGCCGACACCTCGTCATCTGACGAGGTGAGCCAGCGAAGGCTGAAACCTCGTCATCTGACGAGGTGAGCCGAACAAGGCCAACACCTCATCATAAAGGACCGAATTACGTCTAAGGATGAGGTGGGTCATATAAGGTAAAACTTCATCTTCCCATGAAGTAAGCTGTATAAAAGCCCAAACTTTATTATTTAATAAAAGGGGCCACGATATAAAACACAATTTCATTACTCCATATAAGGAATGATTACAGTTACAACGACGAATATATCAAGGAGGTGCCGCTGAGCCCGAAGGTTTGCTACAATTGAACCATCTATCGGCAAAACTCTGCCTAGGCGGAGGTGAAGGCAAACCCATAATATAATCAATAGGAGCAATACCTCGGCCTCTAAGTGCAGAGAAGCCACGACCTCGGCCTCGAGCTGCAGGGTTCCGATTTGGGTTACCCGACACAGAACCTCACGCTCGACCTCGCCCTACTGATACTCTGACACCTGGATTTCGAGCGGGGACTCGAGTTTGCTCGCATGGACCCTCCAAAAAAGCCCTAGAAGCTGCATCTAGTGTTCCCGAATTGCCTGAACTTGAAGAGCTCGTATCAGGAGTTAAATGTTGCAGCAGTTTATGCCGACGAGCTCTTACAGTATCATACGAATTGATGGCTTTGACTAGCTCGTCAACTAATCCCCGATACTCCCAAGAGTCCTCGCCATGATCGTGCCTGAAACGCGAAAGCCACTCTCTTTTTTGGTCAACTTCAACCAAGACCTCAGTAATGATCGGCTTCCCGCTACGGCGGATCATGGTTTCATATTCCTGAAGCTCTTCTCCGATACGCTTGACTTTTACCCTTAGCCTGTTGTGCTTCTCATTAAGTTCGATCAGTTGAGCTTGTAATCCATCCGATTGAATTTGAGCAGCTTGCCGTTTCACTTCGGCCTCGTTCTCGATATGGCTTATCTTGCTTTTCTAGTGCAAAACCTCAACCTTCGCTGCATCAAGTTGATGTTGAAGTCGAGATATTTTTTCCAGACAAGACGATAAGTTGCCACAGGTCGGAGAAGACTACAAAAAGTGGACACAAATTTCTAATAAGAAATCAAAAATTTCATTACTTCGGCAAAATGCGCCATCCCATTGAGGACGAAGTACACACTACAAAAAAATAAAATAAAAAAAAAATAAACGAGGAGGCGATCAACTTACCTCCTCCTCAGTTTCAGGGTACATCTCCTAGCACTTCAGCCTCTCTACCAGAATCACCACCAGCTGTGCTCTCGGCCTCGGTTCTTTTCAGAGCCGCATTTAGCTCGGCAATAATCATATCCATTTCCGGATCACGATCCACCGAGCTGTCCCGAATCTGTTCGGCAGTCAACAGGTTGGTAGAGGCTGCCAAGCTCTCAAGCAGAGGAATCTCTTTCAGCTTCTTCAGTACAATCTCTGCAAAGGCTCTGTTGAGATCCTCCACGGACACCTCCTTGTGCCCGTACTTCGCCTTATCTAGGTCCGGGATGTCAGCGGCGATGGCTTCAACAGCATCAAAGACACTTTGAGTGGTCAGCACCTCGGCCACGTCACCGCAGAGACCTGAGAAGAACTCGGAAAGGAAGAGTCTTTCAGTATACGCTCGAAGAAGTGCCCCTTGACGAGCCACAGCCTCGGCCTCGGCCGCAGCCAATTTAGCCTTCAGCGAGGCTACCTCCTTCCAAGCTACATCAGCATCGGCAGCAGCTTCATCTTCCTTCCTTTTGGCCTCCTGGGCCTCCAGCCTCACAGTAGCAAGCTCTCCAGTTAAACTTGCTTTTTCTTCTTCCAGTCGACGACAAATTTGATTTGTCTCGTTGAACTTCGAGACCCCATCGTTTACGAAGTTGGTGAGGGAAGACGCACTTTTCACCAACCCGTCCACCTAATTTTGGAAGGTCGCTGAGACCAGATCAGCATCCTGTCAATTCTTAAGGAGATCAGCCCCGAGATAATATACATCCAAGCATAAAAGAATGAACTTCTTACCTCAGGATAGACCCGGCGCTGCTTTTCCAGCTCCACCACCGGGCAAGCCATACTAACTGAGGGCTGGCCCACAGTCAGAGTCTGAACGTCCTTTGCCGAAACTTTTTTGCTCAGTTTCGGCACTTTCGTCCGACGAACTAACGAGTCCGGCGAAGGCGACCTCAGTGGGGACAACTCCGGTACGCTGGCAGTTTGTTCACTTGCAGTTCGTTCTGAGGACGCCTCGGAACCTACCTTTTTTGAAAACACTGGCATCCTCGGATCTCAGCCTTTTCCTCTCTTTCACCAGTTTCACCACTACAATCAGAGAACAAAAGACATTACGCGTGATAGAACATATATCTTGTAAGCTGTAAAAAGAGACGGACGAAAACCTCACCCTCCTCGGGATACGAGGTATTCTTGTTAAACGGGCTCAGCCCGGCTGACACCAGCTCGGCTTCGGTGTAATCCCATAATAGTGTACCTAGCTGATCTAACCTAGCAACAGCATCAGCCAGGTCTACGTTGGGATTCTGACTCTCTGGCTTACTACCTTTCTCTCGCCACATGAGGTGGGGGACCTCGGCAGAACGACAAAAAAAGAACTTATTCTGCCAGTTTGTAAGTTTCGATTTCGTTACTAAACGAAACGAATCCTTACGAACCGGGGTCAGATAGAACCACCCCGTCTCGCCCAACTTAAAAAAGAACAAATTCAGTATCAAGTCTACTGAAACTGGTATACCCATTCTAGAAGCTTCTACAGCTAATCCTACGAGTTGTTTGAATGAGTTCGGTGCAATTTGACCCATTGCAATACCCAGTCTACGGAGTAAAGCCCCAAAAATAGGAAACAGAGGAAACCGAAGACCGTGCTTCAAACTGTCTTCATATACGGTAAAGAAGCCGTCCGGGGGAGAACAAGCTCTATCTCCCGGACCGGGGGCAACTAGTAAAACGGAGGGCGGAAATTGATAATTTCTACAAATATTTATAATATTTTCGGCGCTAAGAGACGACATATAATCTTGGACTTTTCCCTTAGTCACCGGCGCAAAGCGACAACACTCAACTACCCTAGGTGACAAAGCTTCTACAGTAAAAGTGTTTATTTTTACAGTAGAAGGAAAAGATTGCATTGGGTGCGACGATGACCCACCAACGGCTTCATCGTCGTTACCTCTACCGCTGGAAAAAGGAGAGGAAGAAGGATCCATAACTTACTTGTGAAAATTATCGGCGGAATGACTCCTAACAGTGATTTGATGGCACAAACGTGCGGCGAATCTAGCAACGGCAGATGGGAGACGGCGGCTCTTTTTCAGAATGCAAATTAGGGCGAAATGGGGAAGAAGGCGTACAGTGGAAGTTTTATTCAAAAACTTCCGCCCCATTCAACTCCCACCATAACAGCGCGACACGTGTCCCACTAACTCGGGACTCCAACCGTTGCTCCGTGTTCGGCTTCGCTCTTCAACTTGAGATCGTCCTCGTCTTACCGAGGCTATATACAGTTCGGCCTCGGCGAAGAACTGGTAATTTTTGACGGAGTAATCCGAAATTACGCTTCACCTCGTTCTGACGGGGCGGTATGCATTTCGCCTTCGTCGAATTTCTAATTTCAACGAGGCAATGCACTTTCCCAACTCCTATTTCAACCTATCTACTCTACGTCACACCCTCACTTCTATATCTTGTGGGGGGGGGGATGTGATAGGACATGGCCTAGCTACTAGGCCCAAGCATCGAGCCCAATATAATTGGGCCTCGACAGTTAGGCTCGGCCAACGCAGCTCGGCCCAACTAAAGCCCCTATTTCCTATGCAGCTCGGCCCACTTCGTAAAGCTCGGCCCAGTCAGCCTCATCCTACTTCAAAGAGACTTCTACACCAAGGACAACTCCTACATTGACTATAATTCAAGCTCTAAGAGATATAGAAGCTCGGTGTTTATCCAATAAAGGAGGAGATCAAGCCAAAGAGTCCTAATAGGAAAAGACTTATAATCCTAGTCGAATTTCGTATGTAAACACTTATAAATAGGGGTTTAGAATAGGTTGAGAGGGGAGAACAATCTTGTAATCACTACTCATACAAGCAATAAAGATCTATACTCTTTCCGCCCGTGGACGTAGATCTATTCCAATAGATCGAACCACGTAAATCCCTTTGTGTTCCGTTTACTTTCGTGTTTGTTAAATCCCAGTTCTCGTGCATTAACCTTCTTGCGAAAATAAGATCGATCACTCACCTACAATTTGAATCTCTCTCTCTCTCTCTCTTAAAAACCCTAGCAGCCACCTCTCGTCGTCGGCAACCTGTTGCAGCACACCACCGCCGCCGAAATCCACCAACGTAGACGGAGGCGGCAGCCGCTGGCCCGACGCCGATCTTATCCTTCTCGGTTTCTTGTTTTTTTTTTCTTTCTTTTGATTGTGCCTTTTGATTTTGTTTGTTTTCTATTTTTGGAACAATTATAGAATTTTAGGGTTTGTTTGTTTTGAAAGAATTTATTGGCAAATCTTGCTCCATTTTTTAGAAATTTTTATGCAGAGAGTTTTAGAGAGAGAGAGAGGAGATGGGGGTCTTGTGACTCTTAGGATTTTTGAAAATTTAGGATTTTTGCTCCCCCTTTCTTAATTTTTGCAGATGTAATATTTGTTGTTTTGTTGCTTGTTGTTGACTCTTTTGTTTGATTCTCTATTTTTTCTAGATCTGAACTTTTTTTTTTCCGCAAATCTAGGGTTTTTTTTTGTAAACCTAGGATTTTGATAAGGATGTTTGTTTATGAACTTATTTTTGCGGTATTCTTCTCTGAAAAAATAACCATTACAGTTTGTCGATTTTAAATGTATAGAATTAAATTGTTGTTTGATGCAAATAATGATTTTATTAGAGAAGATGAACCAGTAGCGTGGTAAGATTTTTTCTGTTTCTGAAATGTTGGTAAGAAAATTATTTTGTTCTTACTTTATTTTGGTAATAAAAGACTGGGCTTTTTAGGGTTTAAAATTGGTGCTAATTAGTAAGAATTTGATATTTTCTTACCTTATTTTATTTAATAATTGGTTGGAATATGACATTTTCTTACCTTGGTTTGGTAATAAAAAAAGTGGGCTTTTAGGGTTTAAAATTGATGATTATTGTTGTTTTTTACCTATTTTGTTGCGAGGTGTGTTTGCTCTTTAATTCCTTGTTCATAGTGGCTGCGGTTTGTTGGGCTGCAATGAGTGCTGTATTGATTTGTTCATCAATTATGGAAGGAGGGGTTGTAGGTGTTATTGATGTCTTGTGTTTTGAGGTGGTTGTTGGAAGTAGTTGTGGTAAGAAATTTAAGTTTGAGGTAAGAATTTGTTAGATGATGTTGTTGGAATTTAAGTTTGCTATTGGAAGTTTGTTATTGTTAGAATTTTATTTATTTTTCTTACATGTTCGAGTTTTTCATGTGTATGAAGGTTGCGATTTGCGTGTCTGCTCCCTTTTATGATTTGTGTGTCTTAAATCTCAATTTAACTTTATTGTTGGCATACAAATTTGGTAAGAAATACTAACAAATTTGGTAATAAATTAAAATTTCTAACCAATTAACTTGGTAACAAATTTCAATTTCTTACCAATCGGTAAAGAAGTTGAATTTTACAATTGTAGACTTGGTTAGAATTTAACTTATGTCTTACCAAGTTATTGGTAGAACATATTCAATGATAATTTGTTAGAAATTGTTAAATTCTTACCAATTCAGGCCCACACAAACAATTTTATTACCAAATGCATTTGTCAAAATTTTTACCAAGGGAATTAATTAGTTAACATAAGAAATTATCAAATTCTTATGAAACGAGTTGGAAAAGTTATAATTCTTACCAAATTATCATGCATACAATTTTATTACCAAATGCATTTGTCAAAAATTCTTACAAAGGGAATTAATTAGTTAACATAAGAAATTATCAAATTCTTATAAAATGTCACGACCGCACATTGCTAATCGATAGCTAAGCTCGGTGATTCATGACTATGGTAGAAATTAACGGATAACTTACAAAAGATGAGAATTTTAGGAATTTGATACGAACATATTATAGAACAAACACCGATAGGTGGACATAATAGACGGAATAAGTACGACACCACTTGTCAGGATTCTAACTTGAATTACAACCATATCGAAGGATTCAGAAGTATCAGAGTGTACGCAGCGAAAAGGTGTTTAGGAATACATGTATGGAGACATGTATTACCAAGAGAAATCTTCAACTAATTCTACGTGCTAACTTTGACAAAAGCATCGCCAGTCACTCTTCCATCATCCAGCTCAACCTGCACATTGGAAATAATGTACAGGGCGTGAGTACAGCGTACTCAGTGGACACATGCCCAAAACATTTTTATTGTCAAGCCATTCATTGTGAAGCATAGGGTTTTTCTTGAAAGGCCTATGTTCACGAAAACTGAGTTATCTTAAAAGTGTCTGCAGACTAAGTTCTGTAGTATTCTACCATATCTGAGTTTGTTGTGTCCGAAGAGGTGGCCACCTCACTCGGTCACGTGATCGGTCACTATCTGGAATGACACGATCGATGTGTACACTAGTCCAAGAATAAAAGCTGATCATTCAAGGACCCGAATTCGATTCATGAATTGGCCTTGGCCATTTAATAGATAGGTATCATACAAAACTGAAAACATTTACGGCATGACAATACTTTAAAAGAGCTATCAATCTAATAAAACAGGCTTTGTTTTATAGAAAGCCCACCTCGTTACTTTCTCTACTGCAACGAGACTTGATCTCTGCTTCCGCTACTGTCTCTCCTTCGTGTGACCTTCGATTAAAATCGAGGTAAGATTCGTATTCTAACGAACAAAATCTTATCTAAGGTTCAAATTTTTAATCTAATGGGAGGTTATTTTAATTTTAGTAACGTGGTTACTGTGATCTAAGCTCGAGTTATGAATCCCGTCATGTGGACGGTTCATGTAAAATTCTATTAATAAATCAACTTGATTTATTGCTGAACTCAATTAATTATATCAGCGTATTTGATTAGCTTAATCAATTACGATTAATTATTAATCCTGATTAATTAACTTATTACCATAAGTTAATTCTTTACTAAAAATTTCCAAGTCTTAATCTCTTAATAAGTCATTCTTTGATTTATCATTAAACTGGACTAATTTCTGCTTGAAATAATGTAATTGATTAGCTAAATTAATTATTCTAAATTAGTAATTATTGGTTGATTTCCTCTTGACTAATTAACTTATCACTATAAGTTAATCATGAAATAATTCACTTAAGAATTATTAAGTCATAATCTCTCGATTAGTGGATAGTGTATAATTAATTAGTGGTATCTTGGACCTCATAATAATTAATTAGGGTTGGGCTAATAATTTACTTGGATAATCATGGCCCAAGGAAATAAGTAATATGGCCCAACTAAGTAACTCTCAGCCCACTTGAATCCGGCCCAGGTCATTTGGAAGTCGGCCTAGCTGATTTGGGACCGGCCCAGCCTCCTATTGGCCCAAACCCGGCCCGTGGCCCGACCCGGTTCAGCAAAAGAACCCCCAACCCTTCTCTTCCTCATTCCCGTCGAACACCCACATACACACACACAACCTCTCTCCCTTTCTCCGATTTCCCTTCCTCCGATCACCATCTCCGGCGACCATAGTTGCCGCCGGTTTCATGCTTCTCTCCTTTCCCTCGCCTATCTCTCTCTCTGATTAATTTCTTTCTCCCCACATCAAAGCCCAATTCGAAAGTTAGGGCACATCTCCTCCTCTTCTACTTTGTCGAATTCCGATGAGGCTCTTGCCTTCCGTCCGGTTACGTTGAGGAGCAGCCACCATCGTCGTTGCGGCCTCTGCTCTCGTGAAAGGTGTTGGCCACCCGTCGCGGCACCGTTGAGTGTTTGCTATGGCGAGGTCGGTGGCCTTGGGTCCGCGCGCTGCCGTGATTCGCTGCTACCGCCGCCACAGGCTCTTGCCGTCGCTCCCTTCCTCGCCGGCGACCTCAGATCCACCGCCAACGCCCGCTGTTGTTCGTCACTGCTCGCTGCTCTGATCGAATGTTTCACCGTCGGGGCTTCGAGCCCCGGCGGAGGTTCGTTACTCTATTTCCCCTCAATCTTTTATTTGTTATAAATTTTCAGAGTATGAGTGTAGGTATGCGTGTTCTTCTATCCTTAGTTTAGTTCTGGGTTCGAAAGTTGAAGCATGTTCTTGGAGGGTGTTTGCTTTTAGCTTCATTATAGCTGATTCTAGTCGGAGGCTTTAAATTCCAGAATTTGAAACTGGTATTAAAGTAGTTGTAGTTTTCAGAGAGCATGCTTTACTTGTTGTGAATGTTGTTGCTTATACATGCTCAAGTGTTGAGGGTTATTCATTTCATGCTTATAGACTTAACTAGTGAATAAGAATAGTAGCATGTTTATTCTTTCTTAAGAATTGAGTGTTTACCTTGTGGAATGAGAGATTAGGATGGTTGCTGCAGTTTGGGTGGGAGTGAGCTCCTTCTTCCTTCTCCTAGACTGTTGTAGCCTCTCAACCCTTTCTTTTTTCTCTTGGTTGCTGCTTAAGTTCTCTCTCTATTTCCCTCTATGTGGTGGTTGTGAATGTTTGGAGGTGTGATTCTGCTTTGGTTAAGGAGGGCGAATATATGGAAGGTAATTCGAATTCTTGGGCGTAGAAGGGTAAATTGACTTTTGGCTGGATGTTGTAGTGTATCGAAGCAGCCTATTTTTGTGTTTTACTTGTCCTATCAGAGTGATCTTATGCAGATTTTACTCTTGCTCTCTTGCTGCAGATTTTAATTTGTTCTTGTCTTTACCTTAAAGCTAGTACCCTCTTTTCTTTTCAGCTGCTGTTGCAGTGCATTGCTGCTTGTGCAGCTTTGGGTTTCTCTTCCTTTATCTCTTGGCTAATGGTCTGATTTCTCTCCTTTGTTTATTGGCAGGTTGCAGCTGCAATGTTGCTTGTTCAGCAGCTGAGTATTGGAGTAGAAAGAAGACTGATTTCATTCCCTTTTTAGATTAGAGATGTGAGCTTTTCTATTCGTCTTATTGTAATAGGGATTTATTTGGTACTTTTAGTTGGGAATCTTCATAGTGCAAGGGTGCAGAGACCTTGAACCTTTGTACTTAATTTGATTTTCTCCAGCCTTGTAGTATTTCGAATTGGACAGATACAGATGCTATGCTTGTTTTGTTTCCTAGTAAAAATTTCCAAAATCCTATTCTGAATCAAGGGAATTCGATCCCTGCTTGGCCCTTTCTCTATTTGTTTATTTCCTGAATTTTTTGTAATTTACTAGAATGAGGTTATTGTATTAATAACAGCTGATGGAATTGTATATATATATTCCTTCTCGGCCAAATAGCCGTTGGGCTTAGAATCCTTAATAGCACTCGTGGCTTAGCTCATATAGGTTAGTGGCTCTGCCCGATTTAATTAGTCAATTGGGCCTTGGCCCAATTTAATTAAATCGAGAAGTCGACGATTATCTCTTACTCGAGCAACCACTTATTTAATCGAGCAATTTCTTAATTCGATCAATACTTAGCTACTAAAGAGGTTATTGATCAACCACTTATTTAATCGAGTGTTTAATTGATTATTACTTGATGTTAAATTATAGAAGTCGAGTCGCTACTCGATTTCATTATTACCATCCAAACACTTATTCTAGTAGTCTCGAATACTAGAAATTGATAATTTGAAGTTAACAACGTGATTAATTAACTAAACTAGTTAAGTAAAAAGCGGGGCGTTACATAAAATGAGTTGGAAAAGTTATAATTCTTACCAAGTTATCAGTAAAAAATAAAAAAATAAAAAAAATCTGGAAACTCAGAAATTAAAACAAGAGAGAAGAAAAGAAAAAAAAATAGCAGAAATAACAAAAATTAAAAAATAAGAAAAATTATAAGAGAAAAAGAAAAGAAAATGGGTCATGTGCATAAAGTAAGAGAGAGAGAGAGAGAGAGAGAGAGAGAGAGAGAGAGAGAATGTGTGGTGAGGGTGTGCATGAGTTTGTGCGTGCGTCAGGAGAAAAAAAAAGAGAGAGGAGAGAGGAGAAAGGAAAAAGTAAGGGTAGTATGGGTATGAATTTGAAATTTTTGGCAAAATTTGTGTAAAATTATGTGTTGGGCATATATTGCTTTTTTATGCTCTAAGATGACATTTTTATTGTTCACTCTTTCTCAAATCCCTAAAATTCCGCCGACCATAATGACGATGCTAATGGATATAGTAAAGCTTTTGTACTATTTTACCCTTGAATCTCAATTGCCACGTATTAATACATTAACTTTGCAATTTATGATTATTATGATCTAACCGTCCAATTACAAAAAAAATCAAAGAACTAGATTGTTTCTTATTTCTCACACTAGTAGTGTTTTCATGTGATCTCATCCATATATATATATATATATATATATATTTACTTTCCAATGGTAAATATGAATAATGATGTATGCTAAGGAACATACCTTAAAATTTTGAGAAAAACATATTCCAATTTATCTAAAATTTGTAGGCGTTCTTTTCCGGTTTTTCTCTTCTCAATTTTTGATAATTTTAGAGAATATGAGAGTGTGAACAATTCGTTTTGCTTGTATTCAATTTCTTGGTAGTTTTGCATTTATTATTAACAACCCATCTTACATGAATTAATGAATTGTGAATTTTCTTCTCACTTTTCTTGAAGCATAGCGTGTAGCCGTGTAAAGAGAAGGAGCCGTGTAAAAAAAAAATATATGAATTTAATGTGTTCATTTATGATTTTTGTCTCATAAAAATCCGAATATAATACATTTATTATAGAGGTAATAAGGTCAAATGCCCACTTTCATATAAGAAAATCAACTTCTACCCACCCAAATTATTTTACACTCTTTCTACCCAATTTTTTTAAAGAAGACAATATTACCCCAACTACCCAAACTAAATTTAAATTTTGAAAATGAGAATCCCCAATTTTTATATGCCCGTTTCTTCTTCCTCATTCTCTCTCTCCCCCTCCACTCCCAACCCCAAATCCGAGCTCCTCACCGGCGAATCCCCCTCCATCGTCTTCTCCGCCTACGAGTTTTGTTTGGAAGCCAATCGCCGCCGCCGCTCCGATCGAGATCTGGAAGCGACTCACACCGATGTTCTCTCCTTTTTATCTTTCTCGCGGGTTTGTAACTCTCTGTCATCCTCTTTGTCTTCTCTATTAGAATCTCAAAATCAAATTCTTAATTAGAATCTCTATTTTTTGCCCCTGTCATGCCGGCACTGAAGCACAACCTCAAGCGCAACAAGCCGGCACTGAAGAAAGGCCTAAAGACAACGCAGTTGTACTGGGGGAACGAGGAGCAGACGAATTCGCTGAAGCCGCTGTTCGATTTTGTGATCGCAACTGACGTGGTATATCTGGAGGAGACGGTGGGGCTACTGATTAGGGCGATGGAGCGGTTGGTGGCGGACGACGGTGTCGTGCTGTTAGGGTACCAATTGAGGTCACCGGAGGTGCATAAGCTGTTCTGGGAAATGTGCGTCGACGTATTTGAGGTGGATAAGATTCTGCACGAGCATTTGCATCCCGAGTACGCATATGAGGAGGCTGACGTTTATGATTTCAGGAAGAAGAGAAAGGAGCTTGACTCTTGATGCTGCAAAAACAATGAGTTTCAATGGGGATGTTTGCTTAATTTTGTGCTTCTTATTTTTGTCAATGAATTTGTGTGTTTATTTTAAGGATTTGACCTTCTTCTTCTTCTTCTTTTTCTTCTTCTTCTTCTTCTTCTTCTTCTTCTCTCTCTCTGTATATGTGTGTGTGTCTCTATGTGTGTATAGCTGTTTGTTTTTGTGAATTTTCGTCTATGGTTTTGATTTGATTTGGTTCGTAGTATTTAAGATCGTACCATTACAGTCTGCAGGGTACGCGTGTTATTATTTCGTACATATGCAGTGGTTTTGGTATGAACTGTTTTCAGTTTTTCCTGATATACATCTCTTTATTACATTTTTGAATGTATGTAGTGTTGGGAATTCAATTTGGGTGTCTGATAAAGTGGGAATTTTTTGGTGTTGGGATTTCGATTGATGTATGCTAAAAGGAATGAATAAATAGTTTTACTCTTGTTCTCCTTTATCTTGATTTCTTCTTGCTCTTGAACTATATTGACCTTCTTGTTCTCTCTAGAGTGGATTTAATGCTATTGTTGTTCCTGAATTCGTATTATATTTTTGATAATCGGTACGAATTGAACAATATTTGTACCGATAATCATAAGTAATCGGTACGATTTGAACAATATTCGTACCGATATAAATATAAAAATTTCTTCTTGTCGAGATATGTGAAGGGTTTTGCTGCTATATGCTTGTTTTCCAGTTTCTCTTGAACTACCTTTGTGTATTTTTGAGCTTCTTGTTGTCTTTAGAGTGGATTTAACGATGTTGTTATTCCTGAATTCAGACTACACTATAGGTAATCGGTACGAATTGAACGATATTTGTATCGATATTCATAGGTAATCGGTACGATTTGAATAATATTCGTACCGATAATCATAGGTAATTGGTACGAATTGAACAATATTCGTACCGTTAGAAATATAGAAATTTCTCGTTGTTGAGATATGTGAAGGGTTTTGATGCTATACGTTTGTTTTCCAATTCATCTTGAATTCGTACTACAGTATAGGTAATCGGTACGAATTGAACAATATTCGTACCGATAATCATCAGTAATCGGTACGAATTGATTCAAATTCGTACCAACAACTGTATATTTAGTTGTGTGATTCATAACGTTTGGTTATTGATAGGTACGAATATTCGTATTCGTACTTGTTCGTACCACAATTCGTATTCGTACTTGCTCGTACTTGACATTTCGTACCTCGTACCACTTCCATATTCATAAAAAAAGAAAAATAACTGAAAAAAAATATGAAAAAAGACTGAAAAAAACGAAGAAAGATTGAAAAAAATGAAAAATAAAAAAAAGGTGGAAAAAGGCTGGAAATAATGAAAAAAAGGGGAAAAAAGGGAAAAAAGAAAGCTGAAAAAAAAAAAGAAAAAGATGGAAAAAGAAAAAAAAAGTTGAAAAAATTCGAAAATAGAAAAAACAAAAATATAAAAAATAAACTGAACAAAGAAATGAAAAAAGAAAAAAAAATGAAAAAAGGAAAAAAAAAGGTTGAAAAAAATCAAAAATTAAAAAATATGAAGAAATCAAAACAAAAGAAGGCTGAAAAAATAAACAAAAATAAAAAAACTAAAAATTAAAAAAGAAAGGAAAAAAAAAACGAAAATTAAAAAAAAAAACTGAAAGTAACAAAAGAGAAAATTGAAGGAAAAAAAAAGAAAAGAGAAAAAAAAGACAAATAAAAAAGAAGAGAGAGGAATAGGAGGTGAGTGCATGTGCATATAAAGATAAAAAAAAGTAAACTTGTCCACTTTATAAAAAATGGGTAGATGTGTGTGTAAATTAAATGGGTAAATAGAAAGAGTGTTTTTTATGTGGGAGAGGGTAGATGGAGGTTTGCCCCTTTATTATATTAGTAGTCAACATATAACTTTTTAACCAAAAGTAAGGGTATTATAGTCTTTTTTTTAATATTAAAAGTGGTTATAAAACAAACATAACTATATAAGTGGTTATAAAACATACATATCTATCCAAAGTGGTTATATATGTCTTTCCCCTTAATGAATTCCTTTTATCTAAAAAAAATGTTTCATTTATGGAAGTATTAGCTTTAATACTTACCTAAGTGTGTCTTTCTTTTAAGTGTGTTCTTTTAGATAAAAAAGGAAATAGATGGATAAACAATGACGAATTTTTCATATTATAAACAAGTGGTCTTCCACTTGTTTTATTACATGATCTATAAATTAGAAAGAAAAAAAAAAGTTATCATGCGAGAAACTATTATTACTTCAAATGAATAAAATAAAAAATAATGATTATTTGAAGTGAAAAAAAAAAAAAAAATTAGATGTCCAAACAAAATTTTCTTTTCCTCCGGGAGAGAAATTATCTATCAAAAAGATAAAGTCATTCATTTTCCATCAAATACAGCCAAGGTTTATTTATGGTTTTCGCAATGTTGAGGACTTGAGGTTTTACCGTTGAATACATTATTCAAAGCATATACATATGTGTAATTTCATGCTAGTCTTTGATTTCACATCATTACTTGAACGAATATTCATAAAAACAACCTAAAACTATGCAGAAGGAAAATCACAAAATTTCATGATTTTTTTATTATTGCAGAAGGTCGGACCTGAAATTTTAAAAATCGTTTTACCTTGTGAAAGACTCCAAATTTTTTCCAGAAATATTGGCTGCAATTAAGAAGTCGAAAGAGTTACTAATTTTAAATTATAATGAAGGCAGGAAAGTTAATAGTATTAGCAGTTAATGAGAGAATCAGCAAACAAAATAGAGACAGATGAATGCGTTCAAAATTTATACTCCAAGAAATCAAATAATCAAAAATCAAAATTAAACAGAAAAGATTTGCAAATCAAAGCAATCTGATAAGCAAAATTGACATAATATTAATAATAATAAGCCCAGAAATTTCAATTCTTCAAATTCTTTCATCCCCATAGCCATCTCTATCCCTCTCTCTCTCTCTACCACTTTTTTCTGTCTGTCTCTCTCCAAAAGGGTATACATAGCTTGACATCTCATGTAGTCCGTCGAGATTCGTTTGCTTTTTCTGCCTGCAATTTCTTAAATTCTCCGCCAAGTTGAGTGGGGTATGAAACCTTGATGGGTCGATTTAGAGAAAGGGGGTTGAAGTTGTAACCTAATTGAAAAGGGGAAATAAGAAACGAAGGGACCAACTGCGCCCGGAGAATCATGGGAGAAGGTATGGCTTCAAGTTTATTAAGTTTTTTTTTTAAAAATAAAATAAAATAATAGGACATCATGATTTTCTCGTGATGTTGATGGAACGCCTGATTTAGTTGGATTTGACGATTGCGGATTTTTCCGTTGTTTTGTGGGATGCTGATTTTGGTTTCTGCAGTTTAATTTCTGAGATTATGGCGTGGATTTTGATGTCTGAATTTTGTTTGTGTTTTAGTATTTGTTTCCTGAATTGGGTTTGATTTTAGGTTTTCATTTTCGAATGTATGAAGATGTATGCGTTTGTCTAATAATGCTGCGTATATGTGCTTCTTAGATGTTGCTGAATCTAAGAGTTTTTGGAACTTTGGCTTTCCATCTTTCTACTGTTTATTTTTCTGGAGGAAGATGCCAATTCCTATTTGCAGTTTCTGGTGTAGCCAACGTTAAGCTCATTCAGATTATAATATCAATTTATGACTGGTGCTTAGTAGTTTGTATATGGTCGATAAGATGATGAACTAAATAATAGATGAATTTGAGCAATCGAAATTTAGCTAAATGGCTCGATCTGTGGAAGTATGTGGGAAAGGAGGCATATTATGATTCTGTTCAAATATAGGCTTTTTCTTGTCTACGAGTATTCATAGATCTTTGCCTCTTTCCAATGTGCTCCACTGTCAACTTCACGTTGGTTTAATTATTAATAGCTGCTCTTTCACTCGCAATGCTCATGTTTCTTGAGCAACTTTATTCATCGTATTGCCACCGAAAAAGTTCTTCTGACAGTTTGTTAAGAGATATTACGATCCTGAAGATAGTATGCTTCATGTTCTGATGTACAGATCTACATGTTTTGACACTATTCTTTGGTTTATCGAAACATGGAACACAGGTTAATCTAAATATTTACGCAATTGAGATTCCTCGTCTTTTTAAATTTTAATGATGTGGTATAGTGTTCTTTTCCCCACTGTTAATGTTTCTTGTTTGGATGTGTAGGCATTAAATTAACCAAAGTTAGTGCTTAAAAATCTAAGTTTATACCAATTGATAATTTCCTTTTATTTTCAAAATGAAGTAACATAATGATTTTTTTTTTCCCACCATATAAACTTTTAGTCCAGTCGCACATGTTCCATAGAAGGTTGCCGATGAATACATGACAGTTGAATTTCCATTTTATTGTCTCTTTCATGACTTCTTTGTTTGTGAAATGGCATTTTTCTAATTCCCCTTTAGTAGCTTCTTCTGTTACTTACTATTTATATTCTCTCAATTCTTAATGTTATCTAGAATCATGTGAGATGCACCCTGAAGATGATAAAGCTCTTTCAGAGAAGAACAAGAAGAGGATAGTGAAGACACATGCTCAGGTTCAAGCATTGGAGAGATTTTACAATGGTAAATTAGATGTCTTGATATATCTTCTCCTGCTGTTTATTTGTGTAATTGTTTTGACATTGTTGTCGATTTTGCTTCCAGAACGTAAATACCCTTCGGAAGCAATGAAAATGCAA
The DNA here is from genome assembly GCA_001642375.2 of Mentha longifolia. Classification (NCBI taxonomy): domain Eukaryota; kingdom Viridiplantae; phylum Streptophyta; class Magnoliopsida; order Lamiales; family Lamiaceae; genus Mentha; species Mentha longifolia. Next base: position 18,716,732 of record CM038112.1, on the reverse strand, counting down.
CTTGCAGAGTCCATAGGGTTGACAGAAAAGCAAGTTTCTGGATGGTTTTGCCATAGGAGGTTAAAGGACAAGAAGTTAATCAACGGAGAAAGCCAAGCCACTGTAAGACAAGATCGGTCTAGTGGAGTCATTCAAGACCGTGGCAGTGGGCATAGGCAAGATTCTTGCGGTAGCACAAAACAGGGGGATGATAAGAATCTTGATACCCGAGAAGTTGAAAGTGGAAGATTGACTTCAAAAGAACTTTCTGCTGCAGACCTTACGTATGAGCACGACAGTCATTATGCTGAAAACTACAATCGTACAAATGATGATTCTTCCGGAAGCAGTTCTTCATTACGGAATATCCCTCCTAATTACCAAAATGGGGTTCCCTCTGACGTTGCCACTTCAAGGTACCTAATACCGAAATTTCCAACTGATATCAAGGGTGTGAAAACCAGGCCCGGCCCCTCAGGTTTCTTAAAATTGAAAGGGCGACTTGAAAATCCCGCTATATCTGCTGTCAAGAGGCAGCTCGGAAAGCATTACCGGGAGGATGGTCCTCCGCTTGGTGTTGAATTTGATCCACTTCCTCCTGGTGCATTTGAATCCTCAATGCAGGAGCCAGTTGAAGGTAAGTTCAAATAGTGATATGTTGCATGTTTCTATGAACTTATCTGGTCGTTATTACGTTGGTATCATTTGGGACTTTGGTTACTCACAATGATGAGTTCAGGCTTGTTATTCTTGTAGCAAACTACATCTTCAACAATTCTAGCACTTTTAGCTTGAGACCACATTTTTTGCAACTGTTTGGTATTTGCAATATGGATATTCACCAACTACGCCGCTCATCATTTTGACTTTCTCTTTTAACGTGAACTCGTATCAGAAAATTACCACACTGGAGAAGATGTCCATGGCTCACCTGAGTTTTTGAATGTTCGCCAGAATTCCAAGTTTTGCAAGGTGAGACAAATCTTGTCTATTTAGTTTTCCATCTCGAGCTTATGTCAAATACAATGTTGAAACATTAAACCAGCTATTATTCGCTCCAGTTTATGGGTCAACTACTCATAACTCATTACATATTCTAGAATGTCATAGATGAGTCTCTGCTAAACATGTTAGGAGCTCTGAGTGATGCATTTCATTTGCCATTTCTAAGATGCATGAAGACAAAACAGGAGTATATCAGCATGATGCATAATTCACTAGTCTTATATGTAGTATCTTGAGCTGCATTGAACTTCATGAGGGATGTTATAGTTTCTTAGTTTCTCCATTGAATAGAGCTGGAGTCAGCAGGTTGATTGAAACTATAAATTTTTTGGAACTCAATATCAGATGTTGCATGCCTGGGATATAATTGAGAAACTAATTGTTGCTTCTTTTTCATTTCTCTTATCCGTTGATTTTCCTGCCACCAACCTAACATCAGCAGTAATCAGCTATCTTTCTCTATTCTCTGGCTAAGTTGAAAACTCATGGTACTGATTGGTGAATCTTCATGCGCATACAGACCTCATCCTCAAATCTTTTCCATTAGAATAGCTCAAGTCCAGCTTGTAATGTTTTCATGTCTATTTATTTTTGTACTAAACATTGAGTGGACAATGCTTGCATCAGATATAATGCATATGATTTTCTTCTAATCTAAATCCTCACAGGGATCTGAATACCCATCCAGCATGGCTTCATTTAACTCTGACAATGATGATACGGATTTCAAAACAAGGAGTGCCTCTGATATTCCTGATAGCTACATGTACCATAAATCTAGAACAAAAACTTCTTTCTCCAACAGTGAGTCCTATTATCCGAGGAGAAATTCCTCCGTAGAACTTGCGGAAGGTACTGTTGGAGACATACCTGGCGGGAGTAGAGATGAGTTTGGTTCAAGGCGAAGAGCAGGGTGTTGAAGTTACAACAATGGATACTGTTCCAAGCTATTCAATGCAAGCTTATAGTGGGAAAATGAGAGAGAAACGAGCAGAGATGACCGCAAAGAGAAACATCTACCGCAGTTCTGTGGACAAAGGGCTCTTCAGAGAAGCTATCAAGGTTTTCTTTTCTATTTTATTAACTTTCTTACTAACTGCAATTTTTTTGCTGTTCTCCCTGGTGTTGATATTTTGTGCCTTCATAATGTTGTATGCAGGATGGAAAAATATATAACGATCGGAGGATGATAAATGAACATCAATTGAATATCCCCCTCAAGAATGACACTGTTGTAAGTTATATGCCTGAATCGGTGCTAATATGCATACAGTAATTAGTTGATACTCTTTGACATGCTTTTCTCTTTGCATGTTCTTATTTGTAGAGTAAGAAAAGATTCAGGGAAGAATTTCCACATCAGCAACCCCCAAGAGCAACATTGTTAGTGGATAGCACACCACAGAACTATCAAGTCATAAGGTTTGGTCAATATATTAATTTCTGATACAAATTGGTTGACGTTGGCTCTTTTGTATTATATATCTGGATATTTCGTAAAAAGATGGCATCAACATGTAGACAAATGGATACCAATTCATGTGTATAGTTCTGTTTGTGCATCAAAATTAGAATACCTAGCGTCTTGCGAACCTGCCCATTTTAGCAACACTCACATTTTTTCTTTGCCTTGATTTTTGGGGTTTCAGCGTTGAAGTGTTTTTGGGAGGAAAGAGCCTTAATAGTTTTTAATGGTCTATGTCAAATATCAATTGTGCAAACTCAGCTTCTTTTTTTTTTATTTTGTTTTGTTTATAGTTAGTCTCTACTAAAAGAAATTGAGAAGTAAATCATTGGATTGGACAAATTGGACAAATGATGGGCTAATAATTCCAGAACCTTGCATTATTTATGGCCAATGCTGTTGATACTGTTCTTCTTAACAAAGTGTTCACAGATACTTTGCTTTTGACTAAAATTTTGTTGCACATTTCAAGGATGTTGAGTTGTAAGTCATTGTTAGAGAGGAGGGGTAGCAGATTATACATTTTTTTTTCTCCTTAGATGCAACTAATCTTGGTGGTTTCTGCTCTGTATTCTTCTTAATGCGGAGAATTTTGACTTTTGAGCAATGCTTTGGCCTGGCTTTTTTGGAAGCAAATCTTGGTGCTACTTTGTGGTCTTCTCTCTCGTTACCTAATCTTGCAACCGATTTGTAACTATAGGTCTGCCACAGAGATGCCATCAAGTTTTAGTGAAGACGAGGAAAGTGGAGGAACAAGTTCTTCCGTGGATTGAAGAAGGCTATAGATCTGAGCACAATATGGATTGGGCGAGGATGCTTTATACTACATATGTACAGTTTAATAATTTAATAGCATTGTAACATTATTATGCAACGCTTGTAGGAACCTTCTTAATATAGAGAATGATGATTTTGTCATTGCGATGTGATGAATTATTCTCGTCTCTCAAGTTTACTACGCAATATTTTCAGAGACGAAAATTTTAATACTTGTTAGTGTGTTGCTGCAATTTCCCCCCCCTTTAACTGTAGAAACCTGCAGTGGCTACGACACTACAAGAAACATCGCATTTAACTACAAAACTAGCGATTGAATGCATTCCGTAGTTAGTTAGCTACCGACTAACGATCGGTGAAACTACAGCTGATTTAACAACCGAATTTGTGACCGAATTCGTCGTTGGCGTCACGGAAGACTCGAATTCGAGACCTTTGGCCTAAGGTATTAACTCCACTACTGTTAAGGTAAGTTACACAAACATCCATTTGATTTTATATGATTTAAATTTTAAAATATTATTAATACATTTGTGCGACATACGGGATGTCGCACCGAATCTATTTATTTTATTTTAATTTGTTATAATACATAGGTAATAAGTACAAAACAATTGGCATAATCTTGACTTATATAATACTAGTATGTTTTTTTTGGTTTAGGTAATGTGTATAAGTTAGATATTTTTCTAAAATCTATTTCACTATGAATTTGATACGATTTTGTAAAGTCTTATATTGTTGAAAAAATATAATTATGATCGGTCAAAAATAAAAAATAAAATTAGTAAAGCACACACAATATGAATTCCATCTCTCACGGCAGTACAAAGCTTTCTTTAAAAAAAAAAAAAAGAAAGAAAGAAAGAAAGAAAGAAAATGGAAGAAAGAGTGCCATATTTATACCAGAAAATGAGTATGTAAGATATTTGTAAATCTGACGTGGCGTAATATAATTGGAAGAGTTCTCACACAGGTACGTGGCTCCGTCATATGCCTATTTAATGAATTTTGTGTCCACCGCGTCAAATACGCAAATACTAAAACCCTCTGTGTGTATGTGTGTGTAAAATCTTCACGCACTCAAGGTGTCCCGATCTGAGCGTTTCAAAATTCAGGATTGGGCATAGAAAAATAAACCCACCATAATTTCTCTCTGTTTCAAGGTTTCTGCTTTAATCCTCTATTCACTTTGTTCATTTGCATAGATATGGTTGCCCATTCTTGCGGATAATATGATTTTTGATTTGATAATTCTTGGTATCAGTTGTATAGCTTTTTGTGAGATAGAGTTCAAGTTTTTTACATGATCTTGAAATTTGTGTGCTAATTGATTAAGAAAGATCATGTTTTAACGCTATATGATTGTTAAGCAACACGGATTGCATGACTTAAAGATTGTTTTTGTTTTCCTTTTTTTGATGTGATGCGTCTCGGTTTTTGTCATTCAGATTATATCTTTTTTGCTTTAGTGAAAAATTCATAATGTTATGTGTGAATAGAATTTCTTAAATGTTCTTGGATACTTACGAATTGAGATACTTGGTAATTTTTTGGCTTATTTGGTAAATCTAATATGTGTTATATGCTGTTGTCATTCTAGTAAATTGAGGGACAGTTCAAGATTTCTGAATTAGAATGAAGAATCATGAGCGTCTTGCTAATTTGGCTCTGGCAGGTATGGCTTTTTTTTTTTTTTTTTTTTTTCCCCTTTCCTCATTTTATAGAGTTGTGGTCTTAGAGTAGTGAAAACTTGTCTTATTTTTTATTTTTGTACTGCCAAATCGTAGTTACGGAGAACTTACTTTAAAGTGAATGTCATGATGAACATTTTGCCTTAATCTCAATGTTATTTGGTTCATTGAGTGCTTTGTGGAAGCTTGGTTGATATCCGTTGTGTGGGTATTGTATTGGGATGATCTTCCAGGATGTTTATATATAGATGTGGGCAAATTAATCCTTGATATCTATTTTACCTCATTAGTCGCATCATATTTGTACTAGGTCTTGATGCTATGACTAGTCTTAAGATCATTAAGGCGCAATTTGGTAATGTAAATTCTTCCTTTTGATTTAGGAACTTGGTTAGAGATTGTTTATTTTATCATTTTCATTTTTAATACTGGCCATGCCTCTCGGCTAATGTTACTTTGAAGTTCCTTCGTCGTTTCGTGAATAAAGCATTTCTTTAACATATTGAGTTCCCACAGGTTTATATTATGGTCTTTGGTTTTGGCACATTCTTACCTCATACTTTGTCGCGACAGGTTTGACTCTTGCACCACTTATTGTGAAGGTAGATCCCAATTTAAACGTCATTTTGACAGCTTGTCTTACTGTCTATGTGGGATGCTATCGCTCTGTTAAGCCTACGCCACCATCAGTAAGTTGGATATCTATTACATTTCCAGCTGATAAAAATTTGTGTCCTGAGGAATTTGTTTTTAATTTTTCTTGGTCATGTCATTAAATATTTCAGGAGACAATGTCCAACGAACATGCCATGCGATTTCCATTGGTTGGGAGTGCAATGTTGCTGTCGCTTTTCTTACTTTTCAAATTTCTATCAAAGGACTTGGTTAATGCTGTTTTGACGTGCTATTTTTTTGTTCTTGGGATTGCTGCACTAGGGTAAGTTAATTCATACATACTATTCTATTATATTTAGCTTAGTCATCTTATATGTGTTGACATGCTCTTTCTTTAATGCTCTATTAATCTTCCTTGCTTTCTATCAACTTTGTAGGGCAACACTGCTACCTGAGATTAAACGATTCCTGCCCAATCCATGGAATGATAATGTTATTACATTGCGTTTCCCATATTTCCGGTGTATGGACTCATTAAGACCTCTGTATATCGATTTTTTTTTTCTTTTTCTAATCACATACAGCAACAATATGTTTTATGCTTCTAACTTTGTATTTCTTACTTCATCGTTCGTGTTTCAACTTTCTCTTGCAAGTCCCAGTGCTAGTATCCATTTTATTTGATAATTGTAGATCTTCCACCCTGAGATATCTAGGTTGACAGTTGACAAGGGAGAGAGCTGATGAGACTTAAGTAATGCAATTGTGAGTAGTGATATATGTACATAGGGTTGACTCATTACTACTTAATTTTCGGAATAGTTTATTACAGAAAAATTTCATTTCAGACTATTAAGGGATGCACCAAAAGGAAATGAGAGCAATAAATTGGACAGTTTGGGATGCTTTCTTTCAAATTTTATGAGTTAACATATTGGTTATTGAGGAGGACCTTAACTAGAAAAATTGATAAATTTTGCTTAGAGAGTCTGATATTTGTTCTTTGCATTGTGTTTGGAGAACCTATTATGCTAGAATTGATTATGAAGAGGTTCTTTAAGTGTTTTCTTTTTTGTTGAGTAATGTTTTTAGGTAAGTCTATGAGGAATAGATGAAAAATGTGTTAACGTGGAAGTTCTGCATCCCATTGCTGCAAAGGTGGAAGTTCTGCAAGTGGAGATGTTCAGTTATCTGTTTTCTCTTTCGGTATGGGAGGGTATATTTTAAATTTTGATGTATGAAGCTTATGAGGAATAAGCTAGATGAATTGGATCTTCCTTCACTTGTTTTATGTTCTTCAATAGAAGGGTGCACGTATTTGTATTTGACTGCTGTCTAAGCCTTGATAATTGTATCCTGTGATTGGAAAACTTTGACATGTTTAAGACAGTTTGCATTCATGTTTCATGTCATGTAACTTTTCTATAAATTCTCTCCTCTTGAAGCCTGTTCGATCTGCTCGACATTTTGCTGCTTGTAATAACCAGATTAATGTTCTAAATTATATTATTGTTTGAGCAGCTTTGGAGGTTGAGTTTACAAAATCTCAGATAGTTGCTGCAATTCCTGGAACATTCTTCTGTGCGTGGTATGCTAAACAAAAGCATTGGCTAGCAAACAATATCTTGGGGCTTGCCTTCTCTATTCAGGTTATAACACTTTTATTTAATTATTTCATCTTGGTGCATCCAACTCAGTGTGTGAATATATGGAATTGAGCTAGTCACTTTAATATTCAGAGCTCTTGAATCAGTAAATTTTCACCTTAGGTCATGGAGAAGCCTTTTTGACCATATTCATATATATTTACCTAAAATACAATTTCAGGGAATTGAAATGCTTTCACTTGGCTCATTCAAGACTGGTGCCATTCTATTGGTAAGATTCAAATTTTGATGATATTAACTTTCATGTATATACCGTGTTTTTTTTAATTCCATTGCTTTATGAGCTGACTGTGAGTTTTTGGATTTTTTTTTTCTTCTCTTAACTGTTGCTTTCTCTAGTTTCTTCTCTATTTAATGCATATATTCTGCCAATAACAGGCTGGGCTTTTTGTGTATGACATATTCTGGGTCTTTTTTACCCCTGTCATGGTTAGCGTTGCAAAATCTTTCGATGCCCCAATAAAGGTGCGTTCTTCAGCTCTATGAACTATCTTGCCTTACCTGTTGTGGTCTCGATGAACTTAACTTGTTCCGGATTCTAAGTTTCTGACTCAGATTTTTCTAATATCATCATTGATTTATTTGTACCTTTCAGCTTTTGTTCCCTACATCAGATGCTGTTCGCCCATTTTCAATGTTAGGACTTGGTGATATAGTGATTCCCGGTACGAACTTTTGACTTCATAATTTGGTGTACTTTTTCGATTGTTATCTAATGCTGCAATGGCATTTGGGACTGTGGATTTTAATGTGTACATGAGTAGTATCATGTTCATGCCTCTTTTCCAATAATAGAGAAGCAATTTAGTTCTACTTGGTCTGTCTTCTTTACATGCTTCATATAGATAGGTTGCTGAGTACATGGCTCTGCTTCCTTGTTCAAGTTGTACCATTCAACATAATGAATGGATTCCTCTCTAGCTGAATCGATTGTTTAAATTTGCTCGGACTTTCCAGGAATTTTCGTAGCATTAGCTCTAAGATTCGATGTCTCCAGAGGGAAGGATAGCCAATATTTTAAGAGTGCTTTCCTGGGATATACAGCTGGCCTGGTTGTCACGATTATTGTAATGAACTGGTTTCAAGCTGCACAAGTGAGTAATCTTCTTGAAGAGATTGAATTTCAAAAAAAGATCCCTTTTTTTATATACTGTTCTTAAGATCCTAATCTTTGTGCCTTGTCTATTCTAACTATTTGTCCAGCCTGCTCTGTTGTATATTGTGCCTGGTGTCATTGGATTTTTGGCTGCACACTGTATATGGAACGGTGAAGTCAAACCTGTAAGTCGTTTTTCTTTAATATGATATTTTAAATTTTATACCCTTATTATTGTGAATATTTATGTCAATGTTGTTTTCTTAATTGATGTGGAAGGTAATGCTTAATATAAATCAATCGGTTTTGAAATATACAATAAATTATAATGCCTCGTTTACTTTGGTGGATAAGGATGGATGAGGGTCAATTGACACAAATTATCCAGGGATAAATACTTTCCTTGGTCTTAAAAGGGTGGACATTCCAAAATCCTTGATTAATCTGTTTTGATGTGATTGGATGGAGGATATAAATCCTGCCTAAAGATGTGGGATTTTTTTTTTATTTATCCACCATTTCCTTCTAAATTCATGAATATGATATACTTCGTATTATTTATATTTTGTCATATCCAACCATATCTGTTAAACCATGAACCGTCAAACTAAACAAAGCCTTAAAAGAAGTTGTTTCAATGTCTAGGATCTGAAGTTTTCCTTCGAATTCAATGATTATTAGGTCATAGAAATTGAACTCCATATATCATTTTCTTTTTTCATTTCACGAGTTCTGTTAATTGTATCTGCGTTCTCTTATTTGGTTGCTCGATTATTTCAATTCGTCATTGACATGGTATGTTTTTTTTTAATGCAGTTGTTGGAATTTGATGAATCAAAATCAAGTCAGTCTGAAGAGGCTGATGAAGACTCTAACAAGAAAGCAGATTGAAATGGTTGGTAGATGAGGTGCAACTTACAGAACACATGAGAAAATGTATGAAGGTTTTTCGTAGTCGACTAACTTCAAACAGACTGTTGTACCTGATTTTTGTTCCCCCTCCCCTCCCCCTCCCCAACCCAGATCGATATAAGCTTTTTTTTTTTTTAATGTGAATCTATGATCAAATTTTAATTAGACTTATTTGATGTGATCTATATTTGGTTTAGCAATACTAGAAGTTTTGCCCTTTCCCAAAAATGAATTGAAAAAACGTTATATATGGTTGTGCACAATTACACTGATCGAGGATAAAACCCCATTTTTTGTGTTTCTCCTCCTGATTAAGAGAAGTTTCCAAGAATTACGATAAGATGAATTCTCTTGTGGCCAAGTTTAGGGAATTCTACAACTCCCAGAAAAAACAATCCTCAGTTCAACAACTAAAACTGTAAGGAAAACTCATAAATACTAGGTTTGCAATGATAATAGACATAATAAATACCATCACATGAAATAAATAAATAAATAAATATGTTAATTAATGAACTTGCATGTAGTAATAGCTCATCTCCATTGTAGGCTCCTAAGGTTAAAAGATGATTTGCCCTTGAATATGAGGTCTATCTCAGGTAGGGATGACAATTTGCCCAACTGAACTGAATCATGTTTGGTCTAGATTCAAATTTTAATATTTTTTGTCATAAGTTCAGATCTGATTCACAGATTTGGAACCAGATTCATATTTTTCTCATTAAATAAATTCTGAAATAAACATTTAATAATAATAATAATACTTCCTCTGTTTCAAGATGTTGACACGTTTTTTTTCCTTTCTTTTTGGCACACATTTTCACACTTCTCGATTATGGATTTTAAAATAAATTTTTGAAATATCTTTTCTTTTACGAGATACTACGTGTGTTGTAGTATCCTGTAAATAAAAAAATACTTCAAAAAATTATTTTAAAATCAATCATCGAGAAGCGTGGAAATGTGTGCCAAAAAGAAAGGAAAAGAAACGTGTCAACAATCTTGAAACAGATGAAGTAATAATAATAATAATAATAATAACCACCACCAATTTAGTAACTTTCATTTTCGTGTGCAAAGACTAGAGCTGTCAAAAGTGGCCCGGCCCGATGGGCCTACCCGGCCTACCCGAGATTTAGGTAGGGCCGGGCTCTAGAAATAGAGGCCCAAAATTTCCCGGGCCTAAATAGCTCGGCTCAGTGGGCCGCTGGGCTTCTTGGGCCATGGGCTAAAAAAACCCGAAGCCTATGGGCTTATTTAGCCCGGTATATTTATATATATTTTTAATAATTATATATATAATGTATTATTTATAAATTGATTAAATATATGAAATTATTATTTTAATTATAAATTATTTTGATATCTAGCCTTTTAGGTAATTAATTTAATTCTTGAGGTTAATTATTTCGTATTTTAATTTATAAAATTATAATTATATAACATTTTTTTACTCTTGCTTTAAAAATCAGCTAACAATTAAATTGACCAACACGATAACAAAAATATAAATTTTAAAATTTGTATTGTACTTTTTTTAAAAATAAAAATAAAATAAAATAAAAAGAGTTATGAGCCGGGTTGGCCTGACGGCCCAATAGCCCATATAGGGTCAGGATGGGCTAGAGTTTTATGAGCCCGATTATTTTTGGGCCGGCCCGACCCTGCCCTTTTTATCGTACGTGGCCCATTGGGCTAGGCTGGGCCGGCCCGACCCGGCCTATTCGACAGCTCTAGCAAATACAAAAGTTTATACTTTGGAACATAGTAGTTTTTAGTATTTACTTTAGTAAACTTATTATATAAATTTAATGTTGATTTATGTCAATAAATCGAATTGTGTACGTGAATGGAGGAGGGATGACCCGCGATATTTTCGAATGCATTCAAAATGAAATCACGTTATTTTAAGAGGCCAACTTTATTAATTGTGCGGGATTATACCACCTAACTAGTTTTCCTCAAAAGCTTTGCTAAAGATCGAATACAAACAAATAGGAGTACTTATTTAAGATAAAAACTGTGTAGATATCTTGATGGTGGCTAAACATGATTTTGATACCTAACAAATACAGTATAATTTTAGGTATTAATTTTTTTTAATTACCGCCACTATTCCACTCCCCTTCTTAGTTACATACTCGAATACAAATTCCATATAATGCGGAATTTTTCCCATTTTCTATTCTAAACGTTTTTTTATATTTATTTTTTGTAATCACATTCGAAAATTAGCAAATTATGGAAGAAAATCGACAGAGCTGTTGGGTGGGAAATCTAAATATTTGAATTTTTAGTTTTAAATTTTGGAACTTAGGTAGCGCCTTTTATTTTTGTGTATATTATACCGGTCTAATTCCGCCTCTTTAATTTTGTTAGGTAGGAAATCCTTTATTAATTTTAATTTCTTTTTTTTTTTAAAGTTTTTTGTTGGTATTAATTTGTGCCTGATTATGTTTATCTGATTATATTTTTGATTTCCTGAATTTAATTAACGTTTCAAAAAAATTAATTCTGAAAAAATTAAAATAATTTTATCGAAATAATGAAATATTATAAATATATGTGTACATTATTATGTTGGAAAAATCCAGCAAATATATATGTATGTTGTGTAAAAGTAAGTTCATTTGGAACCCGAAAGACTTTGTTTTTTTTTTATTTTCCAACTAATTTTCCTCAACTTTCGCTAAATACTACAATTCTATCATCAAATTCATTTGTTTGTTAATAACTTAAAATTACGCAATATAAAGATGTACGTGTGGATTTGGAAAGAAGTGTGGGAAGATCCGATTTTCATGCTATAAAATCCTGGAAATTTTGCCATCCACATAATCTCCCCATATATATCAACTTATTTCATTATTATTAATTATGTACGCAATTAATCAAGAGGCGTAAATCAGATGGGGTTTTGGAAAGTTTCGATCTTCCTCTCGTTGTGCATGAATTTAGTCAACATAATTCGTCTAAATCGGGTGTGGAATTATCGATTTTATCTCCTTTCCATAATTCTCAAATTTGTAATGCCCCACACTCGTACATACTCGATGAGGGCCATACCCTAGATTTGTAGTCACTCCAACAGCAAAATCAGCCCATATCTATTAATAATTTTAATAATTTATGGTTTAGGGCTATGTTGCACGGGTGCGGGGGCGATACGATTCGGATACGGGAATACGGATTTTTCAAAAATTTAGGGTGCGATTCGTCATGGATACGTTTATTTATTATTATTTTATTTTTATTATATAATGCATATACAATACATAAAATTTTGAAAAATAAAATCATAACTAAATATATATAAAATTTTCAACAATATAATATAATAAAGATAATGTAACAACAATTCAAATAAAGTTATCCAAAAATATCTTTAATAAAATATCTTTAATTTTTGCAATAAGGTCCCTAAAAAATATAAGTTATATCAAATGTATCCCCATAGATACCGGATACGCGAATCCTCCTCACGTGATTCGCGTATCCGTTATTAATTATATTATATAAAATTCGGATACGCCAGGTGTCGTATCAGGTGCGAATCCGTTATTAATTATATTATATTAAGATTAGAATGACGACGACAAAAGGCACCACGGTGCCAAGAAGAGCTACGAGAATTTGCCAAGGAACTACCATGATCTCCTCGATATAGAGGGTACAAATTTCGAGGATGAAATTCTTTTTAAGTGGGTAGTATTGTAACAACCCGTAAAAATCCGTACTGGAAAATCACTTTTAATTATTTCGACTAAGGAAAATTCAAGCATAAAAATCGCATTGAAAAGTGCTAGCCATTTATTCAAGCCAAATATGTCCCAAGAAAAGTCGTCTCTCGAGATTATTAATTATGAAGCCACGAGTAAAGGTTTACAGAATAAACAAGCTCGACGCACGAATTATTCTGAAGAGAAACATTCTGGCTTCGACTAAGATCCCCGAAAAGTGTTACTCTAAAAACAAGAGCAAGCAAAAGATCAACACCGAAGGACACGATCGAGGTGATAATCTCGAACTATTAATTGGCGCTTAAGTTGATAAAAATCGAGGGTAATATTAGTTACTCATCACCATGATTATTAAGTTCAACTAGAGATGGGCAAATTTACAGAAACGAAGGTATACTGGACATACAGTACCGAAAAAAACCAAAAATACTGTAATTAACGGTATACCAAATTTTTCGGTATGGTATAATACCGTACCGAAGGTTTTCGGTAAAGAAACGATATGAGTTTTTCGATACCGCAGTATACCGGTCAATACCGAAGATTCGCTATACCGAAAAAATTCGGTATATACTGAACATTTAGTATGTACCATACATTCGGTATACCGAAATTTCGGTACATACCGATCATACCGAGATACCAAATGTTCGGTATGTACCGATTTTCAGTATATACCGTAAATTACCGAAAAATTATATATTTTTTTAATATTAATTATGTACTAATTTTATTTATATTTTGAGAATATTTTAAATTTAAATACAATCTTAATAAATCTTTAATTTTTAACTAATTTTCAATATATTTTATTATTTAAAAAATATTAAAAATATAATATACTTAATTTATCTTTTAATCTTTAGCGATCAAATATTAGAATACATATGCTAATAAAGAATCTTTAACGATCAAATATTTTGGAACATGTTAGATTTTTTTTTCTATTCTTTGTTGTTTTGGAGTTTGATGAGATGTGGACAATATTTATTTGTTTGTGTTTGACTTTATTTATTTGGTGTTATTATATTATTTTTATGTAGTCAATATTGTATGAAAAAAACTACATAGAAATTTTTTTCGGGTATAATATTCGATTTTTCGATATACCGAAATACCGAACTTTGGTACGGTATACCGAAAAATCAGTACGGTATTGGTATGGACTTTGTTCCATACCAAATTTACGGTATACCGAAAATCGGTATATCGAAATGTTCGGTACGATAACGGTATGGAAAAGTGCATACCGAAAATTTTCGATACGGTATCGGTACGGCGAAAAATGTTCAATATACCGTACCGGTCCACCCCTAAGTTCAACAATACTAACTCGACATAAATAGGGACTCAAAGAAATAGGGCAAATAATGGCCACGATATCGAACAAGGATAATTATGATTATGGAGATGAGCTCGATTTATACCGATCGCGATCAAGACGTGGTCGAGAGCAAGATAAATATATGATATGGGAAACTACGAATTAATTATGTCTACACTATTATGATGGTGTATATTTAAATATACACATTAGCATAAATAAGTGTAGGAGAATCCCACTAACTACACTTATAGTATTTTAACACGTGTCTCACAAAGTAAATAAATAAACTAATACATGGAAATATCCTCCACTAACTTAGGAATATAATTAACTAATCCTATTAGAGCATGTGATGAGGTGTCCTAAAGGGATTAATGGGAGAAACAAAATCTAATAGGGAGAGGGAGAGAGAGATCGAAAGAGAGAATGAGAGGGAGGGAGACAAGATTAATTATTCTCCATCATTACATTCTCTTGCTTACTCACACACTCCACCTCCCTCATTCACCACGCTATTCCCCACATCAAGAAGCATCATCTCCTCCAAAACTTCATCTTCTTCCTCTCCTCCATCGCCATTAACGCCAAACACCCCCTATCTCCAAGAACTTGCTCTCTACTCCATAGATTACCACCAAACCTCCATAAATCGAGCCAATGAACAAGATAGTGGTAAAAGTTCGCTGATTTAAGCAAGGGAACTAGGACATGCAAGGCTCAAATTCTTGAAGAGGGAGCAACCTTCGATTCTTTACATTCCAATCGGTAAACATTCTTCTTTCTTGATACTAGATCATGAAATGAAAACTTGAATATTGAGATCCTAATGTTAGAATTTATAGATCACACAAAGCATAAATTCAAATTCCATAAACATCGATACTCGATTATCAAAGATCATAGGAATACCTGGATCCATTGAGATTGAATTACTGGATGCGGAATACCTTCAATAACAATCTCGAATCACGAATACAAACCACAAACACGAACAGATTTGGTATTATGGTCTTCCTCAACTAAATCACCGTATGGGCCTTATGTTTTCTTCCAGATGGGGAGAAGATAAACTTTGTTCGATTTAGTATATTGGGGACCATAACCAGAGACTCTTTATATACTAGTGAATTAGGTTACCCATAAACACCTAATTGGACTAGTATTAGGTATCCACTCATAAGCCCATATCAATTACATAGCCCATGGACTAATACTAAATTAGATCACTTAATTAAGTCCATCAATAATAAATAGCCAATATAATTGCAATAATAATATGTTGCCCACAAAATAGATTAATAGAAAATAAATTTTCTAACAATCTCCCACTTGGGCTACATATATTAATACCTAAAGCAGTTATATCAAAGAATTCCTTAGTGCGCAACTTTATGCTATTTATTTTCAGACTATGCCTTAACAATCTGGTCCATCTCGTATACTAGAAATGAAACTACCGCGATGTTTGCCACATTATAAATCGTGGCTTAACCCCGATAATTACCATATCTAATATATTCAATGACATAGATCAAATATGGTGAGTAGCATGGAAATTACATGTAATGTGACCTCTATCATGTCTATTTCCAACTGGTCCTACTTTAGTTCTTAATGAGATCAATCCAGAAATGTAATGTAAAACATCACAAAAGGATAACTTAACCGAATTCAAAATGAAATCAAAACCATCATCTTATATTCTGCAGAAAACTGAACAAACCAAAATAAGTGTATCACATAGAACAAAAACTCCCACTAAACTAAGGCAATGTCACAAACAACACCCATATGAGCAGTATGCTCCTGAAAGACCTTCGGTGTTAATGCCTTAGTTAGAGGATCCGCTAGCATTTCATTTGTTCATATGTGCACTATAGAAATCTGTTCATTTTGAACTCTCTCCTTTACAACAAGATACTTGATGTCGATAAATTTTGACTTTGTAGCACTTCTATTGTTGTTGGAGTAAAGCACAGCTGAATTATTGTCACAATAAATCCTCAACGGTCTTTCTATATTATCGACCACCCGCAGTCTTGTGACAAAGTTCCGTAACCATAAAGCATGATCGGATGCCTCGTAACAAGCAATGAACTCTGCCGCCATGGTAGAAGAAGCTACAAGAGTCTGTTTTGCAGACTTCCAGGAAATAGCTCCTCCTGCCAACGTAAACACATACCCTGATGTGGAACGCATGCTATCTTGACATCCAGCAAAATCGGAATCAGAGTACCCAATGATCTCCAAATTCTCTGATCTCCGATAAGTGAGCATGTAATCCATTGTTCTCTTCAAATATCGCATTACGCAGTTTGGCTGCTCTCCAATGTTGCTCTCCCGGATTGCTCAAATATCTACCTAAAACTCCCACTATAAAAGCTATATCTGGACGAGTACAAACTTGAGCATACATAAGACTTCCTACTGCCGAAGCATACAGAATCTTTTGCATCTTACTCTTCTCAAAGTCATTGTTGGGGCACTGATTGAGACTAAACTTGTCTCCCTTAGCCACAGGGGTATCTAAAGGTTTACAATCTTTCATGCCAAATCTTCCTAAGACCATATCGATATAGCTCTTTTGTGACAATCCAAGAATGCCTCGAGAACGATCTCGTAGTATTTGGATCCCTAATACAAAAGAGGCATCACCAAGATCTTTCATCTCAAATTTCTTCTTAAGAAAACTCTTGGTTTCGTGCAATAAGCCTATATCGTTGCTCGCAAGAAGAATGTCATCAACATATAATATCAAGAAAATGTATTTACTCCCACTGAACTTGTAGTATACACAATCATCAACGACATTTGCCTCAAAACCGTAAGAGGTAATGACTTGATCAAACTTGTGATTCCATTGACGAGATGCCTGCTTGAGACCATAGATGGACTTCTTTAGTTTGCAAACCTTAGACTTTGAATCTCCAGATACAAAGTTTTCCGGTTGCACCATATAAATCGTTTCCTCAATGTCTCCATTAAGAAACGCAGTCTTAACATCCATCTGGTAGTAGCTCTAAATCAAAATGAGCCACAAGTGCCATTATAGTCCTAAAAGAGTCTTTCGACGAAACTGGAGAGAAAGTCTCTTTATAGTCAATGCCTTCTCTTTGAGTGAATCCTTTCGCGACTAGACGAGCTTTATATCTTTCGACATTGCCTTTTGAATCCCTTTTGGTTTTAAATATCCATTTGCAACCAATAGGTTTCGCACCTTTAGGCAATTCGACTAGATCCCAAACGTCATTGTCACTCATAGATTTCATCTCCTCCTTCATGGCATCAATCCACTTTTGAGAGTTAGAACTACGCATAGCTTGTCCAAAGGTGACCGGGTCATCCTCTGTCAAACCAATGCCATCCTCATGTTCTTGAAGAAATACTATATAATCATCCGAAATTGCATTTCTTCTCTCTCTAGTGGATCTCCTTAATGACACCTCTTGAGGTTGTGTCGCCTCTTGAGGTTGTTGAGTTTGAACTTCAGGTGAAGGAAGAATCTCAATTGATTCTTGAACAATAACAGGTATGGAAACCATATCACTGTCTATTTCAGATTCTTCTTCAAAGACAATATTCCTAATGATATCTTCCCTCCCAAACTCAATATCCTCAAGAAATTTGGCATTTTCTGTCTCAAAAAATGTTCTTGATGTGGGATGGTAAAATTTATACCCCCGAGAGCGTTCAGGGTAACCAACAAAATAACAGCTAACCGTTCTTGAGTCCAATTTTCCTTCATGCGGCTTGTAAGGTCGCGCCTCAGCTGGACAACCCCAAACATGCAAGTGCCTAATGCTAGGTTTCTTGCCAAACCAAAGTTCATAAGGGGTTTTGGCTACTGCTTTACTTGGTACTCTGTTCAGAATATATACTGCAGTCTTAAGAGCATCTCCCCAAAGTGACTCTGGCAAAGACGAATGACTAATCATGCTTCTTACCATATCCTTAAGAGTCCGATTTCGTCGTTCTGCTACACCATTCATGCTAGGTTTCCCCGGCATTGTGTATTGCGGAACGATCCCACATTCTTTGAGGAAAAGTGCGAAGGGTCCTGGACGTTGTTCTCCTGATCCATCATATCGTCCGTAGTATTCACCACCACGGTCTGATTTGACAGCCTTGATTTTCTTTCCTAGTTGAAGTTCAACTTCAACTTTAAAAGATTTGAAAACATCCAAGGATTGAGACTTCTCATGAATTAAATATAGATAGCCGAATCTAGAGTAATCGTCTATGAACGTAATAAAATATCTTTGTCCATTCCATGAAGCTGTAGGGAATGGTCCACAGATATCAGTGTGAATAAGTTCTAAGACATCCTTAGCTCTATCGGCTTCTAATTTCCTCTTGTTCGTTTGTTTCCCTTTGATACACTCAATGCAGACTTCAAAGTCTGCTAAATTTAAGGGATCAAGGATTCCGTCAGATACAAGCCGTTGTATTCTTTGTTTAGAAATATGTCCTAAGCGCTTGTGCCACAAAATGGCGGAATCTTCATAAAATTTTCGCTTTGTACCTCTTGAACAAGTTTGCAATATAACATTATTAGAACTTACTACATCAAGCATGTAAAGATTATCAATTAAAGAGCCATCACCAATAAAATTTGAATTTTGAAAGAGACTGACTTTATTATTTCCAAAAGACCAGGAAAATCCCTGTTTGTCCAAAGCGGAAATAGAAACCAAATTTTGTCTAAAAGACGGTACAACGAATGTCTCAAACAACTCCAAATAAAAACCACTCTTTAAATGTAATCTAAAAGTTCCAACAGCTTCTACTGCAACTTTATTGCCATCACCTACAAAGATGAATCTTTCAGCATCACTTGGTGGTCGGCTCCACAGGCAACCCTGCATTGACATACTTATGTGAGTAGTAGCACCGGAATCTACCCACCAAGTATCCAAAGGTACAAAGGATAAATTAACTTCAGAACAAACTAAAGTTAGAAGTATACCCTTCTTTGCACGCCAAGTGGCATACTTGAGGCAATCTTTCTTAAAGTGCCCCGACTTCTTGCAGAAGTGACATTTATCATTTTCATGATTTTTCTTTTGCATCTTCTGTTTAGAAGATGCTACCGCAGTATCCTTAGCTCCATTTCTTTTCTTACTGTAAGAAGAAGATGCCAGATGAGCACTTTCAGTCTTATCTCTATGCAATCTCTCTTCCTCTTGCACACAGTGAGATATAAGCTCATTAAGGGACCATTTATCCTTTTGAGTGTTATAACTCACTTTGAATTGCCCAAAGTGTGCAGGAAGTGAGATCAAAACCAAGTGCACGAGCAAGTCATCAGACAACTCTAACTTTAGTGCCTTGAGTTTTGATGCGAGATTAGACATCTCCATAATGTACTCCCGAATGTTTCCTTTTCCATTATACCTCATGGCGACGAGTTTAGCCAAATGACTACTCGCCTCCGATTTTTCATTCTTGGAAAAGTACTGCTCAACAGCAGTGAGAAACAATTTTGCATTTTCACTTTCAGTAATAGAGCCCCGAAACGCCTCCGGAATTGAGCGTTTCATGATCATCATGCACATTCGATTTGATCTTTCCCACTTCTCAATTTTGACCTCATTTGGATTTTCATCCGTTGCAGTGGGTTTTTCAGATCGAAGAGCTAGATCTAAATCCATACAACCGAGAACAATTTCTACGGTTTCTTTCCAGACCTTAAAGTTTGTCCCAGACAACATGGGGATGTTGTTAACTTGGGTAGAGAGATTTGTAGCTGTGGCAAGAGAAACTGAAACAGAGAACTATTATTAACATACTCAAATACATGTCACAAAACATAATTGACATGAATAAATAAACAAATTGGGGACCCATCTCAAGATTCCCGGTACAACGTTAATCTCTATCTATGGACCGAAAATTAACTACAGTGGTAATCTTGGTGTAATGATCAAGCACTGATAATAAGTTCTGTCAAACAAAAGTCTATCTATGGACTGACTAATGTTCACATGAAATTCCATATAATTATCACGCACTTACCACCACAGGTGTTTTATTATTTGGCCAAACTGTGTCTTCCTATGGGCCGAGCACAGAACGCATAAATAATATCACACGCCATCTATGTAAATTCAATAAATCGATCTCCACATACAGAGGTTACTATGGCAACATGAAGCTTTGATCAAATAAATTGAAAATTACTAGATCAATTAAGCTAAATTCAAATTAAGCTCAATTGTTCAATATATATAATATATATCTCCCCAATTCAACATATATATTTATATATAAACGATTG
Source organism: Mentha longifolia (assembly GCA_001642375.2). Lineage (NCBI taxonomy): Eukaryota > Viridiplantae > Streptophyta > Magnoliopsida > Lamiales > Lamiaceae > Mentha > Mentha longifolia. The sequence goes on along the minus strand of CM038112.1, from coordinate 18,696,178 downwards.
CTACCAAAAATATGCATAATAACCAATAATATGCATCCAAATTAGCAATTAACTAGATGTTTATATATAAATATATATAATGAAATTTTTTAACAATAATTTCACAATTATATACGTGTATCCAAATTTCCCTTCATGAAATAATATCAATTAGAAGGAAACAAAATCCATAATAATCACACACATATTTTTATCATCGATCAACAAGTAATATGCATAATAATGATAAAATATTAATTAGCAACAAAATAAGCAATTAACGAAAGAGCTGCCGCATATTACTCGGAAGAAAACAACAATCTGTATGACATCATTAAAAGAATATATCACAACAGCAATATATACTTTATAAACCGTATTCAAAATGACATGAACTCAGCTTATCCTTTGAAAACAAAATACATAAGCTAAATCTAAATACCAAATTGATAACTGCGTGCGTCACATATCAAATAAGCAAATCAATTTAATAACTTTATACGCATGTGGTATAATCATGAATAACGTAATTCATCAAATAAATAGAATTCATGATTAGCCATATTCATCAAATACTAATCAGGCTGGATCCATATTCGTGATACGACAAATTGAAAAATAAAAGCATCGCTTCCTTGATTACGGCGTAAGCGTATTGAAATTCACATAATACCGTCAATACGAAAACAAGATTCATGTAATTGACCAGCAAATAATCATATAAATCTCATACACACAAACTATCCCACTAATCCCAACAATCGAGCAGTCGATGACTGCTCTGATACCACTTGTTAGAATTTATAGATCACACAAAGCATAAATTCAAATTCCATAAACATCGATACTCGATTATCAAAGATCATAGGAATACCTGGATCCATTGAGATTGAATTACTGGATGCGGAATACCTTCAATAACAATCTCGAATCACGAACACAAACCACAAACACGAACAGATTTGGTATTATGGTCTTCCTCAACTAAATCACCGTATGGGCCTTATGTTTTCTTCCAGATGGGGAGAAGATAAACTTTGTTCGATTTAGTATATTGGGGACCATAACCAGAGACTCTTTATATACTAGTGAATTAGGTTACCCATAAACACCTAATTGGACTAGTATTAGGTATCCACTCATAAGCCCATATCAATTACATAGCCCATGGACTAATACTAAATTAGATCACTTAATTAAGTCCATCAATAATAAATAGTCAATATAATTGCAATAATAATATGTTGCCCACAAAATAGATTAATAGAAAATAAATTTTCTAACACCTAAGTCAAAGAAATGCTTTCGTTCAGCATGTCTCCAAAAGTGATGATTCTATAATCTACTCTTCGAAAGAAACCGATTGGTATGTTGATTGATGAATATCTCCTCTTGATTCTTGATGATCCGAACATAAATAGCCTCTGCGAATAATTCTCTTCAATTGATGATTATATTCTTGTAGTTATTCGCCTTTAATTCCATAATTTGAGATGAATTGATGATCTTAAAATTCAAATAGGTATTGCTTTTCGAAAATCCTGGAAATCCAGCCATCTTGCAGGCCGATCTGGGAAAAATCTGTAAGGAATCTGAACTTAATTTTTGTTCCATGTTGAAATATGTCTTGTTAGGTTTCTAAGCATAGCTCACACGCTCTGATTGATCAAGAAATGACTTCGCTACACTCATTTGAAATTCACATCGCAAATTTGGAAAACTTATGCGGACAGTTTATGTACCTAACTTGATCTGTAATTTTGAGCTAGTTTCTTTGATGATTTGAGCCAAGTTTTGATTGAATGTACTTCATTGTCTTAACTTTGTATTGATAGCTTGTGCACTAAAAATCATAGAGAAACGAATGAGATATGATCACTTGAAGTTGATGCCTTGAATCTGCCTATATGTACCTTCTCTGAAATTCAGCCCCGATTATAAGCTTCTATTCCTTTGATGCTTCGAGGTAAAATCACCAAATAAATTGTATAAGTAACCCTTGATCTTAGCCATTCAACACACTTGGAATCACCCGAATTGAACTCGTATTGGTTGCTGTGTAAAATCATTTCTGAAGCATCGTTGAATTATGTCCCATCTTGGTGCAGCCTTGAAAAATGAGTTGTAGCTCTTAAACTATTAAACTTGAGAATTATTGTGGATTACCATTAGAAAGATGACTCTGTTGGACTTCTAAATATATATTTTTACCTCAGTTTGAACTTATAATGAATGAGCTATGATGAATTCTTTGGAACCTCGCCAATCTGCCTCATTGTCATTATGCTATGAAACACGCTTATTTCCACTAAATTGGCAGTTCAAAACTTTGGATCTTTCAACCAAATCAGAGACATGTATGTTGGTTTTCTACCTCTATAATTACAACTTCAATTAAGTAACCATGAGCGAGAGACGAGCTATTCTTTAAGGCCTCTCAATTCGGTTAATGACATGCTCAATGAGTTCATGCCTCGTTTATTTCCCAACATGCTTCCCTACAGCTCCTAACCTCTGATCATTGAAGTGTTTAGGTTAATCTAAGTAATTAGTTTATCAAGTGAGAAAGTAAATAATGATAAAGGAACATAAGTAAGAGTATAAGTAAGTAAGTTAAGCCAAAGGAACGAGTGTGTGTAAAGGTCGAAGTGCAAGTTAGATGCTTGTGTTAAGATTTTACTAACTTAAATGTATATGCTAAACAGAGTGCTAGGCTCGGTGTTCTAGGCCACGAGACTAAGGAGCAGCTGCGAATCTAATTGCTTGATAATTGAAAAAGAGTGAGCTTTACTATTTTAAATATATAAACATGTTTTAACATTAAAGAAATGAAGCACGATTTTACAATAAAGCATGAGCATGATTTAATAAAATGTTTGGGCTTACCATATTTCTGCATACATGTTATGTACCAATCTACGAATGACAGGACGATATCGGCCCTTCTGATGAAGGTATCAGACGGGTGTGCGCACTACGGAAGGTAAGGTGTTCGAGAAGGTGGCCAACTTCTCGGACACACATTCTATCGTAGAATTGGTTATGTATGTTGATCATGATGAATGTATCATGACTTATTTGACTCGAGTCCATGTTGCATTAGAAGGTTAGAAGCATGCATCATAAAGTTCTTTTAAGAGTCGGCACAGTTCTTTCCCAAAACCCTGTGCTCGACTAAAGTTCCGCAAGTCTAAAATATAGCCTTAAGTGGCATTTTCGTTTTGGGTGATAAGCTCACTGAATACAAACAATGTATTCACACTATGTACGTATTTCTAAACGTGCAGGACAATTGTGGAAGTGAGAGATGCCGAGGAAGTGAGCCGGGATTGGGATATCGTGGTTGCAGCCTTGTAGTGCGTGTCTCCATACACGAACTACAACTACGTTCTTCAGCTCATGATTATGTTGAATGCTATTTGTCATGTATTATTCATAAGTTCTAATTGAGTTATCAAGTATGTAATTCATCAATTTGATTCAATAGCTAAGACATGTAATATGTAATTGAGACCGACAATTGATTCATCTTTCGTCTTCCGACCAAAGCCTCCCTTAAAATAACCCTTCGAACATAAAGATTTTCTACCCTTTTTATAATTGAACTTCCTTGGTAATTACTTAGATTCTTGAAAACATTATGGAATACTATTTTAGTGAGTTTAGTCACTTAAATCGAGTCTAGGTTAGGAACCTTTCTAGCGTACCACCATAGCGCACCGGTCTCCGAGGCACGTTTTTACATGCCCTGGAGGTCGGGGCGTTACATGTGGGAAGGCCGAAAATAATTTCGAATGCCTTCTAAAAAAAAAAATCTCAAAGGAATCCACATGAGATATATATTATTCTGTGTTAAATTCAATGATATATTTTCCCTTTAATCTTGGAATGAATCATCTTATCTTAGGATTGATTTTATCCATCTAGAGTCCACAAACACTCGTGAGGTTTTTATAGTTAGGTTTCATTATTTATTTTTTATTATTTATTTTTTTTGTTCTGGCTATATATAGGCTGCTGCGAACCATGAAAATTAAAGAAACCATTCCACACTCGGAACAAAAACCATCTCTCTCTCATGAACACTCCCCCTACTCCGGCTGATAATGGCTCTAGCTCTATCGGTATCAAACTTTCAATTTTCGTGCATATATATATATATATATATATATATATATATATATCCATTGCATGATTCTCTTCGATCACACTGAAAGTTAATTAATCTTGATTTTTTTTTCAGCGGTACCCGCAACTAAAAGAACAAATAAAGACGATCAGAATTGCGATGAAGAACTCCGAACGTGGTTAGATTCACGTTTGCGACTTCAATTTGCCTCGTTATGACATGATGTCGCATGATGCGTGCTGATTTTTTATTTTCTGTTTTTGTTTTGTTGCTGGGTGAAGGATGGGGCCGGAGTGCACGTGTCACTCCTTCATGTAACCGAACCGTCGGAAACCGGCGGTGTTCGCTCATTCACTGGCACCGTGAAGGTCGGCGGAATCATATTCGAAGGAGAGCTGGTCCAAGCAGAAGGCAGCTTTTGCTGGTTGCTCCGCATTGAATGAAGGTGGATACTGTGATTTTACTAATCTCTTTTATATGTTGCTTCGGTGTATAAATTGATTTATATTCCTAATTTCTTGTTTTGGTTTTGCAGTGCGCGGGCAACCGCGTTAGATTGGTGGGGGAAATGTATTCGTCGGTACGAGCGCAGCCGGGCCGATCCGGCGAGGGAACGGGAATCAAGCTAATGAAAAGATACATCAATTATCCCTACCCCAAACATCGTAGATTTGCCAAAATATAAAATAATGGGGGTTAAAATGAAGTTTTGCACAATTTATTCCTTTATATTGTGTTTACAGATAAGCCACGTAACTCTGGTGGTGTATAGGGACACGCCCAAATTTTTAGGCCCACATTTATTAGGCCCATGTTCGATCTTAAAGGGTTTAGTGTTAGAGCTCGGTTATTAGCTATTAAATAACCGTCTTCTCATTGTAATTGAACGAAAATATAGTGTAATCACCGGCTCGGCAGCGCCCCCAGACATAATCATTCGTGACGAACTGGATAAACAAATCGCGTATGTTTTCTTGCTTTCGTATAATTATTGTGTTTGTTTCGTAACGGTAACAATTTAGAAAATTTCAATTTTAATCTTATTGCCGAAAAGAAATTACTTGCATTTTGTCAGATTTTTGGATTGCAAAGGATTTTGTAGGTAAAATCGATAATTGGGTAGGGAATTTTGGGAATTGTGCTAGTTGTCGGTTGTCGGCGTGCATTAATAGGATATTTTGGTGAATAAAAGTTTGGGCTAATTGGGCTTGCGGAATACTTCGAACTTGGACAGAATGCACCGTAGCGGGCCGTGAATTTAATCTGGGAATTTCGAATTATCGTATGCAAACACGACTAGGAGACCGTGTATTGTTTTAAAAAAAATTAGGAAATGTAGTAATATTTTATTCTTATTAGTTTTTTTCAAATTATATTGTGCTGAAGTTCTTACAGGATAAAGTAGAATAAAATAACATGTATTTCTCCTAATTATATGACACTATTTTTTCTTAATGAACCTCACTCATCCGATGGCTCAATTTGTTTCTTTCCTAATTTCTCCAAGTAAGGGAGGGGAAGAGAAAGGCTGAGGTATTACAATTATGAATGAAGTCGTCAACTGTGCCATTATAAACGAGACGGAGGAAGCAATTTTTATGCATAATCAATTGGTCCTTGTGCAATTAAGTAGTAATGCCAGCATCAAGATAGGAAACAAATAAAGTTGTAGATACAAAGTTGCATTACATAATAAAACGAATACAAAGGCAGAACGAAGAGCTGCAAACGTTGCGATTTTTACAGTATGACACCATCACCGTCACCATATAAAAGGAAAGGATATCATCACAATCAAATCCTGGAAGGAATCAATGGAGTGGTGTTCTGTAAGTATGCCGAAGCAGCAGCAACCCCACTTCCGAGCTTCACCGGATACCCGATGTCCTTGAGCACCATCTCAACCCCAGCAAGGCACCCCAGCAGTTGCAACTGCAGTGTAGTGCACCATTACTCAATTAACTCATATATAAATAGGCAAAACTTTCGTACTAGCTCGAATGCATGCATACTAATACTATACCTCATTGAGATTTCCAAGATGGCCTATTCTGAAAACCTTCCCAGCAACCTTGTTGAGTCCAAGTCCTAAGCTCAAGTTGTAGCGTTTCCACGCCCTTCTCACGATCTCAGAACTATCGATGTAAGACGGAACGACTACAGCAGTCACCGTGTCACTATGCCATTCCTCTTTCTGGGTGCAGTTCTTCAGCCCCCATGCCTCCACTGCAAGCCTAAGTTCATCATCACAACAACATAACTAACTGTTAATTAATTCAGATTAAATAACTCTTAATAAAAAGGATGTTTCACCGTACGTACGTACCTGGTGGCAGTGCCAAGGCGATTGTGCCTTGCAATCACATTGTCAAGACCTTCCTCAAAGAGGAGATCCAGAGCTGCTCTGAGGCCATACAGAAGCTGAATGGAAGGTGTGTAAGGCCAATATGTTCCCATGTTGTAGAACTTCAAGTAATCTTTCCAGTCGAAGAAAACTCGGACTGACTTTGCAGTCTTGGAGGCTTCAAGAGCCTTGGGGCTTGCACACACAATCCCGATCCCGGTTGGAAGAGAGAGAGCTTTCTGTGAACCGGTGAGCGCCACGTCTACTCCCCACTCGTCCATGCGGAAGTCGAGTGCACAGATTGAGGATACTCCATCAACAAGAAGGAGTGCTGGGTGCTGATAATGATCTGATCACAACAATAACTCACACATAATTAATTTGTATCTCAAAAAAAAAAAAAAAAAAAACATTTACAGGTAAGTATTATATATATGAATGAGGAATTAATGTAGTTCTGACCTAGTATCTTTCTCACAGTGGCCAAGTTGTTGGTAACTCCAGTGGCAGTCTCATTGTGAACAATGCAAATGGCTTTAATAGTGTGTGCTTTATCCTCGGCTAGCTTGGATGCCAGAACATCAAGATTAGCTCCTTGGCCCCAATCACTTTCGACAACGTCAACATTGAAGTTGAGGCGTTGCTGCTGATCGATCCACAGCAGACTGAACTGACCGATCAGGAACGACACAGTCCGATCACCGGGAGACAATGTGTTTGTCAGCGCACTTTCCCATGCACCAGTCCCTGCTCCAAATCAAACAATCAATCAGTACTAATCAATGAATAACTAGTACTTAGAGTACAGAGAGATGTATCAGACTATGTGTTGGTGTTGCAATAATACATGAATAGAGACCAAAATTGTTTGATCTTAAATTTTGAAAAGTCTTCTTATTTAGAAGCCAAGATAACAATCAATCACCTCTTTTGCAATAATGCATAAATAGACACTCAAATTGTTTAATCTGAAAACATGAAGTCTTAAGCCCATTGATATTATATACTACCTCCATCCCATTATATTAAGACTTATTTGACTTGCACAGAAACTAATGAATGAAAGGATATGTGGCTATAATCAATTCTAAGGAGAGATAGTTAATTGTGACCAAGTATTTTTTGCCATTTTAGGAAAGAGCTCTAATATAATGGGACGGACCAAAACGGAAATAAGCTCTAATATAATGGGATGGAGGTAGTACTATTTTTGTATGAAAAAACAATAATAAGTACCAATCACCACTTCTCAAAGGAGCAATTTATCAGCTAGGCTATCGCATACTCCCTCCGTCCATAAAAATTGTGGCTACTTTCCATTTTTAGACACGTCATTTATACTTTATCCTCATTAATCACCAATATTTACTTAGAAAACTCCCTTTCTCACAATTTTTGTGGACGGAGGAAGTAACATCAGCCTCTGCTTTTATGTCCCACATGCGTTGGGACTCTTAGCATGTACTAAAGCATATTCAAGTGAATCCAGATGCATAAAACATTATACTAAATACAAAAGTATTTATTGTAAAAAAGGTACAAAACCATAAACACATAGTATGTATGAAATAAGAAGGAAGGAAGACCTGTAGTAGGAAAGAGAAAAGGAGTGCCAGAGGTGGTCTTGAAAATCTTTTTGACATCCTCAAGCAAGGTTTTAGTGAGCGCAGGGATAGCAGGCGACCGATAATCCTCGTTGTTTCTGCTCATCGCCCGAATCACCTGATCCGGAATATTCACCGGCCCCGGAACAAACAGGTGGTTCCTTCCCGGTCCATTTACGTAATCCATCTTCTTCACTCCTACCTATCCCAAATACCCCCTGCAAAACTAACATAAATCAATTATTTCATTCAATTCATTTTTTAGGCATAATAACTTCAACAATACTAACATGTAAGCAATAACATCTTGAGTCCATATTCAAGTCTTCCTTACAAAACCATCTAATTATCACTTATTATTACAGAAATTTCTTGAACAATTCTTGATTGAAAACGGTTTCGAACAAAATTTGATGGTAAAAAAACAACTCTTTCATAGAAATTTAAACTAATCATTCTTCAATTGAACAATTCTTGATTGAAAAAGGTTTCGGAACAAAATTAATTTGATGGTCAAAATTATGATTAGTGCTCTAGCTCACTAAATCATGACATGCTTATGCCAAAAAAATTAGTAGATATTCGCTCATGATCTCCTCTATCTCGAACAGTGATTCATCTTTTACTTCTTAATTTTTTAAAAAAATAATAATAATTAAAAACATCATGGATGAAATAGAGGAACTCAACACGACATTCGCCACACTCACATACACTCTACCACAAGCATGCATGGTAAGATACGTAGAGTCTCACCATATATCAGATTATAACTGAAATAAAAAAAATAAAAAATAATATAGAGCTTAAATTCTTAATTACCTGTGCGAAGGCAGGAAATCTGCAGGGAGGGGAGAACCCAAATTCCAAAATGAGGATGAAAATGAAAATGGGAAAGGGAGTTTGTATAAAATTTTATAAGAGGCGGGAGACCAATCGCGGCCATCTGTGGGTCCCACCCTTGGGGTCTCTTACGTGGCAGATAAGAGGTACACCCGATGTCGATCCTGCGGCTAAGGAGCTGTGACATCACCCACAAGAATGTAGGAGCATAGAAAACTCAGGAACACTTCTTGTTTTTTTTTTTTAATTATTTATCAACATGCACTAAAAATATTTTATTTAGCAATATAATTAAGATTTTAATAATATCCTTTTGCATTCGTATGGGACATCCCAAAATAGAAAGCATCTCTTTGTAAATGAGACGGAAGGAGTAAGTTATTCACATGTTCTCGTTAATAATTCATTACTAATTAGACGTGAGAATGGATAAATGAACAAAAGAACTACTCCCTCTATTCCACTCGTAAAGAGTCGCTTGTAATATAATAAACTCGATTCAATAAAATGGGTTCTTTATGAGTGGGACTGAGAAAGTATTATATCTTATTTAGAACCAAGTTATTAAAAGTAAAGATGACTGGACTATTTAAAAATGCATTAAAATACACTATGTGCTTAATTTACAAATACAAAAGAAGTATGAGGTTCAGAAGTAGAATAACAGTAATAATAATTCATATTGAAAAATAGAAACCATAGAAAAATATGTATGAATTAGAGACCATAGAAAAAGGTTTGGAAAGATTGAGGTGGAAATCAATATAAGAAGGATAAAGTGATAAAGGGGGTTTCAACCACACCATTCTCTACGGAAACCAAAGCCACACAACAGATGGTTTTCTCCTTTTGTTTTTATCTTGCTTTCTTTTCAACACTCTTTTGTTTGTATCTATTCGTCTCAGCTGCTCATCTTGGCACAAAGTATCTATATACCAATAGCACTTCACATAATCAATACGTCTTGTTTGCATTATTATAATCTAAATATGTACATACAAAATATTCCCTTGTACCGCCATAGCTTAAATAACATATGTAGAGCCACTATTTTTTGCTAGCTCTTCTTTACATGCTAATCTGTATAATTAGTTTCAAAGAAATTGAGAACTGATCGATCTTATTTTCGCAAGATAGTTCATGTACTAAAACTGGGATTTAACGAACACGAAAGTAAACGGAACACAAAGGGATTTACGTGGTTCGATCTATTGGAATAGATCTACGTCCACGGGCGGAAATAGTATAGATCTTTATTGCTTGTATGAGTAGTGATTATCAGATTGTTCTCCCCCTCTCATCTATTCTAAACCCCTATTTATAAGTATCTACATATGGAATTCGACTAAGATTACAAGTCTTTTCCTACTAGGACTCTTTGGCTTGATCTCCTCCTTTATTGGATAAACACCGAGCTTCTATATCTCTTGGAGCTTGAATTGTAGTCGATGTAGGAGTTGCCTTGGTTAGAAGTCTCTTTGAGGTGGGCCGAAGTGGATTCGGCCTAGGTGGGCTGTTTGGGCCGAGCCAAGTAAGGCTCTTAAGTGGGCCGAGCTGCATAGGCTGAGCTTGACAGTCGGAGCCCAATTATATTGGGCTCGATGCTTGGGCCTAGTAGCTAGGTCATATCCTATCAAGAACTGCTCAATAGTATAGCAATAATAATTGATAATAATAATTATAGCATAAGATAAACAGCGAAGTTCAATGGAGCCATCTGGTGATGGGAACGCCTGATGGGAGTTCTCTTTGAGTGAAAAGAAGGGATAATGAAAATTTTCCTCCTTTTCCTCTTTTTCCCATGTTTTCTATGATGGATATTTTTTTTCGGGCAAGAAGGAGATTTCCTTTAAGTTTCACTCCAAATCATAATAATATTTTCATACCCAGTTGGAGTGATAATATTTTCCCATTAATTTTTTTTCCACCTTAGAGAACATATGATAAAACAAGTGGGGACCACATTATGGGATAATATTTTCCATTATTTTCTTATCCCTCTTTTTCCTTTCAATCAAAAAGAGCACACCCTAATATTATCCAATTAATATCAACATACATGTATAAAGAGAGTCAAAAATACATATTTCTCGGAGCTAAAACTCACTCTTGAAAATCCAATTTGTTAGGTCCATGAAGATTGTTTGGACACTTGAAGGGCATGACGGTAAACTCATAATGTTTATATTGGGTTCGGAAGGCAATCTTCAAGATGTCTTCCTTTCTGATCTTGAGTTGGTGGTATCCGGATCTTAGGTCGATCTTTGAAAAGAAGCATGATCCTTTGAGTTGGTCGAATAGGTCGTTGATATGAGGAAATGGATACATGTTCTTGATTAAGCTTATTTAGTTTGCAATAGTCATCCTCATGATGTCGTCTTTCTTATTTACGAACAATATTGGTGCTTCCCACGGGTAAATGCCGGGTTGTCCCGGGTGGAGTAGTTCCTATACTAGGCTGCTATTCATCACAAGTAATCCCTGTACTCTCTCGTGTGTTATGTCTGCATTCTAGGGAAAGAGAGAGAATGATATCACTTGAACTCCAAACTAAATAAACGGAAGAATTGCAATTGTATTTATAACCTTTGGACGTCTCATGAGCAAAATTGTAGCATTTACATTGGATTAAAGCCATTATACATACAAAAATGTCATTCGGCATCGTGTATCACAAAGGATAATCATGCATCCTCTTTCCGACTATCCTCTATATATACCTAAAGAAAATCGAAACTAAATTAAGTTATAAAGAAAAACAAAATCAAAAAAGAATTTGTTATATAGAGGATTTCCAAGTATATGCATCTTTCGTATCAGCCTCTCCCGTCATCTGCTGATATAGTTTTTCTCGGTCAACAGATTCAGTGTGGTATATAAGGCAGCTTCAGGTCAACAATAACACTGAAACAGCCATGGCAAAACTGGCAACGTCGAATCAGGAAGTCTACTTAATACCAGATGAGAATCCTTGTCTCGATTGTTGCATTCTGTAATTCCTCCCATTACTGAATTGTCTGCCACTGCTTTCGGATGGCGGGGGTCCAAGAATCCCAGAAGAGTTGGGATCTGGTAACCAGGTTCCGTTATTTGAAGGAGGAGGTGGTCGGTGGTGATTATGAGAAGAATCGGCTTCAGCTCTTTTTCTCCGTTTCCAAGCTTCAAATTTCCCAACATCAAGATCCCTGTGCATAAATGTAGCTGGAGAGCCATTGATATGGGATGGTCCCACACCACCCTCCTGTTTAAGTTTCGTGTAAATTTGCTGGAGTCCATCACCAGATAAGTTTGAAAATGTAGATACGTAATTCCACAATCTTGTCGTCATCCCTGCAAAATAATAAATAAAATATACACCGTAACTATTTTGCCAGCACAACATGAAGGAAAAAAAAAAAGATGATCGTCGCACAAATAAAAATACATACTTTCTTGCCTATAAGACTCATGCTCATACTCTAAAACAATTTGGTCAATTCTTCGACCAATAAGCTGCAGATAATTCCGAATTTTCGAAAGCACCTGATATTGTAGCACATTAAAGTATTAGACGCAAAAATCAAATCTGTCAAATACCAACACAAGGAAAAGAGAAGTCAACATTAATACTTGAAACCTACCTTCTCCTTTGGCAGATCTGCACTAGTAGATTGCAGCTTCTGAAGACGTTTAAGAGTCTTTTCCTCATCCACCATGACATCTTCACACCACTCTCTCCACTTTACTTCCTTGAACTGCTCATAGACTTCCTCATTGTCAGACATTTCACCTTCCTCTTTGACTAACGGCTCCGTCTTCTGGGATTTTGGAGCTCTTCTTTTGTTCATTTGAACATTCGCTCTAGGAGAACTAGGCTTCCCTTGTCTTCCCTTTCCACCTAATGTCGAAAGAGTTTCTTTCTGCTTTTTTGCATTCTTACGGCCAACTTTCACATTAGAATTCTTTCCACCAACGGCTACAACTTCCTGACAAATCATGCAGGCAACAGATTGAAGCAGCTAATAGATTTGAAAAATATGACAGACCAAATGGATTCAAACACAAACCTCCCAACAATAAACAAAAAGGATACAAGAAAAAACCCAGAAAAAAAGTAAAGAAAGATACAAAAAATGGGACAACAGAAAGAGAATATCTCAAGAGAACTCCACAGAAGGATGATCAACAAAATTGAAGCTTATACATCAGTCAATTTGACTCCAAACATGCATCTTTATGGACAAAGTTAGAATCTACCCTACTAACATAATGAGGTGCCAATGTTCAGGCGATAACCACTATAACCAGAACATAAGGTGAGAGGTTGATTTCCGAAATTTGGTGACCAGAACTAAGCCACTGAGCCCACAATAAAATCAGACAAGACACTTTATCGTACAAACTTGGACCAAACAAGCAGCCATGAAAACTTAAAACAGATTTGCACATTCATGCTGAAGAAAAATTAATATTGTATGCATGCGGAGAATGTCTCAAATTGTTTGCTTCTTTCACCCCATATCAAACATATGCAATTTGCATACCCAGACCGGAAAAAAAAAAAAAAAAAAAAAAAGAAAAAAAAAAATCCATACTAAAGAATGTAGACAATGAGTCCATGACAAGCAAGTCGGCTAAATCAAGGAAAGTATCTGTTGTATGGACTTTCCATTCAAACAAAAGCACAAATCAGTTTATGGAGCACAACAAGGAGATTCACTACAAACCCAAAGGGCTTTGTTGGTTTGACTCAACATACCATTTCCAAAAGTTGTGAAGCTCGCTCTTTCAGTTGTGGAGCTCGAGGTAGGAAAGTTTCATGATGTTGAAGTTCTACCGGAGCAATCTTCTTAGTAAGACCAAGTCTTTCATCCAACCTTATCTTTTCCCAGTTGCCAAATCCATGATAGTGAACTCCAAGTAGCAGCCTTGCATCATCCTCTGATGGTACCAACAGGAATAAGTTATGTACCAACTATAACAAACAAGCAAAATAACTGTCCCATATATAACCATACCCACCTACACCTATCCAGCAAGGAAAAACTAGGTTGCAAGAGATTAAATATTTGAAACGGGAGAGTAGAGGGTTCACTTAAAAGCAAAATAATAGTTAACTTACTCTGATTCCAGCCACAACCTTTGGACCACGTGGATGGTTTGAGATATGCAAGTGCTCTGAATTGAGACAGAGGATCATCATACCGGTTAATCCGCTTGGCAAGCAACTGAAGTTCTTCAACTCTGGCTAAGAGTTCATCAGCCTTTACAGGTACTCCAAAGAAATCCAAAAGTGGACCCTAACGGAATAATATAATAAGTTACAGTTGCAATACCACAGAGCTCCAAACCATATGCATACAAGGACATTTACAACAAAGAACATACCTTAGGGTCCACAATCTCTTCTTTGATTGCTTCTCTGCAACCATCAATTAAAGCATCATAAAGCTCAATTTGAGCTTCAGTGGATGCAGCTTCAACCGATCCACCAACTTCTGCGGCTATCAGGCTTATCTGACTATCATTTCCAAACTTTTTGACCTAATTGAGATCCCATAACAGATGCAGACAATAAGAGAGTGAGGAAAAAACACTAAAACTGACAAGCTTCAGATATTTTGAAATGCCTCGCCAAAATTTAGTGATTGGATGAAGTATAGAATTGGCAATAGTGGATAGAACTTTGATGACCATGAATCTGGTACTTAATATCTCGTACACTTTCTCTCTACTTGAAGTCATTATTTTAAGTGAATAAATTCCACAAATTCCTAGATGATGTTTTCCTAGAGTAGGGATAATCATGTAGGGAAGATCATCATCAACATCAGACATCTATGTGATTCTTATAGACCTTCAGTTTAAAGGAGAAGAGTTCAGTATGTTTTGGGAGTTTGCTATTGACCACCTCTTTTTCCCCATTTTTCCTTCATCACTGAAATATCTCTTTCTTCCTAACAATTCAATTCTCCAAACTGCCCCATTAAAACAGAAGTATCAAGGAAAGCACATAATAGCCAGTCTAGTAGGACATGGAAGACGTAAAATAATTGGTCCCATATGCTTCACTTGAGACCAATGACATGCTGTTCTGAGATGTTCATTTGTTGGCATTGATGTATAAAATGCATCATGCATGTCCCTCAGTGATGTTCATTTGACTCCAACAGTGTTAATGCTAAAAGATGCATAACTAGATTAGATACAGCGGTGTATTAGTAACGTAAAATACTAGTGTCCGACATAATAGGTCAACTCCGACATCTTTTAAAGGAAGGAGGAATATGACGACCAATTTCGGTAAAAAATAATAATACAGAATGTAGTTGTGATGATTTGATCATCTTGAAAAAATTCCACACACAAGAACGTATGAAGTGGCAACTATGTTCATCTTTTTAGTATAGAACTTTAATTAACCATTATGTTGTCCAAAATTGAATATATGATAGGCAAAAGATTTGGTGCAGGCAATATAAAGAAAGAATGAAGACCTGGAGGACGAAGGTATTAGAATACAATTCACAGACATCTCATAGGATCATATTATGCTCTTTATCTAAAATGTTATATTAAAAGAATCAACTAAAGTAACTTTACCGCACGAAAAAACCGAGTTGCGTCTCTTTTAGGTAAATTCCCATAAGACCATCCTCTCACTTGGGCAGTAGCACCTTCAAGCACAGGAGGAGAGTAACCAACATCTGCCCTTCTTCTCTTTGACATTCGTTCCTGAGTTTCGACTCCTTTCTTTTTCCTCTTATTAGTCCTTTCAGATGGTACAGCCTCTGCATAACTTTTAATATTTCGTGCTGCTCGAGGAACTAAAGCATCCTGGAGGGGAAAGTACGAGAAATAAACTTATGAGACACCACACTCTCATAAGATAGTTTTCAATAAGGGGTCAAATGCATACCTCAGCATGCGTAACAGCTTCTGGCTTTATCATCCTGCTCCAAAAAGTTCCATCATCTTCAGCACTACCGAAATTGGCTACCTGCAAATCATGAGAAACAAAAATCCAGCTCGTGATGGCAATATATACAAATAAAAAACCACAAGCATCCCACAGACAACCAGTCTGAAAAACCATCAAGTAAATCTATAAGAAAACACTAGCATATAAAGGTGATGAGAGACTAAAAAACACATTTCACGGCAATACTGAAAAATTGAAGAACATGTATACCTCAGTATAAGAAGAATTAGAGTAAGCTAACCTTAAAAGCACTCAACAGTTCATGACCCTCCTCTCCTTCAGTTGCTTTGTCTTCGACTTTCTCTGCCCTTTCAAGAATCTCATCAATATCCATACCGAGAAGCCTTTTCTTGCTTTCCTCATCATTTTTTTCTTCCTTAAAAAGTTCTTCAGCTCCAAACCTCAGAATTGCTGACAGCTCATTCTATTTGCCAAAAAAGAAAGTAGGACATATACATGAAAACAACAGCATAATCTTCAACCCACAAAGTAGTTCCTTTGTAAACTTACTTTATCGAAGGTACTAGCTTTTTTTGCTTCTTTTTTTTCCAGTTTGCCCTCCGCATTTAGTTTCTGAATAACCAAATGATCTAGAACCTATAAACATAATTTAAGAAATGAGAACTTAGACAGGATCCATCCGACAGTGACAAACACTGCTCCATAAATGTAAATTAGATACTGACAAGCCAACTTTTGTCAATTCATATATAAACATGCAAATGACCAAATTGGAGAGTTATAAAATAATATCAAATGTCTACAGTTGTGTAATCATGAACAAAAAAAGAATACGGCAACTGGAGTCCTTGCAGTATAGCATACCATCTTCTTCTTGGCCCGCTCCAAAATATCTTCCTCAACACTCTTGCTAGTAACAAACCGGTAAATGTTAACAACGTCTTGCTGCCCAATTCTATGAGCTCGGCTCATCGCCTGCATAAGAACAGAAACAGGGTTATACTGTAAAGCACCAGCAATTCAAAGAACTCGATAGAGCATGCCATAAGAATCATTCGCCATAAACCTGCAAGTCATTTTGAGGATTCCAGTCTGAATCAAATATGATTACAGTGTCTGCAGTCGCGAGATTAATACCCAAGCCACCAGCACGGGTAGAAAGAAGAAAACAGAAGTCCTCGCTCCCCGGAGCATTAAAATGTTCCATAGCCTGCTGACGTAACTCAGCCTTTGTACTTCCATCAAGCCTTTGGAATTGGAAACCTTTGAGAGAAAGATATTCGGCCAATAAATCCAACAACCTGACCATCTGCAGACATATATAAGAGATTCATTGCATATTCTTAATTGTAAAGTACGAAAGCTAAGGCTTCAAGCTTCTAACAAGTGTTTTCACGTTCAAGAAGGTTAATAAAAGGGAGATCAGGTAATTGTGAAATCAAGCTATTGGACATTGCGAAGAATATGAGATCACAAAAATATACAGATAAATATCTGCTATAGCTGAAGCTAGTGCAGTTCTTAGTCAGAGCCACTCGACTCGTTTCTAAGAGTTACTAACATAGACAACTTTCAAGGACACTCTCTAGAGCATCAGGACTACTTCACAATTAACATCAACAACGATTAAGAGTACAGGCTTATGGTAAATGACATCCAAGAAATTTAATAAATGTGCATGCTTAGCCATCGTATGAGCTGAGTCAGCTGACATTACCAACAAATATCATCTAGCCTGCTAAAGACAAAGGT
Source organism: Mentha longifolia (assembly GCA_001642375.2). NCBI lineage: Eukaryota > Viridiplantae > Streptophyta > Magnoliopsida > Lamiales > Lamiaceae > Mentha > Mentha longifolia. The sequence continues at coordinate 18,678,605 of CM038112.1, read as the reverse complement.
AAAGTGGGGAGAACATTAACACTTAAGATCTTGTGTGGAACATGAATATAAATACTATGAGACTTGGAAACTCAAGAGCGAAGGTGGCTACACTTGCTAAAAAAGTAAAATCAGTTGAACTTGCTTACATTAGAAATTACCAAAGTATTATCCCATTACCCCCAAGCAGGGGGCAAAACAAATCAAATGAAAGTATGGATTCACCAATATGACAAAAATAACATATGACACCAGAACTAAAATAAGGAAAAGAGAATGAAGATTCTCATTTTTTCAAAATCTTCTCTAACTATTGAGCAGTCCAAAGAGAGCCTTGAGTTACCAACTTTGTAAAAGTAATACACGATAGACTTAGCAGAAATGAAAACAACCACAAAGATGAGTAAAATGATGCAAACCTGAGAAAATATCAAAACCCGATGCTTGGTCTCATGCAATCTGTTTAGCAGTTTATCTAGTATGACCAGCTTTCCGCTACTCAAAATAATGCGCTCAAGTTTTGTGCTACCTAGGGAATTCGTATCCCCACCATAACCATGGTCTGCACTCTCAAACAAAAATGGGTGATTGCAGCATTTCTTCAGCTCCACCACAATATTCAAAAGCGAGACCTGCATTTGTATTTTTATTTTTCAAGAATGCCATTGGGAAGTCATGTCACTTGTTTTCTTACACAATTTGAACATAATCAGTATAAGAAAGAGCTATTTTAGTGTACTTGAAATTACCAAAATAAGAATGCCATTCAAGAGATCTATTTGTGGCAAGTATACGTCAATATAGTGTATAATGATGGAACATAAGTGATATCCAAGTACCAAATCCAAATAAAGCATGGAGATAGTGACAAGAGAAAACAGCAGAATGGCAAGAATGAGTAACAACATGAACGAGCTTACATGCAAGTAAGAACAATCTACCTACAAATTTCCAAACGACAATGGGAACACACCTGATTTCCTCGAACTCCTTTGTTCAAATCATGGAAGTTACGTTCCAAAATCCACTTATAATACCTGACACGAGACAATTGACAACCAAAAAGAAATAATGAAAAAAGTGAATGAATTGATTAAAAATCAACCTAGCAGGTACTTAAATGAAAATCTCACTGTTTCTGAAGTGGAGACATCTCAACCCTCAGGATGCGTTCAATTTTAGGAGGCAATGACTTCTCCACATCCTTTATAACTCTTCGGAGAATGTGAGGTCTCAATTCCATGTGAAGATTTGTAAGCTACAGAAAGTTATATAGGACAAATTCACTACTACTTCTCATCTTGACCGAAAGAATCATATACAGAAAAAAGAACCAATGGAGTGTGGTGGTGGCCAAGAAATAGAAACTACAGTATAGACCATAGAGATACCTCTGTTTCATTGAAGGAACTAAGATTCTTGTACTTATGGACAAAGTCATCCTTGCTCCTAAACTTATCAGGATCAAGAAAATGAAGCAAAGCCCTGTAATTATCCATTATACAAATTCAGACATCGTGGTGCATCTAGTACAACCAAAAAAAATCATAAAAATGAATGAAGGTTTAAGGATATTCAGAACAAATTTTAAATTTACAATTTTATGCTAGGAATACTAAAAATATAAAAACTTAAGGGATAATAAACAGATGAAGACACTTCATACAAGATTTTCAGCCTTAATCCTAAGGTTCAGAAGAACCAAAAGATTTGTCAGAAGCAAGCAACATAAAAGGAATTGAAGGTGAATCAACCAAAAGATGTCTAGAGTGGCACAATGGCATCAGTTTCATCAACTAAGTGGTTAAAAAAAATTATTAGAACTTAGAAGCAACTATTTGATCTCATGATTCCATCAGAAAACATTTTTCTGAGCTGGAAAGAGCACAAACTCTGTAAACTGTTACATCCAATTATAAATATATGCACATTAAAATTTAAGAAAAATCAATTTCTAATAAGGATTCAGGCTATCATGCAAAATTCGCGAAAGCAAGTAATATATCACACCATAGCTCTTCAACACTGTTTTGCAGGGGAGTGCCAGTAATTAGCAACTTGTTCTTTGTGCTGAATTCCTGAAAGCTTAAATTAATTAGAATACAATAAATCTCAAGTGTTAACAACAAGAAGTTAATTTAATTTAATTGGTAAAAAAGGCATCATACTGATAATGATGTATACAGAGAGGCCTCGCTGTTCTTTAACCGATGTGCCTCATCAACCATCAGGTAACTCCACCTAATTTTTGAGAGAACAGCTTTATCCTTCAGTAATACTTCGTAGGTAGTCAAAAGTGTATCAAATTTAGTACTCCTGCCTGCTTTTTTGTCATTGTAAAACTCATATTGCTGGCAGACCTGCAATTGATTGGAGAAGATTATTGATAAATAAAAAACAAACCAAAAGATGAGGGTTTACCAAACCTTTACACAAGAAACAACTAAAAATTTATTGCAGTTTACAGCCATAGCACTTTTTAACTAGTTGATTTTAAAAAAATGACACAATCATACTGCAGATAAAGACATAATAATATATAGGTCTCTTCCAATGAAAATATGCCAACCGAAAGAGCTATTATCAGATATAACTATACACTTGATTGGGCATGAATATTGGACCTTAGAATAAGCAAGGAAGTATAGTGAATTGCAGAAAATGGTGAAATTCCAGATAGATGACCCTAAGAGAATAGTTTATGCTAGACCAAAAAAATATAGAAATTAAAATGCTGAAACTCTTGCAATGACACTAAAAGTTGAAAATCTGAAGAACGGATATGTTCGTTAAAAGAATTGAGGGAGATTAAGAAGTTCATAAAAATGTATCCTCACTAAAAATGTGATTGAAATGAATGGGATACCGAGGAGAATCACATTCTTTCAAACAATATGCAAATTTGTATGTGCAACTGTCATGGTTCCTTCAAACAAACATTTTCAAGAGATTAGACATGGATGATTTGAAAAGAAATATATTACTACATAATTGCTCCTTGAACTTTCATATTGAATCCTTTATATGTATTAGGTTCCCTTGGGCATGCACTTGGCATTTAGTTGTACTTGAGTCCTCAACCATTAATCAGGTTTGACTGAAAACTTTGTGTTACGTTATTATTATATCCTCAAATGACTACCTGCCATAGGACCTAACTATAACATAATATAAAGTTTAAGGGATAATTGAACTAATGACTGTTCAAGGACCCAATCATAGCATAATACAAAGTTAAACGACTCAACTCATATACACAACACAAGAGTTCAAGGACGCAATTAGAAAAACATCACAGTTTCAAAGACCTACTTATGTATAATTCAATTTCAACGTAAAGCCTACAGAAAGACATTACCACACTTTAATTATCATACTACTAAAACAACAAACATAGAACTACTGCATATAAAGGATGAATGAATAGCCTAAGAGCATAAAATCCAATATACTATATCAATTTAAAAACGGAAAGAATATCTGAACCGACCTCACGGCTAGCACGAGTTCCAACATATATAATAACATTCATGTCAGGCAACCACTTTCTAAACTCTTTTGCCCAATTAGACAAGGTAGATAAAGGAACGACAACAAGAAATGGTCCGTGAATTTCCTGAGAATTCTGCAGAAATAATAGTGAATCAGCAGTGCTATCAAAAGATTTGGAAAAATTGAAAGCTGACTGGCAACATTAAGTACCTGCAAAAAACCAAGCATCGAAACTGACTGAACAGTTTTACCAAGGCCCATTTCATCAGCTAAAATTACATTAGTATCATTTCTCCAGCTGCGCTGCAAAAGAGTCACTGATCAGAACTGCTCTTCAATTAGAAACCAAGAGATAAAGTTTTAAAAAGGCAACTTGTTTGCAATAAATCAACCTAGAACCAAGGCGCACCTGTTCACAAGAAAGTTCAGACCTTCAAGCTGATAGTCTCGAAGATTGCCCCCTTTTAGCCACTCAGGTTGCTCATCAAGCTTCCTGAGACTTCCTGAAGGAGTGAAGCAATCTTTATCACACTGAAATATCGCCTACAGTCTACACTTCAACTTGTGAGAACTTTACAAGGCATGCAAAGGTAGGTAAATTAAAGATATAAATAAGGAGCCGTGCTTCATTTCATGCTCCATTTATAATATCTTTATCCTATTCGTACAAGAATTCCAGGAAGCTAACAAACAGTTGTAATATATAATACAAGAAAATGCAGAAATTTAGAGATACTTCAAAGAGGACACCTATGATGAACTACTGACCTTTAATTTTCTTACGCTGGAAATCAACAGTCTTCCCTTGAACCATTGCTGCAGCCTCTCGAGACTGCAACCACAAAGTGGTCAACATGTTGATAAACTAACGCGCATAACATTAAAATGTAGATATATTCCATGAGAGCAAGTGAAATCCTTAGTTCCTCAAAATAAATCTAAAACTAAAAGGACAAAAGCTATCCCAGTACTTGTGAGACTGATCCAGTTTTTTAAACATTGAAACTGCAAAGTGCCCAAGGGTATCAAAAAAGAAGGATATGAACAAAAGTTTTTACAGAGTAATATTTGTAGTATTACATCACATTATCAAACGAAACTGATTCATAACTAAGAGCAAATAATAAGTATATTAATTGCACTCCTAACAAACCAAATCTGCGCATGCATAATTTTCATCCCGCAATTTCAATTTTATTTTTATTTTTTTCTCTTTAGTCCTTGGACATTGATATTTATTAGTGACTTGCGCATGCACTTTCATTTTCTTTTTTGACGCTTTTGCCCTCTGCTCTGTTATGATAAGGCAAAAGTTAATTAAAATTAAAGTAAACACAATCACAGACACTAAAATGCAGAGATCAAAGTCAAAAAAATAGATTAGAATTTTATAGGACGAGATATAAATATTCATAAACCAAAAAGGGTAATATAGCTTTCTAATCTTGTAGCTTCATGAACTGACTAGGCTATATAAATCATGTCATACATCATTTTTCGTTCAAATAAGAGGTCATGTGGCCTCATTCTACAAAGGAAGGACAAAACTCCAACATGTCAACATTCCAAAATAAACTGAAGTCAGTCAGACTAAAATTAAATTTCAGAGTATTCTCCAAAAAGGTAACTGAAAGACAACAATAGGTGATTTATGGAAATTGCATGGTAAAAACAACTGAGTCAGTGTGATAAAGATCATAAACATTGGTTGGCAAAAAGCCGAAGTCATGAAACTGATACCTTGTACTCATCAATAGCATCTTGAGCAAATGAAATATCAATGTCCTTTTCCCTACAAGACAAAACAAAAGATAAACCAATGTCAACAAATTAGACTTCTCTTCGACCTAATGTTAGACACCATGGGAAAATATAATTATCTAAATATCTGCATAAGTCACCACATCTAATTACAAAATAGCGGCTACCAGAGTATATCTAGGCCAACAGACACAATTACAATTCTCTTTACCAAGTTGCTTCTGCATAAGACAGTCCCTGCCACTTGATCAAATATTCGGAAACGACATCACCCAAACTATCTTTAATGACTCGCTCTGCTATCACTCTCTCCACCTGACTGTTTTGTTTGATGATATCCAGGTCCATCTCCTTGCTAACATCATTTACCTCAATCTAGTCCACATGTGACAAAGTGCAAAGTAGCATAATTAGAAGAGAGAAAAAGAGAGAGGGGGAGAGCAAACTTCTCCTGTTTCCATTCTAATTCTAAGAGCAGGAAAACAGACAGCGTAGGAGCAACGATCATATTCAAATTCAATTCAGTTCTCTAAAGTCCAGAATCCACAGCTATAGGAGTAATGATAATAAAGATCAGAAACACCTAACTTTTTAGCAACTATGTAGGGCGACCGTGTAATGAAGACTAAGAAAGATTATAGCGGAACGATAAAGCATAAGCGCCAAGCTACTTTCAACCATTCATGAGACAGTTCTACTCCACAACAAGATACAAGTTCGCTCAGAGCCAAAGAGATATGCATTATGAACAACTTATCATCCCACAGATCAAGATTACACCCCTACAGAGGAAACACATGCACTTCAGTGAAAGTGCTTAATGAGGTAGTAACCACAGATTCATATGATGTACATAGCACAAGAAAGAAAGTTATCAGAGACGGAGTGCAACGATACCCAAAAAGGTGTACCCTCCAGATAAAAATAAACAAATAAGTTAGGAGCAAGTTGACAGCTTGACAACAACAAAAATATTACTCAGAATCTTGAGAAGGGAAAATATTATAACAGCAAAATGACATCTTTATCACCAAAAGAAGAAATATCTTCCAGAACATCAACCTAATTATTTGCTCAACATATCCAGGCATAGGTTGCTTAAGTCATAGCTCCAGGACTTTTCATTATGGTCACCAGCCATCTCAAACGTTTGTTGCATTCTTCAGTCAACTCACTCCTCATATAGGACAATGACTTCATAGGAACCAACAATTTCAAGATAACCATGACATAGGCAATACATACTTTATATCACTCAGAAGGCGAGCGATTTTTTTATGATTTAGCTAGATTTATTTTTAATCTTTTAAATTATGTTTTCAAAGATGGTATTATTATCTATCCCCATGTCTGTCGAATCAAGCAAAGCACATACAAGAGTACACACCGTCATAGAGAGAGACAGGATAGAAGCCCCTTGCACACATGCACACATACCAGCTAGAAAACAAAAATTTGGCCACAAAATTAATCTTCAGATTACCTCCTCCCTAGATACCATCCTCCGGTACTTCACATCTTCCATCACTTTTTTGGTATAATTCAAAACCTTCTTAAAACCACTGAGCTGAAAAATAACAAAGAATATCAATTTCTAGTACTTCTGTAACCAAAGACACTATAAAATTTATATTCCAGTATAAGCAAACTGATAATTTGACTCTGGGAATTGATGTTTGCAGAGCTCACATTCTGCAATTCAGAAAATGACTTCCATTGACAATGTAGATGTGACTGGCCTTTCCACTTTATCAGAAATTCCATATCGTTCCAATCTAGTTCGGTATCAAATGAATAGCTCAAGAGAACGGGGTCAGTTGATTTATTATTCCTCAAAGCTTCTTCAGCTGTACCCCTTCTTTGGTGCCATAAGACCTTCTCAATCGCATCTCCGTCTTCTTCTTCAATCTCTTCCTTCTTGAGGAAAACATTAGCAAACAACTCGAGATCAAGAAGAGCTTAATTATAAATAGAAGCTGTAGAATAATTAATTGCAAGACTTTCTATAAGATGTAAAAGAAAGACTATAAATAGTGACAACGAAAAACATAAAAAGAATAATGTCAATGAACTGAAAATACACAATGACCGAATCAGAATGATTTTAAAAATTTGAATATGACTGGCAGTTCACAATAAGCACATTTAATAAGTGGCAAAGATTTTTGATTTTCCGAAAGTTTAAACCATGAACTTCTTATCAAACATATAGAAGAAGGCATGGGATTGATGACAGCAACAATCATTCCTACAAGGCAGAGCATAAATAATAATCCAATCAAACAAACAGACCTTTTGGTTCTTCTTCTTGACTTCATCGATATCTTCACTTCCATCACTCTCAACATATGACACTTTCCGCACTGAACGACCTGATGTCCGTAGTTCATTTTTCCTACTAGAAATACTAACAGTAACAGATCGACCGCCACTTTTTCTGTGCACTTGTGCACCTCTCCTTGTACTTCTAAATTCCTCATCGCTACCATTTTCCGAGTCATCAGCAGAAGATTCTTCATCATCCTCCTCAAAAGAAGCTCTACCTTTCTTTCTTCGAGTAGATGATGCAATAGGTTTAAATTCTCTGGTAGACTTCAAATTGCGAGAACTTCTACTCGATTGTTTTGTTTTACTTTTCTTAAAGTAGGGATCATCTTCATCTGATACATCCAAATCTTCATCATCAATGTTATCATCCTCATCAGATTCTTCAGCATCCCAACCTTCATCTTTGTCCTGCATATTGACAGAAACCTAATCCAGTTACGTTCACATAGCATATAGTATACTATAACCAGAATACTTCCAATAGATTCTGATACTAAGAACATCCAAATAAATATACAAATGGTCAAAATATTAATAAAGAAAACAACAAAATCAAGATATAAACTGACCAAAAAGGAAACAATTTAAGCTACAGCAACATAAAAGTTAAGAGGCCAGCACACCTACAAGTGTTTTTCAACATTTAGGGTACAAATACACACATCAGATATAAGGCAAATTATTGTTCACAAAATGAGCAACACGACCACAGGCATGTACCACTCGCCAACAAACATCGAACAAATTTCATCTCCTCATCAATCCCACAACTAGAATGCACTCTACATGAATAATTCCACCAGAATGATCGAAGATTAAACAGGCACAGTATCATTTTTAATGTAGCTACCAAAAGCTTTTACATCGATAAACAAAGCAAGACTTCAAGCACCAATACATCAATTTCAAAAACAACAGTGACAATGAATATGCCACATTAGCTCGAGGACCTAATCAGGTTCCAAACAAATGTGTTTCTTAGCAAGTAAAGACAGAACTTCAAACAAATGTACAAGTCTGAACTCCTATGGGCAAATATATACTCCCTCCGTCCACCATTTACTGAACTAAAAATCTAGGTAAGGAGTTTAATGTGTTTTGATGATGTATTAATAAATTAAAGGGTTAGTTTAAGTGGAATAATTGTGGGCACATCTAATATTTTTAATTGTATTAAAGTGTTAAAAATTAGAGTGATAAAGTGTTAAAGTGATTGTGAGGCCTATGTCCCAAAATGGAAAGGTTCAGAAATCATGGACGTCCCAATATAGTAATAGTGTCAGTAAATGGTGGACGGAGGGAGTATATTTTATAGTACTCCACAAGCAACAAAACCTACACCAAATCAATTTTAAAACTCAACCAGAAATTCTGATTTATTTGCATATCTCAATTTCGATTACAAATCCAATATATTACATAATAGCTAGATGGTCATCTCTTAAGATCTGAGAACTCGTGGAATATAAAATTTAAATCTCTCTTGGTGCATGAAGTAACACGATGAAACCAGCCTGTCAAAACAGTCCAACAATTGCAAAGTCTCACCATATCATCGTATAAGCAGAAATTAGGAGAATATGCTATTTTTCTAAAAAAAAACACACTAAGATAACACCAGTGTATCAAACCCTAGATATCAGACACATGTACTAGCTCAAATATCTTATTCAGATTATGATACATACAAGCCACAAAATTGCCATCGAACACAGCAGTGTATTATTAGGAATGAAAAGGATGAAATAAAAAAGAAAGACCTTGATTCGTCTCTCCCTACTTCTTGCCGCAAAATCAGGATCAAAGTCAGCATCATCAGGGTCATCTTCTACAACCACAAAAAAAAAGGCCAGTATTGACACAAGATCAGATTGCAGCATAATTTATGAAGCTCAGATAAAATTGCGCTGGTCAAACCATACTAAAATGGATAAAACAACAGTTACCATCTTCGTCATCATCATCATCTTCAAAATCTGCATCTTCATCACTGTATTTGTTGGCTTTCAACCCCTTTGATTTCCTCGAGATATGGCTAGGAGGAGGGCGAGATGGCGGCTTCGAACTATATCCAGTTGAGTGGTTCCCTGCTCTATAGTGATTCACAGACTCATTCGGTGGATCATCACCATCCTGCTCATAGTACTCATCAGACAACATCTCATCAGCGGGAACAGTCTGATGTCCCTTCCCTGACAAATCTTTATGTGTGATGTCATCATTTTCAGACTCCATTCTATCCTCTACTCCATCAGACTCCTCCACATCAGACCCTTTATACTCTGACCCACTCTTCGACTCCTCCCCTGACTCTGATGGTCTGTGGGACGTCCTTGCTGGCTGGTAGTCCTTCCAAAAGTTTGAGCCCCATTTTCCCCCAACACTTGTTCCCCTAATAGGAGGCTGGTCATCATCCATCCTGAGATTACTTCTACTATCTTCTCCTGCATTGTTATTGGGTGTAGGATCTGTCATTTCTTCATTATTCATCATAGCTTTCTCCTTTAGCCTACTACTGCTATTAATGGCCAGCTGATGTAAATGACTTCTCTCATTCAATGCAATCTGTTCTACTGCTTCATCTGAGGAATTTCTGGAAAACGCCATGTTCAGTTCTTCACATTGAATTAATTATGGAGTTCCAATATAATAAAGCAACAATCAGGCCAAGGCTAACGTATAATTCCAGCCACAGCTCCCTCCAAATGTCTCTGCCACAAGCATACACAAGTAAGTTGGAGAGCAAAGAAATAAAAACCTATTAAAATAGAAAGAACGCTTCTCAAACTTCAAAATTTGATTTCTTGAATTATTATAGGACTGGCGAATTAGTTTCAATAAGTAAACAATTATTTTCTGTAAAACATATGGATCGGTTACTTAGCACTAGATTGAGTCCTCAATTCCCTCTTATTCAGATATATTTCGAGAAAACCCTAAATTCACATTGAAGAAAACCCTAATCAAACTGAAAATTGGTCAATTGGTTGCAACAGAAGCTGATTGTTCAGGGGATTTTTCTGCAAACAAACCTGTGCGCACACAGAGAGCTAAACCGGAGGGGAAATCACGAAACTAGGTCGAGGGTATTTTCGTAAATACAGTGGATAGATGAGGCTTAAACCCCCGATTCACCGGTTGCGGCTACCTCAGTGAAGCCGACGGCGGCGGGAAATACAGGTTTCAAAAACGATACCGTTTCAGAAGCTTTTTGAGCACAAAATCCGGGTCGGATTGAAAACCGCTAATTAATATCGCAGCGGGTTTGAGGGAGAGCAAAATCGACGAATCGGAAACCTCGATTGGATTTATTCTACCAGTGTTATTGTCCGATGATGTGCAGAAGAAGGAAAAATGAATAAGAAATGAAAAATAGAGAGAGAAAAGAGAGAGAGGGTGTGGGTATGTATGTGTGTATTTTGGGAGTTTTATGTATATAGAGACCAAGAGAGAAATTTGATTTGCGAGAGGGTTTTTTTTTTTTTTTTTTTTTTCCTTATAGGCGCAAGTGATTTACAGATACGGATGGGGTGGTTAAAAAGTTAGGGCAAATTTGTGATGTTTGGTTGGACAGTCTTGGTATTTCCAGATGGATGTATAATTCTTAAAGGAACGAGGTACAACTTGAACGTAGTATTAGGTAGTGTTTGGTGATTCATTCAAGTTGTGGAAGGATGACTCATCTAAAGATGAGTCATGTGAATAGTGTCAAGATGAGGGGTTCATATTTCCATTTGGTAGCCAAAAATTAAAAGTAGGATGACATTATATTTGTGTTTGGTACAATATGTTTAACTCTAGATGAAGGCTTAGATTTACCAAATTACCCTTATTAAATACCCCTACCGATTTCACTTTTATCGTTGGGATTAAATAGTACACTTTATTATTTATTATTTATTACTCTGTATTATTATTATTATTATTATTATTATTATTATTATTATTATTATTATTATTATTATTATTATTATTGAGTTATTATTTTTATTATTCTTGTTATTATTATAATTATTACTATTATTGTTATTATTTATTATTATTATTATTTTATTACATTATTATTATTATTATTATTATTCTTGTTATTATTATAATTATTGCTATTACTGTTATTATTTATTATTATTATTATTATTTTATTACATTATTATTATTATGATTATTATTTATTAATATTATTATTATTATTATTATTATTATTATTATTTGAAATCGTATAAATACATAAGGGTAAAATGGTAAAAGAGAGAAAGTGTTGTGTTACTGTTCGAATGAGTTGAAGTCATCCGACCAAAAACGTCGGATGAGTTAACAAGCGAAAACAGTAAAATAGCAGCGGGTTTGGGCTTCATCTCGGGCCTTCCAGTTTATTTCATTTCGGTACCAAACACTTAGATGAACCAAGATGATTCACCTCATCTTGGTTCATCCTATCTACCAAACACACCCTTATGTTATTCCCTCCGTTTTTGTGGCACAATTTTTAATTGTTAAGCATTCTCTTTTATGGAAAATTACTTTATAATTTTTTCTTTATTTTTTACCTTTTTTACTTCATTATCTATGATGAAAAAATTACTTTTTCATTTTCTTCCCTTTCAGTTCAGTGGAAGGAAAATATTATCCCACGAGTGAAAATATTTTGATGAAAATTTTTACTCTTCTTCCCTTTTATTCCAATGGAAAAACAATATTGTATTACTTCATTTTTTTCCATTGAAGTAAAAAGAAGGGTAAGAAAAAGTAAATTTCTTCATCATAGATGAGGAGATGAAAAATAAGGAATTTTTTTAAAAGAATCCATTAGAGAGAAAGTGAAGTAATAAATTGAGAGTTTTTGTAAAGACAAAAACTTGTGTCAGCCGGAGGCACCGTGCGGCCGGGCCCAAAGTGTCATTCTTTATACAGAAAAATGTCAATTTATATGAATAAAAGTGTCAATCTTTAACATAATTATTTTACGAATAAAATGACAATTTTTAAAAATGTCAATCTTTATACAGAAAAATGTCAATCTATATGAATAAAAGTATCATTGTTTTAAGCCCGACCGCACGGTGCCTCCGGCTGACCCAAGTGTGTCCCTTTTGTAAATAATGAAAAGAAATGACTTTAGAATATAAAGGATGTGGAACCCATATGCTAAAGTAGAAATATTAAACTTTTTATAAACGCACAAAACAGAAAGAGATTGAATTATTTATACACGCATATCTACATAAAAACTTAATGGAACCTGTTCAAATCCATAAACTTATATCGAAACATTTGAAAGAGAATAGCAAAAGTTGCATGCTTTTTTTCGAAATAAATAAATTGTGCATTTATGTATATACATATATCCATTTTCTTTATTTATTTTAGAATTACACACGAATATATAACAAATTTTACAAATTATACTCTGCATAAATGGAAAACCTCTACAAATATGCGAGCTTCTATTCAACGAGTGGGAATTCAACCAAACAACTCTAACTAAGAAGAGAGTTGGGTGTCTCAATCTTATTATTATTATTACTAGACTAAAGCGTAACTATAATAGCTATAAGTAAAATATACGAGTAATATAAGTAAAAGGATATTATAAATGTCCAAATTCGATAATTAGTACTCCTTCCGTTACATTACAAGTGTCATGTTTCTTGAATATATAAGAAATATAAAATAATGAAATAGGACATTTGCAATAGGCAAGAGAGAGTACATTTTAATCTATTTATCATATTATGTGTCATTACAAAAGTGGTATTCAATTGTCATAAAATAAAATACGCTAGCTATTACAATTCTCTTAAGTAATTTTTTTTTTGTTTATAGGTACAATGGGAACTAAAGAATCAACTGTTTTCGATATAATTAAATTATTATGATACCTATAGATGAAATCATTAGCGTATAATATTAATTTTGAATAAACGTGTAATGTGTTTCTGTTAATATTAATTTTCAAATTCAAAGAAAGTTTAATTGATTGCGTACGTATAAGTTATGCTTCTCCATTTGAGATGATACAAATCCTTATATGTTTATGATTTAAATAAATATATATCTATGGAGCATTGGTTGCTACTGTATCATGATAGGAATGAATACACAAAAGAACAAAGATTATACTTATTCGGTTCACCAAAAACGTTCAATTTCCTCTATTTCGGAATGCTCGCTAAGAACGTTCTTCTTCGTTTTATTAAAAGGCCACTTTTAGTTCGGATCTTCTATTGTCAAAGTATGTGATATCTTCTATTGCCTTAATAAATTAACGACACGTGACAAAATCAATGATTTAGGATATAAGATTTATATAAGAAAAATAATACCCTAACATTTAAAATTTTTAAAACCCTAAGATTTGTCACGTATCGTTAATCTACTAAGGCAATAGAAGATGTCATATGATTTGGCAATAGAGGATTCCATGTCAGTTTGAACTATCTATAAAACAACAGTCCAAAATTGAAATCCAATTTTAATAGCGATTTTGTAATTAAAATTAAATCGAGAGATATAGCAGCCAGTTAATACAATCAATAAACACGTTATCTTATTTTGAAATTTCAGAAATTTAATACATTTCCCATTTTTTTTTCTACAAAACTGGTATCATCGAAAATGTTTTGTGCTGATAGAGTAATTCATGTATGACACTTTTTCTAAAGTTTTGACTTTCATTTTCCTATATATATCTTCTTTTAATTTATTCTTTCAATTTATATTGAAAGAAAGAAATAGCCTTGTGGTTGTGGGGAATAATTTGTGGATAAATGATGGTTTAACTTTCAAAAGAAGGTGATCCGCATAGAATTAGGTCGACTTATAATTAATCTCGAACATTTCACGTATTAAAGATTGATTAATTCTGTATTCCATAATTTTTAATCATTTGTGAAGATGAAACGAAGAAAAGGAACATCAACGATGTTCAAGGGTCAACTTTGTTCATCTTAATATAAATGCTTTTATTTTTTCTTACCTAGCGTAGAGGAATCATTATTACACGTAAAATTCAAAACATCAAATAAACAAGGGCAAAAAATCAAAATAACTATTTTTGATAAGTAAAATACTTTTATAGTCATATATTTATAAAAATATTTTTTTTTAGTCACTTTTGATGTTCAATGATAAAATTATCCCCCATCTTTCATTTTAATTTATTTTGTTAATATATATATATATATGATCGATCTTGTTTTCGTAGGCAATTAATGAACGTTGACAAGGAATAAATGAACACGAAAATAATGGGACACGAGGGATTTACGTGGTTCGATCTACCGGAATAGATCTACGTCCACGGAGCAAAAAGATAGTATGAATATTATTGCTAGTATGTGTGTGTTGCTTATAAGATTGTTCTCCCCTCTCAATCTATTCTAAGCCTCTATTTATAGATAATTATATGGAGTTTGACTATAATACAAAGTCTTCTCCTATTTGGACTCTGGTTTGATCCTCCTCTTAGGGATAGACACCGAGCTTCTATATCTTTCTTGGAGCTTGAGTTGTAGTCGATGTAGGAGTCTTGATTGCCTTGGTGAAGAAGTCTCTCTTAGTTGGGTCAAGCTGCGTGGGCCGAGCTTAACTGTTGGGGCCTAATTATATTGGGCCGGATGCTTAGGCCTAGGAGCTGGGTCATATCCTATCACATCCCCCCCCCAAAAGATGTAGAGGCAAGGGTGTGATTTGGGGTAGATATTTGAGGTAGGAGTATAGTAAAGTACGTTGCCTCGTCAAAAAGTAAATTGACGAAGTCAAGTGCGTACCGCCCCGTTGAAGATGAGGTAAGAGAAAAGCACCGTGCCCCGTCGAAAAATAAATTCGACGAAGTCAAGTTCGGCGCGTCCCGTCAAGGACGAAGTTAGGCTTTAGGTAGCTCGTCCACGTCATGAGACGAGGTTAGGCTTTAGGTAGCTCGTCCTCATCATAAGACGAGGTTAGACTTTAGATAGTTCGTCCTCATCATAAGACAAGGTTTGCCTTTAAATAGCTCGTCCTCGTCATGAGACAAGATTTGGCTTTGAATAGCTCTTCCTCGTCATAAGACGAAGTTTGGCTTTAAATAGCTCTTCCTCGTCATAAGACGAGGATTGGCTTTAAATAGCTCTTCCTCGTCATAAGACGAGGATTGGCTATAAATAGCTCTTCATCGTCATAAGACGAGGATTGACTTTAAATAGCTCTTCCTCGTCATAAGACGAGGATTGGTTTTAAATAGCTCTTCCTCGTCATAAGACGAGGATTGGCTTTAAGTTCCTTATTTGTTGAGAAGTATCGATAGGGGTGGTCCCCTTACGCGCGTTTGTAGTTTACCCTATTTTAGGGTTTCATTCATCCTCATTAGGATTTTCAATTATATATATGAGATAATATGCATAAGTAGAAGAGAGAGATGTGCAAGATGCAATATGCAAAGACCAAACAATTAAAGGAAAAATAAAAAGGACGACATGAATCTTGACAAATATGACCTAAATAATCTATATGGACTTGAACATTACTCTCAGCCACTTATGCAAAGTATCTCTTTAAATGAGTAATGTGCCGTGTACGGGGTATTGGCTTACTGGACAAATGAGTGAGCTTGTACGACCCTTTGCCGAGGACTTTTTCAACTCGGTAAGGTCCTTCCCATGTGGCTTCGAGCTTGTCGAGCCTTGCAGCCTTGCTTACTTCGTTATTCCAAAGAACGAGGTCGCCTACTTGGAACTGTTGGTACTTGATTCTTTGGTTATAATACCGAGCCACTTGCTGCTTGTACTTGGCTTCCCTTATGTAGGTGAGCTCTCATTTTTCTTCTACCAGATCTAGGTCGGTTCGAAAATTCTCTTCATTGTCTTTGGCTAAAAAGTTGATAGTGCGAGGGCTCGGCAGGCCGATCTCTACTGGGATCACTGCTTCGGTTCCATACACCAGGCTGTAGGGTGTTTCACCGTTCGAGGTCCGGGGAGTTGTGCGGTATGACCATAAACTTGGGGTAAGTTCGCTACCCAATCTCCTTTGGCTTTATCGAGGCGAGCTTTAAGTCCCTTAACGATCGTCCGGTTGGTGACTTCGGTCTGGCCGTTCGCTTGAGGATGGGCTACCGAGGTGAACTTCTGCTGAATATGAAGCTCTTCACACCATTCTCTGAACATTCTGTCTATGAATTACGTCCCGTTGTCCGAGATGAGGATATGAGGTATGCCAAAGTGACATACTATGTTTTTCCAGACGAAGTTGAGGGTGTTTTTGCTCGTGATTTTTGCCAAGGGTTCGGCTTCTACCCATTTGGTGAAGTAGTCGATGGCTACGATGAGAAACTGGAATTGACCGGGAGCTTTGTCTAGTGGTCCGACGATGTCTATCCCCCATTGTATGAACGACCATGGGCTTTGCATGCTGGTGAGGTCGGTCTGAGGTAACCTCGGCACAGTCCCATGAATTTGGCATTTCGGATATTTTTTGACGAGGTCTACCGCATCCTGGAACATCGTAGGCCAATAGTATCCCCATCGCATGACTTTCTTTGACAGTATTCTGGCTCCGATGTGGCTCCCACATGATCCTTCGTGTACTTCTCGCAGTGCGTAATCTGCCTGGTTCGG
This sequence comes from Mentha longifolia, assembly GCA_001642375.2. Taxonomy (NCBI): domain Eukaryota; kingdom Viridiplantae; phylum Streptophyta; class Magnoliopsida; order Lamiales; family Lamiaceae; genus Mentha; species Mentha longifolia. The sequence goes on along the minus strand of CM038112.1, from coordinate 18,661,455 downwards.
TCCTATGCACCTAAGAAGGGGTTGGAGGTACGATTTTCTGTAAAGCACTTCCTGTTCAAGAACGTACTTCGGAGACTTGCTCAAGATTTTCCTAGCTTCGAGCTTATCACTGGGTAGTTCGCCCTTCTCTAGATAATTTCGAAGAGGGGTCATCCAGTTCGGCTCGTCGTCAGTTAGTAGGTTGACCTTGGCTTCGTCTATACTTCAGAGTTTGACTTCTTCAACGGGAGAGTTCGTAGATGACGACACTAATTTGCTTAGGGCATCTGCTCGGTTGTTTTCCCCCCTAGGGATGCGAATCAACTCGAAATATGAGAAGTACTGCTGTAAGGTCTTGGCTTTGTGGAGGTACTTTTTCATTATGTCACCTTTATCCTCGTACCTGCCTAGCATGTGGCTCACTATGACCTGGGAGTCGCTGTAAACTTGTATAACTCGTATCTGGAGAGCCTGAGCTAGACGAAGTCCGACGATTAAAGCTTCATATTCCACTTCGTTGTTTGTTGTTGGGAAGTCGAACCGAAGTGCATAAGTTGTCTCATGTCCATCTGGGCTGAGGAGTATAACACCTGCTCCGCTTCCCGAATGCCTCGAAGCCCCATCCACATAAACTTTCCAACAATCTTTAGGCGGTTCTTTCGGAACTTCGGTATCGGTTTTGCTTGGGGAAGGTTCAGTCGGCTTCGACACTTTTGTGAACTTAGCTTCCACCAAGAAATCCGCTAGGGCTTGACCTTTGATGGCTTGGCAAGGGCAAAACGAGATTGTGTGCTCGCCGAGCTCAACTGCCTATTTGGCGATTCTTCCCGACGCTTCCAGTTTTGTCAGCACTTGTCGAAGTGGCAGGTCGGTCATGACTTGTATGGGATGTGCATGAAAGTAGGGGCGCAACCTCCTTACAACATTCACTAATGCCAACGTGATTTTTTCGAGTGGTTGGTACCTCGTCTCTGGCCCTTTCAATGCTCGGCTGATGAAATAAACAGGTATCTGACGATGTCCTTCTTCCCGCACTAATACTGCACTTATGGCTTCATCTGAGCCGCGAGATACAGAGAAAGAGCTTCTCCTTCCTTTGGAACAGATAGGGTTGGAAGATTGGCAAGGTATTTCTTGAGGTCTTCAAATGCTGACCTATGCTCATCTTTCCAATCGAACTCCGGCGCTTTTTTCAGGATCTTGAAGAAAGGAAGTTGCCTCTTTGCGGCCCTTGGCAAGAAACGACTCAGCGCGGCTAGGCAGCCCGTCAACTTGTGCACATCATGAATGGTTTTTGGCACCTTCATTTCTTGGACGGCTCGGACTTTGGACGGGTGGGCTCATAATCCTTCTTTAGAGACCCAGCACCCCAGAAATTTTCCAGATCGGACAATGAATGTACACTTCTGGGGGTTTAGCTTAAGGTTTACCCCGCGTAAAAGACCGAGGACGATTTTGAGGTCGTCAACCGAAGTGGCTAACTCCTTGCTTTTGAGGACGATGTCGTCTACGTACACCTCTACGATTTTACCGATGTGAGGCTCGAATATCTTGTCGACCATCCTTTGATAGGTAGCTCCAGCGTTCTTTAGTCCGAAAGGCATTTTCTTGTACGCGAAGACGCCGAAATTAGTGATGAAAGGCTGTCTTCAGCGCGTCTTCGTCACTCATTAGGACTTGGTGGTACCCTTTGTATAGATCCAAGAAATTGAAAACCTTGTGGCCGACCAGAGCTTCGACTTTCTTGTCGATGTTGGGGAGGGGGGTAGCAATCTTTAGGGCAGTGTTTGTTGAGATCAGTGTAGTCGAAACACATCCGCCACCCTCTTCCTTGCTTCTTTACCATCACCGGGTTGGCAATCCACATCGGATATTTGACCTCGAAGAGTATCTGTGCCTTCAGAAGCTGATACACTTCGTCATATATGACTTGGCTTCGTTCTGTTGCAAATACGCGCTGCTTTTGCCGAACTGGTTTCACTCCCGGGTCAATGTTAAGCCGATGTGTGATGATACTTGGTGAGACCCCGGTCATGTCGCGGGGTGACCAAGCGAAGACATTCTTGTATTCCCTTAGGAGTTGGACGATCTGCTTTCTGAGTTCGGCTCCACCAGCGAAGCCTATTTTGACGACCTTTGACGGGTCGTCTTCGTACATTGTGACATCTTCTGCTGGTTTGTCAGATGTAGATGACGTTTTTTCTAGCTCCAACTCCTGTTTCTGTAATTGCTATGCTTGTGGGTGCTGAGGTGTTCCAACACCTCGTAGAGCAATTTGCAAGCATTCTTTGGCTCGTTTCTGATCCCCACGAACCACAATGACTCCTCCCTTTGAAGGGATCTTGATTGTTAAATGGTACGCCGAGCATATAGCCTTTACCGCAACTAGCCAATCTCTGCCCAAGATGATGTTGTACGGGGAATTAGCTTTGACGACGAAGAAATTCACCACTTTAGTGGATGACATCGGATGTTTCCCCATCGTAACAAGGAGTTGGATAATCCCCTCCGTGCGCGTCTCTTGCTGTACGAAGCTCTTTAGGGGAATTGGTGCCTGTGCGAGGCGTGCATCTTCGACTCCTAATTTTTCAAAGCAATCTTTGAAGAGGACACTCACCGAAGCTCCACTGTCGATGAATACCCGCTGAACTAGCTTGTTGGCAACGACTACTTCGATCACGAGTGCATCTTGGTGAGGTATTCTTTCTGGCACCGGGTCTTTCTCAGAAAAGGTGATGGCCTCATCCTTTTTGAACCTCTTATGGGAAGGCTCATCAGTTTGGGGACTTTGGGCCTCGGCCTTGAGTGAGGACTTTGTTGCACCTTGGGGGAGCCCGGTGATGGTAGTGATGATTCTGTCGAACTGAGGTTGGTCCTCGTCCTCGTCATCATCTTCGTGCTTCGGCTTCTTATCAACGTGGGGGTTGCAGTTGTTCCCTCCCCTATCCGGCTTGCGCTTTCCTTTGCCCTGAGGTCGGGCTTCATATTGGCCGCGGCTTTGGTACCTCTTGAGGGTGCCGTCGCGCACCAATTGCTTTATATCCATAGCGAGGTTTCTGCACTCTTCCATGTCGTGTCCACGATCTTCATGAAAATGACAGTACTTCTCCTTAGATCGGCGTTTTCCCCCGCTTTTGACAGAGGGCGAGGTCTCTCGAACAGGTCAGTGTGCAGTTCGTAGATCTCTGTCCTCGGCTTCGTCAACGGGGTGAATTGACTTTTCTCCTGGTTCTGCCGAGGTCCGAGCCTAGACTCCTGGGGTGCACGCTGCAGCCTGTCGAAGGCACTTCGCCGACTTTGGCCTCGGTCGTTCCGATCCGACGATTCGGCCTTGTCTGCTTTGCGCTTGCGCCTGTCAGCTTCGTCGGCTCTTGCGAACTGATCTGCTATGATCCATAATTGCTTCGCAGTGCGAGGCTCGTCCCTCACAATTTCCTTGTACAGAGCTCCCGACTGGATAACATTTTGGAAGGCAGAGATTAGGACCTCGTCAGTTAGGCGCTCGACTTTTAGACTTTCTTCATTGAATCTAGTCATAAAGTTGCTGATAGGTTCACCTCGCTTTTGCTTAATGGTGAAGAGATGTGCCGAGGTGGTTTTCGCCTCGACTTCGGGGATTTCTATTTCCCGGACTGGTGGATTGCATGTCTTGTCCGGTTTGTTTAGTCTCATTTTTCTTATTGGCAGCGGCAGTAGCGGTTGATCGTGTTGGCCTTGTCATGACGGCAGATTACCCAGAAAACTTTTGATCGAAAATCACAAATTTCGAGTTCCCACAGACGGCGCTAGTGATCGATCTTGTTTTCGTAGGCAATTAATGAACGTTGACAAGGAATAAATGAACACGAAAATAACGGGACATGAGGGATTTACGTGGTTCGATCTACCAGAATAGATCTACGTCCACGGAGCAAAAAGATAGTATGGATATTATTGCTAGTATGTGTGTGTTGCTTACAAGATTGTTCTCCCCTCTCAATCTATTCTAAGCCTTTATTTATAGGTAATTACATGGAGTTTGACTATAATACAAAGTCTTCTCCTATTTGGACTCTGGCTTGATCCTCCTCTTAGGGATAGACACCGAGCTTCAATATCTCTCTTGGAGCTTGAGTTGTAGTCGATGTAGAAGTCTTAATTGCCTTGGTGAAGAAGTCTCTCTTAGTTGGGCCGAGCTACGTAGGCCGAGCTTAACTGTTGGGACCCAATTATATTGAGATGGATGCTTGGGCCTAGGAGCTGGGTCATATCCTATCAATATATATATATTTTTTATTTCTGAATAAATAAAATAAATTTTATAATGGCTTTCTTTGCCCAGTGTTGGGACTGCATTCATGAATTTACCTTTCGTCCTCTCCCAAATGAGTAGCACCTAGTTTATTGTATAATGGTGGATCAATAATATGAATTTTTTCATAGTTTTATTTTTGCACTATTTCTTATAATTACTTTTGCGACGAATGATTGAGTTTCTTTACTTATAATGCGAATGAATTGGGATTGCTGTTATATTTATTGGATAAAGAAAGAATATACGGTGGCAGAGAGGTTTGTTTTGGGAAGAAGAAGAAGATAGGCATCACAATTGAGGAAAAATTAAAGCAAGAAGAACGAGAAAGGTAAAAAGAAAAGAAGCATGAGAGTAGAAGTTTTAAGGAAACACAGTGATGAAATTTGTTGTTTTGGAGAAGAAGAATTGGGCATCACAGATTTAGGAAAAGAGGAAACAAGAATGAAAAAATATATTAAATGAAAAAGGAAAAAAATAGAAAAAATAAAGGATATTTTAGACAATACAAATAAAAGTGTCTAAAAAGTTCATTTTTATTAACATGTCTATAAAAGTTATTTTGTTATAAAAAAAAAAGACTATTTCTATATAAAAACAAAGTTTTATGGAGTTATAATATTCAATTCGTTTAGGTGTTGATTCTTATCGAAAAATCTTTCAAATAATTTGTACCAATACTTGAATTGTTCTAATTTGTGTGTATTAACTAATCTCAATTGTTTTTGGTCAACATTTCTAAATGGACAAATTATAACTTGTAAACTAAAAGAATTGAAAATCAAAAAAATATAAGTTCCGTTGCGGATTTGCTGCATCACGTTTATCCACATGCCTACGTGGAATTTTTTCTATTTTCTATTTCTAGTTATCTAAAATGTGTCGTTCCACATCGAAATCTCAAAACTAACCACATACATAAAATTGCATATAAAAAAAGAATTTAAATAACATAATTTTGCAACATTAATTGGTATTTTTTGCTAAAATTATAAGTAGTATATTTTACTTATCTATTAATATTATATTCAATTTCGATTGATGGATATAAAAATATCCCATATAATGTTTTACCTTAATTACAATTAATAATTGTATGACGTCATTATAAGTTCATAAATTTCAAATCCACGTAAGTCAACAAATAACTCACACATACTCTCTCCATCCCATTTCAATTGGCTTGTTTACTAAATCGGGTCGTCCCACACTAATTGACATGTTTCTAAAAATGGAAAAAAATAGCCATTAAA